>JALBWW010000051.1:600000-1087550 GCA_023212625.1 Styphnolobium japonicum
GTGTTTGAGAGAGTCAATATATGTTCGCCAACCTCCTATGGAGGTCGAAGACTCAAGATATCTTCGGTTAAGAGTTGTAACCCATTTCTTCCTTTTCGGTTTATCTTGGCATATATGAACTTCTAGGCCAAGTGGTTGATGTTTTCATGAAACACATGAGTTAGATGGTGTTTAAGAGAGTCAATAGATGTTCGCCAACCACCCATGGAGGTTGAAGGCTCAAGATATCTTCGGTTCAGAGTTGTAAGCCCATTTCTTCCTTTTCGGTTTATCTTGGATTATAAGAACATCTTGGCCAAGTTGTTGATGTTTTGATGAAACACATGGGTTAGATGGTGTTTGAGAGAGTTAATAGATGTTCGCCTACCACCCATAGTGGTTGAAGACTCAAGATATCTTCGTTTAAGAGTTGTGAGCTCATTTCTTCCTTTTCGGTTTATCTTGGCATATACGAACTTCTAGGCCATGTAGTTGATGTTTTCATGAAACAAGTGAGTTAGATGGTGTTTGAGAGAGTCAATAGATGTTCGCCAACCACCCATGGTGGTTGAAGACTCAAGATATATTCGGTTAAGAGTTGTAAGCCCATTTCTTCCTTTTCGGTTTATCTTGGCATATACGAACTGCTAGGCCAAGTGGTTGATGTTTACATGAAACACTTGAGTTAGATGGTGTTTGAGAGAGTCAATAGATGTTCGCCAACCACCCATGGAGGTGGAAGGCTCAAGATATCTTCGGTTAAGAGTTGTAAGCCCATTTCTTCCATTTCGGTTTATCTTGGATTATAAGAACTTCTTGGCCAAGTTGTTGACGTTTTGATGAAACACATGAGTTAGATGGTGTTTGAGATAGTTAATAGATGTTCGCCTACCACCCATAGTGGTTGAAGACTCAAGATATCTTCGTTTAAGAGTTGTAAGCTCATTTCTTCCTTTTCGGTTTATCTTGGCATATAAGAACTTCTAGGCCAAATTGTTGATGTTTTGAAGAAACACATGAGTTAGATGATGTTTGAGAGAGTCAATAGATGTTCGCCAACCACCTATGGAGGTCGAAGACTCAAGATATCTTCGGTTGAGAGTTGTAAGCCCATTTCTTCCTTTTCTGTTTATCTTGGATTATAAGAACTTCTAGGCCTACTGGTTGATGTTTTGATGAAACACATGTGTTAGATGGGGTTTGAGAGAGTCAATAGATGTTCGCCAACCACCTAAGGAGGACGAAGACTCAAGATATCTTCGGTAAAGAGTTGTAAGCCCATTTCTTCCTTTTCGGTTTATCTTGGCATATACGAACTTCTAGGCCAAGTGGTTGATGTGTTCATGAAACACATGAGTTAGATGGTGTTTGAGAGTGTCAATAGATGTTCGCCAACCACCTATGGAGGTCGAAGACTCAACATATCTTCGTTTAACAGCTGTAAGCCCATTTCTTCCTTTTCGGTTTATCTTGGCATATACGAACTTCTAGGCCAAGTGGTTGATGTTTTCATGAAACACATGAGTTAGATAGTGTTTGAGAGTGTCAATAGATGTTCGCCAACCACCTGTGGAGGTCGAAGACTCAAGATATCTGCGGTTAAGAGTTGTAAGCCCACTTGTTCCTTTTCGGTTTATCTTGGATTATAAGAACTTCTTGGCCAAGTTGTTGATGTTTTGATGAAACACATGAGTTAGATGGTGTTTGAGAGAGTCAATAGATGTTTGCCAACCACCCATGGAGGTTGAAGACTCAAGATATCTTCGGTTCAGAGTTGTAAGCCCATTTCTTCCGTTTCGGTTTATCTTGGATTATAAGAACATCTTGGCCAAGTTGTTGATGTTTTGATGAAACACATGAGTTAGATGGTGTTTGAGAGAGTCAATAGATGATCGCCAACCACCCATGGAGGTTGAAGACTCAAGATATCTTCGGTTAAGAGTTGTAATCTCATTTCTTCCATTTCGGTTTATCTTGGATTATAAGAACTTCTTGGCCAAGTTGTTGATGTTTTGATGAAACACATGAGTTAGATGGTGTTTGAGAGAGTCAATATATGTTCGCCAACCTCCTATGGAGGTCGAAGACTCAAGATATCTTCGGTTAAGAGTTGTAACCCATTTCTTCCTTTTCGGTTTATCTTGGCATATACGAACTTCTAGGCCAAGTGGTTGATGTTTTCATGAAACACATGAGTTAGATGGTGTTTGAGAGAGTCAATAGATGTTCGCCAACCACCCATGGAGGTTGAAGGCTCAAGATATCTTCGGTTCAGAGTTGTAAGCCCATTTCTTCCTTTTCGGTTTATCTTGGATTATAAGAACATCTTGGCCAAGTTGTTGATGTTTTGATGAAACACATGAGTTAGATGGTGTTTGAGAGAGTTAATAGATGTTCGCCTACCACCCATAGTGGTTGAAGACTCAAGATATCTTCCTTTAAGAGTTGTAAGCTCATTTCTTCCTTTTCAGTTTATCTTGGCATATAAGAACTTCTAGGCCAAGTAGTTGATGTTTTCTTGAAACAAGTGTGTTAGATGGTGTTTGAGAGAGTCAATAGATGTTCGCCAACCACCCATGGTGGTTGAAGACTCAAGATATATTCGGTTAAGAGTTGTAAGCCCATTTCTTCCTTTTCGGTTTATCTTGGCATATACGAACTTCTAGGCCAAGTGGTTGATGTTTACATGAAACACTTGAGTTAGATGGTGTTTGAGAGAGTCAATAGATGTTCGCCAACCACCCATGGAGGTGGAAGGCTAAAGATATCTTCGGTTCTGAGTTGTATCCCCATTTCTTCCATTTCGATTTATCTTGGATTATAAGAACTTCTTGGCCAAGTTGTTGACGTTTTGATGAAACACATGAGTTAGATGGTGTTTGAGAGAGTTAATAGATGTTTGCCTACCACCCATAGTGGTTGAAGACTCAAGATATCTTCGTTTAAGAGTTGTAAGCTCATTTCTTCCTTTTCGGTTTATCTTGGCATATACGAACTTCTAGGCCAAATTGTTGACGATTTCAAGAAACACCTGAGTTAGATGATGTTTGAGAGAGTCAATAGATGTTCGCCAACCACCTATGGAGGTCGAAGACTCAAGATATCTTCGGTTGAGAGTTGTAAGCCCATTTCTTCCTTTTCGGTTTATCTTGGATTATAAGACCTTCTAGGCCTACTGGTTGATGTTTTGATGAAACACATGAGTTAGATGGGGTTTGAGAGAGTCAATAGATGTTCGCCAACCACCTATGGAGGTCGAAGACTCAAGATATCTTCGGTAAAGAGTTGTAAGCCCATTGCTTCCTGTTCGGTTTATCTTGACATATACGAACTTCTAGGCTAAGTGGTTGATGTGTTCATGAAACACATGAGTTAGATGGTGTTTGAGAGTGTCAATAGATGTTCGCCAACCACCTATGGAGGTCGAAGACTCAAGATATCTGCGGTTAAGAGTTGTAAGCCCACTTGTTCCTTTTCGGTTTATCTTGGATTATAAGAACTTCTTGGCCAAGTTGTTGATGTTTTGATGAAACACATGAGTTAGATGGTGTTTGAGAGAGTTAATAGATGTTCGCCTACCACCCATAGTGGTTGAAGACTCAAGATATCTTCGTTTAAGAGTTGTAAGCTCATTTCTTCCTTTTCGGTTTATCTTGGCATATACGAACTTCTAGGCCAAGTGGTTGATGTTTTCATGAAACACATGAGTTAGATGGTGTTTGAGAGAGTCAATAGATGTTCCCCAACCACCGATGGGGGTTGAAGGCTCAAGATATCTTCGGTTAAGAGTTGTAAGCCCATTTCTTCCTTTTCGGTTTATCTTGGATTATAAGAACATCTTGGCCAAGTTGTTGATGTTTTGATGAAACACATGAGTTAGATGGTGTTTGAGAGAGTCAATAGATGTTCGCCAACCACCCATGGAGGTTGAAGACTCAAGATATCTTCGGTTAAGAGTTGTAATCTCATTTCTTCCATTTCGGTTTATCTTGGATTATAAGAACTTCTAGGCCAAATTGTTGATGTTTTGATGAAACACATGAGTTAGATGGTGTTTGAGAGAGTCAACAGATGTTCGCCAAGCACCCATTGTCGTTGAAGACTCAAGATATCTTCGGTTAAGAGTTGTAATCTCATTTCTTCCATTTCGGTTTATCTTGGATTATAAGAACATCTAGGCCAAATTGTTGATGTTTTGTTGAAACACATGTGTTAGATGATGGTTGAGAGAGTCAATAGATGTTCGCGAACCACCTGTGGAGATCGAAGACTCAAGATATCTTCGGTTAAGAGTTGTAAGCCCATTTCTTCCTTTTCGGTTGATCTTGGCATATACGAACTTCTAGGCCAAGTGGTTGATGTTTTCATGAAACACATGAGTTAGATGATGTTTGAGAGTGTCAATAGATGTTCGCCAAGCTCCCATAGTGGTTGAAGACTCAAGATATCTTCGGTTAAGAGTTGTAAGCACATTTCTTCCTTTTCTGTTTATCTTGGCATATACGAACTTCTAGGCCAAGTGGTTGATGTTTTCATGAAACACATGAGTTAGATGGTGTTTGAGAGAGTCAATAGATGTTCGCCAACCACCTGTGGTGGTCGAAGACTCAAGATATCTTCGGTTAAGAGTTGTAAGCCCATTTCTTCCTTATCGGTTTATCTTGGATTATAAGAACTTCTAGGCCAACTGGTTGATGTTTTGATGAAACACATGTGTTAGATGGGGTTTGAGAGTGTCAATAGATGTTCGCCAACCACGTATGGAGGTCAAAGACTCAACATATCTTCGGTAAAGAGTTGTAAGCCCATTTCTTCCTTTTCGGTTTATCTTGGCATATACGAACTTCTAGGCCAAGTGGTTGATGTGTTCATGAAACACATGAGTTAGATGGTGTTTGAGAGTGTCAATAGATGTTCGCCGACCACCTATGGAGGTCGAAGACTCAACATATCTTCGGTTAAGAGTTGTAAGCCCATTTCTTCCATTTCGGTTTATCTTGGATTATAAGAACTTCTAGGCCTACTGGTTGATGTTTTCATGAAATACATGAGTTAGATGGTGTTTGAGAGAGTCAATAGATATTCGCCAACCACCCATGGAGGTTGAAGGCTCAAGATATCTTCGGTTCAGAGTTGTAAGCCCATTTCTTCCTTTTCGGTTTATCTTGGATTATAAGAACATCTTGGCCAAGTTGTTGATGTTTTGATGAAACACATGAGTTAGATGGTGTTTGAGAGAGTCAATAGATGTTCACCAACCACCCATGGAGGTTGAAGACTCAAGATATCTTCGGTTAAGAGTTGTAATCTCATTTCTTCCATTTCGGTTTTATGTTGGATTATAAGAACTTCTAGGCCAAATTGTTGATGTTTTGATGAAACACATGACTTAGATGATGTTTGAGAGAGTCAATAGATGTTCGCCACCCACCTCTGGAGGTCGAAGACTCAAGATAACTTCGGTTAAGAGTTGTAAGCCCATTTCTTCCATTTCGGTTTATCTTGGATTATAAGAACTTCTAGGCCTACTGGTTGATGTTTTCATGAAATACATGAGTTAGATGGTGTTTGAGAGAGTCAATAGATATTCGCCAACCACCCATGGAGGTTGAAGGCTCAAGATATCTTCGGTTCAGAGTTGTAAGCCCATTTCTTCCTTTTCGGTTTATCTTGGATTATAAGAACATCTTGGCCAAGTTGTTGATGTTTTGATGAAACACATGAGTTAGATGGTGTTTGAGAGAGTCAATAGATGTTCGCCAACCACCCATGGAGGTTGAAGACTCAAGATATCTTCGGTTAAGAGTTGTAATCTCATTTCTTCCATTTCGGTTTTATGTTGGATTATAAGAACTTCTAGGCCAAATTGTTGATGTTTTGATGAAACACATGACTTAGATGATGTTTGAGAGAGTCAATAGATGTTCGCCACCCACCTCTGGAGGTCGAAGACTCAAGATAACTTCGGTTAAGAGTTGTAAGCCCATTTCTTCCTTTTCGGTTTATCTTGGCATATACGAACTTCTAGGCCAAGTGGTTGATGTTTTCATGAAACACATGAGTTAGATGGTGTTTGAGAGAGTCAATACATGTTCGCCAATGATCAATCAATTTGAGACACTTATGTTAGCTTTGTATTAGGCATTATTAGATGTTTATTGTGCCCAATATTAGTACTTTAGATGAGTTTAATGTTGTTGGGCTTCATTGGGCTTTAATGCAAATATTGAATAATTTTCGGATTTTGATGCATTTTGACCTTTCTTCCTTGGTTAGGTCATAACTTGGGACTCGGCGATCCAATTGAGGTGATCTTGGTGTCTTTGGAAAGTTAAGACAATGCTCTACAAGTTTCATGAAGAACTCAAGAGCTGGATCGGAATGCTAAGGGTCCAAAATATCCCTGCAATGCAGAGTGGGTTTGCTGTCACGGAACCATCTGGGCAGTATGTACATATTGGACTATATAGTGGGTTATAGGCCTCCTCTTGGGCTGAAACTTGGTCACTTGAAAGATAAGACCCATATCTCCAACTTCAATGAAGACCATTTTGTCAATAGATGTCGTTTTAGGCATGCTTCAGAAGCTACAAGTTGGTCTGAATTTGGAAACACGTTCTTCCAACCTAACTTGAGGTAGGTGAAGTGTTTTTGGCATTTCTGGAGTTCTAAAAGTCCAAATGACATGATTCAAATTGGAGATTTTCAAGGAGACAACTGGCTACAACTTTGATGAAGACATCCAAGCCAAAATACACCGTCTAGGTGATGAATTTGAAGCCAGAAGTCGGATAAGAGTTGTTGACTAAAAGCCACCAACCATACCCCAACCCACCTACCATGCACCAACCCACCAACCATGCATCAAGCTTCCATTTTTGACAAATTTCAGATTCTTATAGCTTGTATTCAGATTATGTACATGTACAAATTGGCTTCTAGGATTAGTATAAATAGACCCAACCTATTTGTATTAGAGGCATTCAATTTAGAAGTAAGTTTCAAGAAAGTTTAAGTATTTGTGAGAGTTTTCTTTCTCTTCTTCTTCATTCTCTTTGCAATTTCGTTTTTGTTCTATAAATTCTGAGTTCTTCCTTCCCATCCATGGAAGGCTAGGCTCTCATAATCAATCCAAGGGATTAGCCATCTTGTTGTTTAATTTGGAGATCTTGTTTTGCTTGTTCATATTGCTTAATTGTTATTCAAGTTTCTCTTCTTCCTCTTTTGATTCTTATCTAGATTAAATTGCTTAATTTGATTTAGATGTTGATGTGGTAGTAGCTTTATTATCATGTATTCAAAGAGGATCACAAAGATTAAACAATATATTAAAGCTTTTTGATAGATTGTTTAACTTGGTTAAATTCTAGATCTTAAGTTAATCTATGTTGGATGGTGCTTACTTTATCTAACCTTGGTTAATCAAATCCTAGATGCTTATCTAGTAGAGAATTCTTGGATCATGTTAAGGCTTCTTGATGTGATCTAAGGCCAAGAACTTGGTTAGCAATTAAGTGAATTCCTTGTGATCAATGATGAGTTAAACTCAAGATCGGTAAATTTCCTTGGATTGGTTGTTTCTTTAGATTTGTTTACAACTTTGAATCTCCTACTTTTATTAATCTTGTTAATCAACAACAAAACCCCCTTTTTTAATTATCTTGATCTAATTAAATCTTTGTTTTTGGATCCTTGAGAGACGATTCGGTTCATTCTCTATACTACAAATTAGTTTGTGAACCGGTTATTTTATTTGATAGGTCTCGACAACCTCTTGTCAAATTTGGCGCCGTTGCCGGGGATCCAAGGCAACTATTTGATCATTTCAATATCCCATCTAACTCTAACAAATGTGTTTGTTTTGTTTTTGAAGCTTTTTCAAGTGGGATTCGGCAGAATTTGGATAAAGGGCGTTGTGTCAAGAATTTTGGTTCGGGCATCTCAGATTGATCTGAATTTTGGTACACAAATGGAAAATATTATTCTGAGAAAGGCTCACTGTACACAGTGAGGTCACCCTTATTTTTTCCAAATTCCATCGTTTAGACCACTTTTTCAATTTTTTAAGATTTTTTATTATTTTGTTGGATAGTATTTTTGTGTAGATTTTATCCTGTGGTGGTTCCATAATTTTTAAAATTCATTTGATACTGTTTTTATTTTTGTTTAATTTTTTGGAGTATTTGTTTTTGGAATTTTTAGTGTTTTAGTTGTTATTGCTTTTCTAATACCTTCTTATGAACTCGCATGTCGTATGACTAGATCTCGATCCTGGTACCTTGCATTCATTTGATCCCTGAAATTGATAGAACATTTCATACACTTCATAGAATTCATAGGATTTGGTAGTAGCATTCATAGAGCTAATAGAATTACTTAGAATTGGGCTTGAACTTGACATTGCACCTAATCTTGTTGACTCTTTTAATCCTGTTGAGTCCGTACATAGTACTTCCAGTGTCCGATCTTGAGTCTGTTGATTTTACTATGGTGACTATAACAATAGGACCCTTAAGGAATTGGTCGCACTGATGTGAATTATCAACCTTTGTGCATTCAATATCCTGAACTTAATGTTGATTTTGAGTTGAAATGCGGATTGATACACTTGTCGCCCAAGTTTCATGGTCTTGCGGTGAAGATCCACATAAGCATTTCAAGGAGTTCCATGTTGTCCGCTCCACCATGAAACCTCATGGAATAGTGAAGATCACATCAAGCTAAGGGCCTTTCCTTTCTCTTTGGATGGTGTCGCTAAGGATTGGTTGTATTACTTACAACCTCGCCGCCATCACTTCTTGGAATGACATGAAAAGATTATTTACGGAGAAGTTCTTTCTGCATCAAGAACTGCTGCAATAAGGAAAGATATTTGTGGCATAAGGCAAATCGCTGGTGAAACTCTCCATGAGTATTGGGAGAGATTCAAGAAATTGTGCTCAAGTCGCCCACACCATCAAATTAGTGATCAAGCTCACGATCCAATACTTCTATGAAGGATTGATGCCAATGGAAAGGAGTATGATTGATGCCGCAAGTGGTGGAGCATTGGTAGATAAAACTCCAATTTGCCGAGAAACTTAATTGCAAACATGGCGACAAATTCTCGGCAATTTGGTACTCGAATGGGTCTTTGCAAACTGAATAGTCAATGAAGTTAATACCTCTTCACATGCTGATCAACAAAGGGTGGAACATAGATTGGATGAGCTCACTTCTTTGGTTAGACAAATGGCAATAGGACAACACGAACCACGTGTACAAACCCCTGCAAGAGTTTGTAGCATATGTTCTAGTTCCTCTCATCCTACAGATTCATGCCCCACATTGCAAGATGATTCTGAGTTTCAAGACCAATCTGTGGCTGCAGCTGGTATATTTCCTGGGAAGCCACAATTCCATCGCAGAACAACAACAAATATGATCCATTCTCCAACACTTACAACCACTGGTGGAGGGACCATCCCAATACGAGATATGGGAATGCATCAAATCGGCAGACCACCAAACCAAGATAGACCACCATTCCAGAAGAAGCAAGGACAAATCGGTTTCGACCACATGCAGACCAAGTAGACCACCATTCCAAAGAAGAAGGTCCTGTAGCCACAAAATCGAGCCCTCATTGGAGGATTTGGTGAAACAGCTTGGCCACCAATAACATCCAGTTTCAACAGAGAACTGAAACCACCATTCAGAACTTGGAGACTCAAATTGGTCAACTTGCCACATCAATTCATGAATTAAAGTCACAGGGTTCTGGCCAATTACCCTCTCAAACCACTCCAAACCCTAGAGGTAATGTTAGTGCTATAGCTTTACGCAGTGGTAAGCAAATCAATGGACCAGTGCAGCAGATACTTCCAGATTCTACCCTTGGCCCAGAGAAACAAGATTCTACAGCAACTTCAAGTTCTCGACTAATTCGAATGTCAGAGTGATTCAAGACAAATGATCCTACAACAGCCAAGCAGAAAATCGGATCAAATCAGCAGTTGACAGAAAATTTAGTACAGCAGAAAAGTGAACATCCAAAAAAGTCAGCTTCCAACATTCCTCTTCCTTTTCCCAACCGAATGATACAGCCGAGGCATATGGTTGAAACTGACTTGGATAAGGAAATTATGGAGACTTTTCAGAAGGTTGAGGTGAATATACCTCTCTTGGAGGCAATTAAACAAATCCCCAAGTATGCCAAGTTCTTGAAAGAAATGTGCACCCATAAGAGGAAGCTAAAGGGCACTGAAAAAGTGAGTATGGGGAGAAATGTCTCTGCTTTGATTCAGCCCAACCTGCCTCCCAAATGCAAGGATCCAGGCACTTTTACCATCCCTTGCACCATAGGGCACCAACAGTTCACTCATGCCTTGCTAGACTTGGGAGCCTCCATCAATGTAATGCCAAAGTCAGTTTACACTTCCTTGCATATGGGAGAGCTAAAGCCTACCGGCATTGTCATTCAGTTAGCAAACCGGAGCACTGCACAACCTGCAGGAGTGTTGGAGGACGTTCTGGTTCGGGTACATAATTTAATATTCCCAGCTGATTTTTATGTGTTGAATATGGAAGATGAATCTGCCTCTTCCCCACCCCATTGATCTTAGGTAGGCCATTTTTGAAAACTTCTAAAACTAAGATTGATGTGCATGCTGGTACCCTTTCCATGGAATTTGGTGATGATATCATTCAGTTTAACATTTTTGATGCCATGAAATACCCTTTAGAGGATCATTCTGTTTTTCATTTTGATGTCATTGATTTACTGGTTGATGATATGCATGCTGATATGTTGGCAGAGTTTCCTGAAATTGTAGGATACACTGATAGCATAGCTTGTGATACTTGTTCTGCCTGCTTCGGACTTTTTGGTTGTAAACCCAATGCAATGTGTGCAGCCTGTGCTGAGATTTCTACATACTTGTCATGTCTTTGTTGTTAATTCTCACGACATTGATGATTACATTATTAATGGCAATGATGTCGTATTAATGATGTTGTCATTCATCCTATCGCTAAGTGTGATTCTTTTGATTCCATAGGATATGACGATGTTGTTTTGCAAGATTGTGCACAAATTTTTGCAGTACAGTGCAATCACGAGAATTTAGCGATTTAGTTTCGGTTCCAAAACTAGTACCGTCGAGTCCCGGCCAACCACCCTCCATTGAACTTAAGCCCTTGCACGAGCATTTGAAGTATGCATTCTTGGAAGAGGATGAGAAGCTCCCGGTGATAATGGCCAAACACCTCCAACCCGAGCAAGAAACCAGTTATTGGAAGTCTTGAAGCAACACAAAAGGGCAATTGGTTGGACACTTGCGGACATTCCTGGTATTAACCCCTCCACATGCATGCACGAGGATATTACTTGAGGAGGAAACTAAACCGGTGAGACAACCCCTGCAGGAGACTGAATCCTCTCATTCTAGATGTGGTGAAAAAGAAGTGACCAAGCTACTGCAGTGGCATTATCTATCCCATCTCTCGACGAAGTGGGTGAGCCGGTGCAAGTAGTTCCAAAGAAATGCAGGGTGACTGTTGTGGCCAACCGTAAGAATGAGCTCATTCCAACCCGAGTGCGAGAATAGCCGGAGAGTCTGCATTGACTACGGACGTCTCAACCAAGCCACTCGGAAAGATCATTACCCCCTTCCGTTCATTGATCGAGATCTTTGGAACGGTTGGTGTAAGTCCCATTACGCTTTTTAGATGGCTACACTGGATACTTCCAAATCCACATTGCACCGGAGGATCGGGAGAAGACCACATTTACTTGTCCCTTCGGCACCTTTGCTTACGCACGGATGCCCTTCGGCCTCTGCAATGCCCTGGTACCTTCCGGTGCATGGTGAGCATATTTTCCGATTTCTTAGAGGAGTGCATGGAGGTATTTATGGATGACTTTCTGTCTATGGTTCTTCTTTTGATTCATGTTTAGCTTGACCTATCTAGAGTACTTGCAAAGATGCATTGAAACTAACCTTGTGCTAAATTTTGAGAAATGCCATTTTATGGTAGAACAGGTATAGTTTTAGGCCATGTAGTATCCAAGAGGGCATTGAGGTAGATCCTGCCAAGATTGATGTAATTACTTGTCTATCTTACCCCACATGCGTGCGGGAAGTGCGTTCTTTTCTTGGTCATGCAGGTTTCTACAGCGCTTCATTGCCGACTTAAGAAGATTGCTCTTCCACTTTCCCGATTCTTGCAGAAAGATGTGGAGTTCAATTTTGATGACAAGTGCAAGGCGACTTTCAACCACTTGAAGCAGGCCTTGACTAGTACTCCCTATCATCCAGCCCACCGACCGACATTGCCATTTGAGTTAATGTGTGATGCTTCTAACTATGCAGAGGGAGCAGCCTTGGCACAGAGTGGGGAAAGCTTCTCATGTGATATACTATGCTTCCGAACTCTAGATCTTTGCTCAGGCCAACTATACCACAACCGAAAAAGAACTTTTAGCCATTGTTTTTGCTTTGGATAAGTTTAGATCATATTTGCTTGGTTCTAAGGTTGTTGTGTTTCTTGATCATGCGGACTACGAAGTTCCTTTTGAAGAAGCCAGATGCAAAACCCCGACTAATAAGATGGATGCTACTACTCCAAGAGTTTCACATAGAGATCCGTGACAAGAGTGGAGCAGAGAACCTAGTGGCAGATCATTTGAGCCACATTGAAAGGGCTTCAGATCCCTTCCCTGTACGGGACTCCTTCCCAGATGAGCGACTTATGCGGTGCAAGGTAAGAACACCTTCCCTTGGTTTGCTGATATGGTGAATTTCTTGGTTGCTACAGTTTTCCCTCACATTTCACTCGTGCACAAATTTATAAACTTAAGAGTGAATCAAAATATTATGTGTGGGATGATCCATATCTGTGGCGATTTTGTAGTGACCAAATTATTAGGCGATGTGTGCCTAATCAAGAGTTTCATTCTGTTCTTAGCTTTTGTCATGCATTTGCATGTGGTGGACATTTTGGGCCTCAACGTACAGCTAGGAAAGTTTTAGACTCTGGTTTATATTGGCCTACCTTGTTTCATGATGCATATTTGTTCTGTAAGTCTTGTGAACGATTAAGGTCGGAAGGAACAGGGAACATTTCTCGCAGGAATGAGATGCCCCAGCAACCTCTATTGTATTGTGAAATCTTTGACGTATGGGGTATTGATTTCATGGGACCTTTTCCTGTTTCCTTTGGTTATGTTTACATTTTGCTAGCTGTTGATTATGTATCAAAATGGGTGGAGGCTAAAGCCACTCGGACTGATGATTCCAAAGTTGTTGTGGATTTTGTTAGATCACAGATTTTCTGTAGGTTTGGAATCCCGAGAGCTATCATCAGTGATCAAGGCACCCATTTCTGTAACCGGAGCATGGAGGGATTGATGAGGAAATATGGCGTGTTGCATAAAGTTTCTACACCTTACCATCCCCAGACTAATGGTCAAGCCGAGGTCTCCAATAGAGAGATCAAGCGCATACTTGAAAAAACAGTCCAACCTAATCGGAAGGATTGGAGCATGAGGCTTGAGGATGCTCTTTTGGCTTACCGAACCGCTTACAAATCTCCAATCGGGATGTCTCCATATCGGATAGTCTATGGTAAGGCATGCCACTTACCAAGAGAAATTGAGCACAAAGCATATTGGGTCATGAAGCAATGCAACATGAATTTGGCCTGAGCGGCATAGAGCGGAAGTTGCGATTCTGAGGAATTGGAAGAGATCCGCCTAGATGCCTATGAGAGCTCCCGGCTCTACAAAGAAAAGACCAAAGCCTTCCATGATAAGTTTATTCTTCGGAAGGAGTTTTCAGTTGGGCAAAAAGTTCTCTTGTTTAATTCTCGCCTTAAGTTGATGCCTGGTAAATTAAGGTCTAGGTGGGACGGTCCGTTTGTTGTCACTAACATTTTTCCTCATGGTGCAGTGGAAATTAAGAGTGAAGCCACCAACAAAGTGTTCAAAGTTAATGGTCACCGCCTCAAAAATTTTTATGAAGGAGCTCAAGAGAACCTCGTGGAGGAAGTTCAACTGCAGGATGCCCTCTACCATGATTGATCACTACTGTGTTGAAAAAAAAAAAAAAAGAAGACAAAACAAAAAAAAAAAAAAAAAAGTAGAAAAGAAAAAGCCACGATTAATGTCAATTGCCAGAGATTGAATCATTATTGGGGAGGACCCATCGCTCGTGCAAAATCTTCAATCACGGCTAAGGACATTAAAAGTAGCGCTTCTTGGGAGGCAACCCAAGTTTTCTAACTCTTTCATTTTTCAAACTTTGACTTTTTGCATTCACGAGGAATCAAGACAGAAAATCGGTGCCAAGCAAGAAAATCTATCGAGTTTGATTTTTCTGTCTTAATTTTGTTTGTTTTTCTTTGACAGATGATTTTTCACCGGTTAAATGGCGGATAACGGTACTCGTGAAAATCTTTTTCGGTCCTTTCGATTACCCACAAACACCGAAATCAGATATAATTTTACTCAAAAAAAAATTCTCTCTTTCTTCTTTCTTTCGAAATGGATAATCGCCTTGTCAACCTCCGCAAGCAATTCCCTTCTCTCCCTCAAAATGCTTTAACTAACATTTATTGTGCAAGGTTTGAGAGATTAAGGATGCTTATGCACAAAGGCATCCTGCGGATATACGCTGTTGATCGAAGCAAAGGTCCGACTCGAGGTGAATTTTCCGACGCTCTTGTTTCATATATGCCAGGGCTAGGCAAAAGTTCATATGCAAAGAAGAGAAGAGCAAAAAGGTTCACGGGTCTGCTATAAATGTGCAAGATGGACTGTAACACAAAATGCAAATCAATTGGAATGACGTCTATAAACCGAGATGATAAAATTAACTTCATAAAGGATGGCATGAGTAAGGAGTCTTTAGATAACATTCTATTGACTCTTGAGACGCATCCTAGTGGAGATGTGCAGAGAGTACTTCTCGATTTATGGCCAATATTTCAAGATGAACATGAACGTTATAGTCTCGGGAATCGACTCAAAAGACCTGTTTGCCAATTTTTAAGAAAATTGGATGGGAAGCCGACCATCGGCCCATAGAGAGCTTCAAGGCGTTATCGGACGTAAAACCAGAGGAAAATGTGAGCCACAATCACACCTCCTGTAAGTTTTTTTTTTATTTATTTTTTAATTTTTTTTTCTTTCCTGTTTATTAAAAAAAATCAAAAAAAAAATCAAAAAATTCAAAAATTCAAAAAAAAAAATTCAAAAAATAAAAATAAAAAAAATAGCCGTATTTTTTTGAAATATGCGTTGCATATTTTCAAACTTCTTCTGACACATATAGATTAGTCTTTTATCATTGTCATATAGCTATTATCATTGTTGTGCTTATTTTCAAACTTACCTGACACACGGATCTACCCCTCCTTTATAGGTGTAATTATTACCTTTGAGTTTTGATGCCTTTAAATAATGCACTTTGCTCTCTCTTGAGATCATTGATAAGGTGAGAGTACGAAAAAAAAAAAAACAAGAGAAAAAATGGAAGTCACTTGATTCGTCGGATCAAGAGTGTTTGTGTCTTTTGTGGATCTAATCCTGGGAAAGATAAAGAGTTTGTAAATATTGCACACCATCTTGGTCGAGTGCTAGCTGAGAGAGAAATCCGTTTAGTTTATGGAGGAGGTAGTCTTGGGTTAATGGGTTGTGTAGCAACTGCTGCACATTTAGGAGGTGGCAAAGTCCTTGGTGTCATTCCCAGTCCTTTATCGACCAGCAAGCCCATTGGAAAAACATTAGGGGATGAAGTAATAGTATTTTGCATGCACCAACGCATGAACATTATGATCGCCAATGCTGATGCCTTTATTGCCCTACCTGGTGGTTTTGAAACTTTGGAAGAACTCTTTCAAATTACATCCTGGTCACAGCAGAACTTTCACCAAAAACCCATAGGTATATTAAATGTTAATGGTTTTTATGACAGTTTGTTTTGTTTTCTTGATCATCTTTGTAGAAAAAGGTTCATCTCACAAGAGACACGTCAAAGTATTGTAAATGCTACAACTCCTGAACAATTGCTCGATCAACTCAATGCATTTGTACCACAAAGTGATCCAGCAATGGCTCCACGGAATTGGGAACAAGGCAGCAGTAGCAAAAAGCAAAAACTTGATTTGACTTTGTCTTTGTGATTTTTTGTTTTCTCTTATAGTTTTAGTTTTTGTAATTTTTCTTATTTCGAGGCCCGATTTGCGGTTTTAAGTAAGACCTTCTACACTCTACCTATCTTTATTTTGACATTGGGGACAATGTCTTTAATTAGTTAGGGGGAGGGATAGTTGACATTACCATGTACATAGTTTAGTTAAAAAAAAAAAAAAACTAATCTTTATTGTTACTAACTTTTTAGATGTATGATGGCAGAGTAAGGAGTAGTTTTACTCTTGAGACGCATCTTAACTTGCATTTCATAATAGGTCTTAAATCATCGTTGTTCTTGTATATATATTAAAAAAAAATATAAAAAAAAAATATAAAAAAAATATAAAAAAATAAAAACACACACACACAATTTTGATCTTTTCAATTGATTTTGATACAAGCATGTGCTGAATCTGAGCTTAATTGATGATAAAAGTATGCAAAACAGTTTACAGTTGAATCATTTTCATGATATACATGTGTATATGATTGTGGATATTAGGAAGAAGGCATGGTTGAATTGAGTGAATGTTCCATACCTTTGTGAGTTTTGGGCTTTTCCAAGTTTGATACTTACACTTGGTTATTTTCTTTCATGAGTGATGTCAATTATGAATTTATTTTCTAGAACTTGCATTGAATCGATTTGAGATTACATTGGTCTGTATGTTGCATGAAAATGACAGAGGCATTTTTTTTTCTTGACTTAGCTGCTTTGGCCAAATAAACCTACCTTGCATTTATCCAATTATTAACTCCCTCTAAACCCATTTGCCTATTCTTTGTTCTTAGCTCATTACAAGCTTTGAGTGAAAAACCATGTTTTACCTTACCTAGGGAATGGGAGAGCATTGATTTTCTTATTGGAGGAGTTCTTTTGCTTGCAATGATTTAAGTGTGGGGGAATTGGTGTGCTGATACGAAATGCTTGGTACAAAAAAACAAAAAAACAAAAACAAAAAAACAAAAAAACAAAAAACAAAAAAAAAAACAAAAAAAAAACAAAAAAAAAAGAATAGAAAAATGAAGGAATGTGTGAAGAGAATGAGCATTTTATGGTTTTAGGTAAAAAAATTTTATTCTTTCTACTTGAATTACTCCTCAATGCTCTTTTATTCTCTTTGGTTTTAACCTGCTATTATCTATATTGTTCCCTTCCTTCACCTTATAAGTTCCATTACAACCTTTTTGAAAGACCTCTTGATTTTTGCAATTTATTTGATCTAAGTAGTGGAGAATTGATGTATATGCAAGCCTATGGTAAAATACTTTCATAATTTGACTGAGTTGAGCGTAAACAGTTAACCTAAACACCTTGTGTGATTTGAGTGACACTTGTGAAGAATTTTACTCAATCTGAACATGCCTATTTCTGATTAAAGCATGATTATGCTATACTTTATTCTCAATTAATTTGATTCAACTATTCTTTGTTAAGCATACTTGACTTATTAATTATGGTTTATATTTGATACAATGCTTGTATTTAAAATTTAGTTGAATTGATTAAATAAAATATTACATGTTTGTGGGTATCATCCTGGTAAACCCTCACGAGACTATAACTCGTCCACTAGGGACACCTAGGGGTTTAAAGGCTTGTGGCACATGCTAAGTGCCATCGTGTTTTCCTACGGAAGTGGATTAGATTAGGTACAATCAGTTTTTATGTTTTTAGTTTAATAATATGATGTTTCTTGTTTTTTTTTAGTTTCGTTGTTATGTGTTTTGCCCAGGAGTACAAAAGCTTAAGTGTGGGGGAATTTGATCAATCAATTTGAGACACTTATGTTAGCTTTGTATTAGGCATTATTAGATGTTTATTGTGCCCAATATTAGTACTTTAGATGAGTTTAATGTTGTTGGGCTTCATTGGGCTTTAATGCAAATATTGAATAATTTTCGGATTTTGATGCATTTTGACCTTTCTTCCTTGGTTAGGTCATAACTTGGGAGTCGGCGATCCAATTGAGGTGATCTTGGTGTCTTTGGAAAGTTAAGACAATGCTCTACAAGTTTCATGAAGAACTCAAGAGCTGGATCGGAATGCTAAGGGTCCAAAATATCCCTGCAATGCAGAGTGGGTTTGCTGTCACGGAACCATCTGGGCAGTATGCACATATTGGACTATATAGTGGGTTATAGGCCTCCTCTTGGGCTGAAACTTGGTCACTTGAAAGATAAGACCCATATCTCCAACTTCAATGAAGACCATTTTGTCAATAGATGTCGTTTTAGGCATGCTTCAGAAGCTACAAGTTGGTCTGAATTTGGAAACACGTTCTTCCAACCTAACTTGAGGTAGGTGAAGTGTTTTTGGCATTTCTGGAGTTCTAAAAGTCCAAATGACATGATTCAAATTGGAGATTTTCAAGGAGACAACTGGCTACAACTTTGATGAAGACATCCAAGCCAAAATGCACCGTCTAGGTGATGAATTTGAAGCCAGAAGTCGGATAAGAGTTGTTGACTAAAAGCCACCAACCATACCCCAACCCACCTACCATGCACCAACCCACCAACCATGCATCAAGCTTCCATTTTTGACAAATTTCAGATTCTTATAGCTTGTATTCAGATTATGTACATGTACAAATTGGCTTCTAGGATTAGTATAAATAGACCCAACCTATTTGTATTAGAGGCATTCAATTTAGAAGTAAGTTTCAAGAAAGTTTAAGTATTTGTGAGAGTTTTCTTTCTCTTCTTCTTCATTCTCTTTGCAATTTCGTTTTTGTTCTATAAATTCTGAGTTCTTCCTTCCCATCCATGGAAGGCTAGGCTCTCATAATCAATCCAAGGGATTAGCCATCTTGTTGTTTAATTTGGAGATCTTGTTTTGCTTGTTCATATTGCTTAATTGTTATTCAAGTTTCTCTTCTTCCTCTTTTGATTCTTATCTAGATTAAATTGCTTAATTTGATTTAGATGTTGATGTGGTAGTAGCTTTATTATCATGTATTCAAAGAGGATCACAAAGATTAAACAATATATTAAAGCTTTTTGATAGATTGTTTAACTTGGTTAAATTCTAGATCTTAAGTTAATCTATGTTGGATGGTGCTTACTTTATCTAACCTTGGTTAATCAAATCCTAGATGCTTATCTAGTAGAGAATTCTTGGATCATGTTAAGGCTTCTTGATGTGATCTAAGGCCAAGAACTTGGTTAGCAATTAAGTGAATTCCTTGTGATCAATGATGAGTTAAACTCAAGATCGGTAAATTTCCTTGGATTGGTTGTTTCTTTAGATTTGTTTACAACTTTGAATCTCCTACTTTTATTAATCTTGTTAATCAACAACAAAACCCCCCCTTTTTTAATTATCTTGATCTAATTAAATCTTTGTTTTTGGATCCTTGAGAGACGATTCGGTTCATTCTCTATACTACAAATTAGTTTGTGAACCGGTTATTTTATTTGATAGGTCTCGACAACCTCTTGTCAGCCAACCACCCATGGAGGTTGAAGACCCAAGATATCTTCGGTTAAGAGTTGTAATCTCATTTCTTCCATTTCGGTTTATCTTGGATTATAAGAACTTCTAGGCCAAATTGTTGATGTTTTGATGAAACACATGAGTTAGATGATGTTTGAGAGAGTCAATAGATGTTCGCCACCCACCTGTGGAGGTCGAAGACTCAAGATATCTTCGGTTCAGAGTTGTAAGCCCATTTCTTCCTTTTCGATTTATCTTGGCATATACGAACTTCTAGGCCAAGTGGTTGATGTTTTCATGAAATACATGAGTTAGATGGTGTTTGAGAGAGTCAATAGATGTTCGCCAACCACCCATGGAGGTTGAAGGCTCAAGATATCTTCGTTTAAGAGTTGTAATCTCATTTCTTCCATTTCGGTTTATCTTGGATTAGAAGAACATCTAGGCCAAATTGTTGATGTTTTGTTGAAACACATGAGTTAGATGATGGTTGAGAGAGTCAATAGATGTTCGCGAACCACCTGTGGAGGTCGAAGACTCAAGATATCTTCGGTTAAGAGTTGTAAGCCCATTTCTTCCTTTTCGGTTGATCTTGGCATATACGAACTTCTAGGCCAAGTGGTTGATGTTTTCATGAGACACATGAGTTAGATGATGTTTGAGAGAGTCAATAGATGTTCGCCAAGCACCCATTGAGGTTGAAGACTCAAGATATCTTCGTTTAAGAGTTGTAATCTCATTTCTTCCATTTCGGTTTATCTTGGATTAGAAGAACATCTAGGCCAAATTGTTGATGTTTTGTTGAAACACATGAGTTAGATGATGGTTGAGAGAGTCAATAGATGTTCGCGAACCACCTGTGGAGGTCGAAGACTCAAGATATCTTCGGTTAAGAGTTGTAAGCCCATTTCTTCCTTTTCGGTTGATCTTGGCATATACGAACTTCTAGGCCAAGTGGTTGATGTTTTCATGACACACATGAGTTAGATGATGTTTGAGAGTGTCAATAGATGTTCGCCAAGCTCCCATAGTGGTTGAAGACTCAAGATATCTTCGGTTAAGAGTTGTAAGCCCATTTCTTCCTTTTCGGTTTATCTTGGCATATACGAACTTCTAGGCCAAGTGGTTGATGTTTTCATGAAACACATGAGTTAGATGGTGTTTGAGAGAGTCAATAGATGTTCGCCAACCACCTGTGGTGGTCGAAGATTCAAGATATCTTCGGTTAAGAGTTGTAAGCCCATTTCTTCCTTATCGGTTTATCTTGGATTATAAGAACTTCTAGGCCTACTGGTTGATGTTTTGATGAAACACATGTGTTAGATGGGGTTTGAGAGAGTCAATAGATGTTCGCCAACCACCTATGGAGGTCGAAGACTCAAGATATCTTCGGTAAAGAGTTGTAAGCCCATTTCTTCCTTTTCGGTTTATCTTGGCATATACGAACTTCTAGGCCAAGTGGTTGATGTGTTCATGAAACACATGAGTTAGATGGTGTTTGAGAGTGTCAATAGATGTTCGCCGACCACCTATGGAGGTCGAAGACTCAACATATCTTCGGTTAAGAGTTGTAAGCCCATTTCTTCCTTTTCGATTTATCTTGGCATATACGAACTTCTAGGCCAAGTGGTTGATGTTTTCATGAAACACATGAGTTAGATGGTGTTTAAGAGAGTCAATAGATGTTCGTCAACCACCCTTGGAGGTTGAAGGCTCAAGATATCTTCGGTTCAGAGTTGTAAGCCCATTTCTTCCTTTTCGGTTTATCTTGGATTATAAGAACATGTTGGGCAAGTTGTTGATGTTTTGATGAAACACATGAGTTAGATGGTGTTTGAGAGAGTCAATAGATGTTCGCCAACCACCCATGGAGGTTGAAGACTCAAGATATCTTCGGTTAAGAGTTGTAATCTCATTTCTTCCATTTCGGTTTATCTTGGATTATAAGAACTTCTAGGCCAAATTGTTGATGTTTTGATGAAACACATGAGTTAGATGGTGTTTGAGAGAGTCAATAGATGTTCGCCAACCACCCATGGAGGTTGAAGACTCAAGATATCTTCGGTTAAGAGTTGTAATCTCATTTCTTCCATTTCGGTTTATCTTGGATTATAAGAACTTCTTGGCCAAGTTGTTGATGTTTTGATGAAACACATGAGTTAGATGGTGTTTGACAGAGTCAATAGATGTTCGCCAACCTCCTATGGAGGTCGAAGACTCAAGATATCTTCGGTTAAGAGTTGTAACCCATTTCTTCCTTTTCGGTTTATCTTGGCATATACGAACTTCTAGGCCAAGTGGTTGATGTTTTCATGAAACACATGAGTTAGATGGTGTTTGAGAGAGTCAATAGATGTTCGCCAACCACCCATGGAGGTTGAAGGCTCAGGATATCTTCGGTTCAGAGTTTTAAGCGCATTTATTCCTTTTTGGTTTCTCTTGGATTATAAGAACATGTTGGGCAAGTTGTTGATGTTTTGATGAAACACATGAGTTAGATGGTGTTTGAGAGAGTCAATAGATGTTCGCCAACCACCCATGGAGGTTGAAGACTCAAGATATCTTCGGTTAAGAGTTGTAATCTCATTTCTTCCATTTCGGTTTATCTTGGATTATAAGAACTTCTAGGCCAAATTGTTGATGTTTTGATGAAACACATGAGTTAGATGGTGTTTGAGAGAGTCAATAGATGTTCGCCAACCACCCATGGAGGTTGAAGACTCAAGATATCTTCGGTTAAGAGTTGTAATCTCATTTCTTCCATTTCGGTTTATCTTGGATTATAAGAACTTCTAGGCCAAATTGTTGATGTTTTGATGAAACACATGAGTTAGATGATGTTTGAGAGAGTCAATAGATGTTCGCCAACCACCCATGGTGGTTGAAGACTCAAGATATATTCGGTTAAGAGTTGTAAGCCCATTTCTTCCTTTTCGGTTTATCTTGGCATATACGAACTTCTAGGCCAAGTGGTTGATGTTTACATGAAACACTTGAGTTAGATGGTGTTTGAGAGAGTCAATAAATGTTCGCCAACCTCCTATGGAGGTCGAAGACTCAAGATATCTTCGGTTAAGAGTTGTAGCCCATTTCTTCCTTTTCGGTTAATCTTGGCATATACGAACTTCTAGGCCAAGTGGTTGATGTTTTCATGAAACACATGAGTTAGATGGTGTTTAAGAGAGTCAATAGATGTTCGTCAACCACCCATGGAGGTTGAAGGCTCAAGATATCTTCGGTTCAGAGTTGTAAGCCCATTTCTTCCTTTTCGGTTTATCTTGGATGATAAGAACATGTTGGCCAAGTTGTTGATGTTTTGATGAAACACATGAGTTAGATGGTGTTTGAGAGAGTTAATAGATGTTCGTCTACCACCCATAGTGGTTGAAGACTCAAGATATCTTCGTTTAAGAGTTGTAAGCTCATTTCTTCCTTTTCGGTTTATCTTGGCATATACGAACTTCTAGGCCATGTAGTTGATGTTTTATTGAAACAAGTGAGTTAGATGGTGTTTGAGAGAGTCAATAGATGTTCGCCAACCACCCTTGGTGGTTGAAGACTCAAGATATATTCGGTTAAGAGTTGTAAGCCCATTTCTTCCTTTTCGGTTTGTCTTGGCATATACGAACTTCTAGGCCAAGTGGTTGATGTTTACATGAAACACTTGAGTTAGATGGTGTTTGAGAGAGTCAATAGATGTTCGCCAACCACCCATGGATGTGGAAGGCTCAAGATATCTTCGGTTCAGAGTTGTAAGCCCATTTCTTCCATTTCGGTTTATCTTGGATTATAAGAACTTCTTGGCCAAGTTGTTGACGTTTTGATGAAACACATGAGTTAGATGGTGTTTGAGAGAGTTAATAGATGTTCGCTTACCACCCATAGTGGTTGAAGACTCAAGATATCTTCGTTTAAGAGTTGTAAGCTCATTTCTTCCTTTTCGGTTTATCTTGGCATATAAGAACTTCTAGGCCAAATTGTTGATGTTTTGATGAAACACATGAGTTAGATGGTGTTTGAGAGAGTTAATAGATGTTCGCTTACCACCCATAGTGGTTGAAGACTCAAGATATCTTCGTTTAAGAGTTGTAATCTCATTTCTTCCATTTCGGTTTATCTTGGATTCCAAGAACATCTAGGCCAAATTGTTGATGTTTTGTTGAAACACATGAGTTAGATGATGTTTGAGAGAGTCAATAGATGTTCGCGAACCACCTGTGGAGGTTGAAGACTCAAGATATCTTCGGTTAAGAGTTGTAAGCCCATTTCTTCCTTTTCGGTTTATCTTGGATTATAAGAACATCTTGGCCAAGTTGTTGATGTTTTGATGAAACACATGAGTTAGATGGTGTTTGAGAGAGTCAATAGATGTTCGCCAACCACCCATTGGGGTTGAAGACTCAAGATGTCTTCGGTTAAGAGTTGTAATCTCATTTCTTCCATTTCGGTTTATCTTGGATTATAAAAACTTCTAGGCCAAATTGTAGATGTTTTGATGAAACACGTGAGTTAGATGATGTTTGAGAGAGTCAATAGATGTTCGCCACCCACCTGTGGAGGTCGAAGACTCAAGATATCTTCGTTTAAGAGTTGTAAGCCCATTTCTTCCTTTTCGGTTGATCTTGGCATATACGAACTTCTAGGCCAAGTGGTTGATGTTTTCATGAAACACATGAGTTAGATGGTGTTTGAGAGTGTCAATAGATGTTCGCCAACCACCTATGGAGGTCGAAGACTCAAGATATCTGCGGTTAAGAGTTGTAAGCCCACTTGTTGCTTTTCGTTTTATCTTGGATTATAAGAACTTCTTGGCCAAGTTGTTGATGTTTTGACGAAACACATGAGTTAGACGGTGTTTGAGAGAGTTAATAGATGTTCGCCTACCACACATAGTGGTTGAAGACTCAAGATATCTTCGTTTAAGAGTTGTAAGCTCATTTCTTCCTTTTCGGTTTATCTTGGCATATACGAACTTCTAGGCCAACTGGTTGATGTTTTCATGAAACACATGAGTTAGATGGTGTTTGAGAGAGTCAATAGATGTTCCCCAACCACCCATGGAGGTTGAAGGCTCAAGATATCTTCGGTTCAGAGTTGTAAGCCCATTTCTTCCTTTTCGGTTTATCTCGGATTATAAGAACATCTTGGCCAAGTTGTTGATGTTTTGATGAAACACATGAGTTAGATGGTGTTTGAGAGAGTCAATAGATGTTCGCCAACCACCCATGGAGGTTGAAGACTCAAGATATCTTCGGTTAAGAGTTGTAATCTCATTTCTTCCATTTCGGTTTATCTTGGATTATAAAAACTTCTAGGCCAAATTGTAGATGTTTTGATGAAACACATGAGTTAGATGATGTTTGAGAGAGTCAATAGATGTTCGCCACCCACCTGTGGAGGTCGAAGACTCAAGATATCTTCGTTTAAGAGTTGTAAGCCCATTTCTTCCTTTTCGGTTTATCTTGGCATATACGAACTTCTAGGCCAAGTGGTTGATGTTTTGATGAAACACATGAGTTAGATGGTGTTTGAGAGAGTCAATAGATGTTCGCCAAGCACCCATTGTGGTTGAAGACTCAAGATATCTTCGTTTAAGAGTTGCAATCTCATTTCTTCCATTTCGGTTTATCTTGGATTACAAGAACATCTAGGCCAAATTGTTGATGTTTTGTTGAAACACATGAGTTAGATGATGTTTGAGAGAGTCAATAGATGTTCGCGAACCACCTGTGGAGGTCGAAGACTCAAGATATCTTCGGTTAAGAGTTGTAAGCCCATTTCTTCCTTTTCGGTTGATCTTGGCATATACGAACTACTAGGCCAAGTGGTTGATGTTTACATGAAACACTTGAGTTAGATGGTGTTTGAGAGAGTCAATAGATGTTCGCCAACCACCCATGGAGGTGGAAGGCTCAAGATATCTTCGGTTCAGAGTTGTAAGCCCATTTCTTCCTTTTCGGTTTATCTTGGCATATACGAACTTCTAGGCCAAGTGGTTGATGTTTTCATGAAACACATGAGTTAGATAGTGTTTGAGAGAGTCAATAGATGTTCGCCAACCACCTGTGGTGGTCGAAGACTCAAGATATCATCGGTAAAGAGTTGTAAGCCCATTTCTTCCTTTTCGGTTTATCTTGGCATATACGAACTTCTAGGCCAAGTAGTTGATGTGTTCATGAAACACATGAGTTAGATGATGTTTGAGAGAGTCAATAGATGTTCGCCACCCACCTGTGGAGGTCGAAGACTCAAGATATCTTCGGTTAATTGTTGTAAGCTCATTTCTTCCTTTTCGGTTTATCTTGGCATATAAGAACTTCTAGGCCAAATTGTTGATGTTTTGCTGAAACACATGAGTTAGATGATGTTTGAGAGAGTCAATAGATGTTCGCCAACCACGTATGGAGGTCGAAGACTCAAGATATCTTCGGTAAAGATTTGTAAGCCCATTGCTTCCTTTTCGGTTTATCTTGGCATATACGAACTTCTAGGCCAAGTGGTTGATGTGTTCATGAAACACATGAGTTAGATGGTGTTTGAGAGTGTCAATAGATGTTCGCCAACCACCTATGGAGGTTGAAGACTCAAGATATCTGCGGTTAAGAGTTGTAAGCCCACTTGTTCCTTTTCGGTTTATCTTGGATTATAAGAACTTCTTGGCCAAGTTGTTGATATTTTGATGAAACACATGAGTTTGATGGTGTTTGAAAGAGTTAATAGATGTTCGCCTACCACCCATAGTGGTTGAAGACTCAAGATATCTTCGTTTAAGAGTTGTAAGCTCATTTCTTCCATTTCGGTTTATCTTGGCATATACGACCTTCTAGGCCAAGTGGTTGATGTTTTCATGAAACACATGAGTTAGACGGTGTTTGAGAGAGTCAATAGATGTTCGCCAACCACCCATGGCGGTTGAAGGCTCAAGATATCTTCGGTTCAGAGTTGTAATCCCATTTCTTCCTTTTTGGTTTATCTTGGATTATAAGAACATCTTGGCCAAGTTGTTGATGTTTTGATGAAACACATGAGTTAGATGGTGTTTGAGAGAGTCAATAGATGATCGCCAACCACCCATGGAGGTTGAAGACTCAAGATATCTTCGGTTCAGAGTTGTAATCCCATTTCTTCCTTTTCGGTTTATCTTGGATTATAAGAACATCTTGGCCAAGTTGTTGATGTTTTGATGAAACACATGAGTTAGATGGTGTTTGAGAGAGTCAATAGATGATCGCCAACCACCCATGGAGGTTGAAGACTCAAGATATCTTCGGTTCAGAGTTGTAAGCCCATTTCTTCCTTTTCGGTTTATCTAGGATTATAAGAACATCTTGGCCAAGTTGATGATGTTTTGATGAAACACATGAGTTAGATGGTGTTTGAGAGAGTCAAAAGATGTTCGCCAACCACCCATGGAGGTTGAAGACTCAAGATATCTTCGGTTAAGAGTTGTAATCTCATTTCTTCCATTTCGGTTTATCTTGGATTATAAGAACTTCTAGGCCAAATTGTTGATGTTTTGATGAAACACATGAGTTAGATGATGTTTGAGAGAGTCAATAGATGTTCGCCACCCACCTGTGGAGGTCGAAGACTCAAGATATCTTCGGTTAATTGTTGTAAGCTCATTTCTTCCTTTTCGGTTTATCTTGGCATATAAGAACTTCTAGGCTAAATTGTTGATGTTTTGATGAGACACATGAGTTAGATGATGTTTGAGTGAGTCAATAGATGTTCGCCAACCACGTATGGAGGTCGAAGACTCAAGATATCTTCGGTTGAGAGTTGTAAGCCCATTTCTTCCTTTTCGGTTTATCTTGGATTATAAGAACTTCTAGGCCTACTGGTTGATGTTTTGATGAAACAAATGTGTTAGATGGGGTTTGAGAGAGTCAATAGATGTTCGCCAACCACCTATGGAGGTCGAAGACTTAAGATATCTTCGGTTAAGAGTTGTAAGCCCATTTCTTCCTTTTCGGTTTATCTTGGCATATACGAACTTCTAGGCCAAGTGGTTGATGTTTTCATGAGACACATGAGTTAGATGGTGTTTGAGAGAGTCAATAGATGTTCGCCAACCACCCATGGAGGTTGAAGACTCAAGATATCTTCGGTTAAGAGTTGTAATCTCATTTCAACCATTTCGGTTTATCTTGGATTATAAGAACTTCTAGGCCAAATTGTTGATGTTTTGATGAAACACATGAGTTAGATGATGTTTGAGAGAGTCAATAGATGTTCCCCAACCACGTATGGAGGTCGAAGACTCAAGATATCTTCGGTTAAGAGTTGTAAGCCCATTTCTTCCATTTCGGTTTATCTTGGATTATAAGAACTTCTAGGCCTACTGGTTGATGTTTTGATGAAACACATGAGTTAGATGATGTTTGAGAGAGTCAATAGATGTTCGCCACCCACCTGTGGAGGTCGAAGACTCAAGATATCTTCGGTTAAGAGTTGTAAGCCCATTTCTTCCTTTTCGGTTTGTCTTGGCATATACGAACTTCTAGGCCAAGTGGTTGATGTTTTCATGAAACACATGAGTTAGATGGTGTTTAAGAGAGTCAATAGATGTTCGCCAACCACCCATGGAGGTTGAAGGCTCAAGATATCTTCGGTTCAGATTTGTAAGCCCATTTCTTCCTTTTCGGTTTATCTTGGATTATAAGAACATCTTGGCCAAGTTGTTGATGTTTTGATGAAACACATGAGTTAGATGGTGTTTGAGAGAGTCAATAGATGATCGCCAACCACCCATGGAGGTTGAAGACTCAAGATATCTTCGGTTAAGAGTTGTAATCTCATTTCTTCCATTTCGGTTTATCTTGGATTATAAGAACTTCTTGGCCAAGTTGTTGATGTTTTGATGAAACACATGAGTTAGATGGTGTTTGAGAGAGTCAATAGATGTTCGCTAACCTCCTATGGAGGTCGAAGACTCAAGATATCTTCGGTTAAGAGTTGTAACCCAGTTCTTCCTTTTCGGTTTATCTTGGCATATACGAACTTCTAGGCCAAGTGGTTGATGTTTTGATGAAACACATGAGTTAGACGGTGTTTGAGAGAGTCAATAGATGTTCGCCAACCACCCATGGAGGTTGAAGGCTCAAGATATCTTCGGTTCAGAGTTTTAAGCCCATTTCTTCCTTTTCGGTTTCTCTTGGATTATAAGAACATCTTGGCCAAGTTGTTGATGTTTTGATGAAACACATGAGTTAGATGGTGTTTGAGAGAGTCAATAGATGTTCGCCAACCACCCATCGAGGTTGAAGACTCAAGATATCTTCGGTTAAGAGTTGTAATCTCATTTCTTCCATTTCGGTTTATCTTGGATTATAAGAACTTCTAGGCCAACTTGTTGATGTTTTGATGAAACACATGAGTTAGATGATGTTTGAGAGAGTCAATAGATGTTCGCCACCCACCTGTGGAGGTCAAAGACTCAAGATATCTTCGGTTAAGAGTAGTAAGCCCATTTCTTCCTTTTCGGTTTATCTTGGCATATACGAACTTCTAGGCCAAGTGGTTGATATTTTCATGAGACACATGAGTTAGATGGTGTTTGAGAGAGTCAATAGATGTTCGCCAAGCACCCATTGTGGTTGAAGACTCAAGATATCTTCGTTTAAGAGTTGTAATCTCATTTCTTCCATTTCGGTTTATCTTGGATTATAAGAACTTCTAGGCAAAATTGTTGATGTTTTGATGAAACACATGAGTTAGATGATGTTTGAGAGAGTCAATAGATGTTCGCCACCCACCTGTGGAGGTCGAAGACTCAAGATATCTTCGGTTAAGAGTTGTAAGCCCATTTCTTCCTTTTCGGTTTGTCTTGGCATATACGAACTTCTAGGCCAAGTGGTTGATGTTTTCATGAAACACATGAGTTAGATGGTGTTTAAGAGAGTCAATAGATGTTCGCCAACCACCCATGGAGGTTGAAGGCTCAAGATATCTTCGGTTCAGATTTGTAAGCCCATTTCTTCCTTTTCGGTTTATCTTGGATTATAAGAACATCTTGGCCAAGTTGTTGATGTTTTGATGAAACACATGAGTTAGATGGTGTTTGAGAGAGTCAATAGATGATCGCCAACCACCCATGGAGGTTGAAGACTCAAGATATCTTCGGTTAAGAGTTGTAATCTCATTTCTTCCATTTCGGTTTATCTTGGATTATAAGAACTTCTTGGCCAAGTTGTTGATGTTTTGATGAAACACATGAGTTAGATGGTGTTTGAGAGAGTCAATAGATGTTCGCCAACCTCCTATGGAGGTCGAAGACTCAAGATATCTTCGGTTAAGAGTTGTAACCCATTTCTTCCTTTTCGGTTAATCTTGGCATATACGAACTTCTAGGCCAAGTGGTTGATGTTTTCATGAAACACATGAGTTAGACGGTGTTTGAGAGAGTCAATAGATGTTCGCCAACCACCCATGGAGGTTGAAGGCTCAAGATATCTTCGGTTCAGAGTTTTAAGCCCATTTCTTCCTTTTCGGTTTCTCTTGGATTATAAGAACATCTTGGCCAAGTTGTTGATGTTTTGATGAAACACATGAGTTAGATGGTGTTTGAGAGAGTCAATAGATGTTCGCCAACCACCCATCGAGGTTGAAGACTCAAGATATCTTCGGCTAAGAGTTGTAATCTCATTTCTTCCATTTCGGTTTATCTTGGATTATAAGAACTTCTAGGCCAAATTGTTGATGTTTTGATGAAACACATGAGTTAGATGATGTTTGAGAGAGTCAATAGATGTTAGCCACCCACCTGTGGAGGTCAAAGACTCAAGATATCTTCGGTTAAGAGTTGTAAGCCCATTTCTTCCTTTTCGGTTTATCTTCGCATATACGAACTTCTAGGCCAAGTGGTTGATGTTTTCATGAGACACATGAGTTAGATGGTGTTTGAGAGAGTCAATAGATGTTCGCCAACCACCTATGGAGGTCGAAGACTCAAGATATCTGCGGTTAAGAGTTGTAAGCCCACTTGTTTCTTTTCGTTTTATCTTGGATTATAAGAACTTCTTGGCCAAGTTGTTGATGTTTTGACGAAACACATGAGTTAGACGGTGTTTGAGAGAGTTAATAGATGTTCGCCTACCACACATAGTGGTTGAAGACTCAAGATATCTTCGTTTAAGAGTTGTAAGCTCATTTCTTCCTTTTCGGTTTATCTTGGCATATACGAACTTCTAGGCCAACTGGTTGATGTTTTCATGAAACACATGAGTTAGATGGTGTTTAAGAGAGTCAATAGATGTTCGCCAACCACCCATGGAGGTTGAAGGCTCGTGGATATCTTCGGTTCAGATTTGTAAGCCCATTTCTTCCTTTTCGGTTTATCTTGGATTATAAGAACTTCTTGGCCAAGTTGTTGATGTTTTGATGAAACACATGAGTTAGATGGTGTTTGAGAGAGTTAATAGATGTTCGCCTTCCACACATAGTGGTTGAAGACTCAAGATATCTTCGTTTAAGAGTTGTAAGCTCATTTCTTCCTTTTCGGTTTATCTTGGGATATACGAACTTCTAGGCCAAGTGGTTGATGTTTTCATGAAACACATGAGTTAGATGGTGTTTAAGTGAGTCAATAGATGTTCGCCAACCACCCATGGAGGTTGAAGGCTCAGGATATCTTCGGTTCAGATTTGTAAGCCCATTTCTTCCTTTTCGGTTTATCTTGGATTATAAGAACTTCTTGGCCAAGTTGTTGATGTTTTGATGAAACACATGAGTTAGATGGTGTTTGAGAGAGTCAATAGATGTTCGCCAACCTCCTATGGAGGTTGAAGACTCAAGATATCTTCGGTTAAGAGTTGTAAGCCCATTTCTTCCTTTTCGGTTTGTCTTGGCATATACGAACTTCTAGGCCAAGTGGTTGATGTTTTCATGAAACACATGAGTTAGATGGTGTTTAAGAGAGTCAATAGATGTTCGCCAACCACCCATGGAGGTTGAAGGCTCAAGATATCTTCGGTTCAGATTTGTAAGCCCATTTCTTCCTTTTCGGTTTATCTTGGATTATAAGAACATCTTGGCCAAGTTGTTGATGTTTTGATGAAACACATGAGTTAGATGGTGTTTGAGAGAGTTAATATATGATCGCCTACCACACATAGTGGTTGAAGACTCAAGATATCTTCGTTTAAGAGTTGTAAGCTCATTTCTTCCTTTTCGGTTTATCTTGGCATATACGAACTTCTAGGCCAAGTGGTTGATGTTTTCATGAAACACATGAGTTAGATGGTGTTTGAGAGAATCAATAGATGTTCGCCAACCACCCATGGAGGTTGAAGGCTCAGGATATCTTCGGTTCAGAGTTTTAAGCGCATTTATTCCTTTTCGGTTTCTCTTGGATTATACGAACATCTTGGCCAAGTTGTTGATGTTTTGATGAAACACATGAGTTAGATGGTGTTTGAGAGAGTCAATAGATGTTCGCCATCCACCCATAGAGGATGAAGACTCAAGATATCTTCGGTTAAGAGTTGTAATCTCATTTCTTCCATTTCGGTTTATCTTGGATTATAAGAACTTCTAGGCCAAATTGTTGATTTTTTGATGAAACACATGAGTTAGATGGTGTTTGAGAGAGTTAATAGATGTTCGACTACCACCCATAGTGGTTGAAGACTCAAGATATCTTCGGTTAAGAGTTGTAATCTCATTTCTTCCATTTCGGTTTATCTTGGATTATAAGAACTTCTTGGCCAAGTTGTTGATGTTTTGACGAAACACATGAGTTAGATGGTGTTTGAGAGAGTCAATAGATGATCGCCAACCACCCATGGAGGTTGAAGACTCAAGATATCTTCGGTTAAGAGTTGTAATCTCATTTCTTCCATTTCGGTTTATCTTGGATTATAAGAACTTCTTGGCCAAGTTGTTGATGTTTTGATGAAACACATGAGTTAGATGGTGTTTGACAGAGTCAATAGATGTTCGCCAACCTCCTATGGAGGTCGAAGACTCAAGATATCTTCGGTTAAGAGTTGTAACCCATTTCTTCCTTTTTCGGTTTATCTTGGCATATACGAACTTCTAGGCCAAGTGGTTGATGTTTTCAGGAAACACATGAGTTAGATGGTGTTTGAGAGAGTCAATAGATGTTCGCCAACCACCCATGGAGGTTGAAGGCTCAAGATATCTTCGGTTCAGAGTTTTAAGCCCATTTCTTCCTTTTCGGTTTCTCTTGGATTATAAGAACATCTTGGCCAAGTTGTTGATGTTTTGATGAAACACATGAGTTAGATGGTGTTTGAGAGAGTCAATAGATGTTCGCCAACCACCCATCGAGGTTGAAGACTCAAGATATCTTCGGTTAAGAGTTGTAATCTCATTTCTTCCATTTCGGTTTATCTTGGATTATAAGAACTTCTAGGCCAAATTGTTGATGTTTTGATGAAACACATGAGTTAGATGATGTTTGAGAGAGTCAATAGATGTTCGCCACCCACCTGTGGAGGTCGAAGACTCAAGATATCTTCGGTTAAGAGTTGTAAGCCCATTTCTTCCTTTTCGGTTTATCTTGGCATATACGAACTTCTAGGCCAAGTGGTTGATGTTTTCATGAGACACATGAGTTAGATGGTGTTTGAGAGAGTCCATAGATGTTCGCCAAGCACCCATTGTGGTTGAAGACTCAAGATATCTTCGGTTCAGATTTGTAAGCCCATTTCTTCCTTTTCGGTTTATCTTGGATTATAAGAACATCTTGGCCAAGTTGTTGATGTTTTGATGAAACACATGAGTTAGATGGTGTTTGAGAGAGTTAATAGATGTTCGCCTACCACCCATAGTGGTTGAAGACTCAAGATATCTTCGTTTAAGAGTTGTAAGCTCATTTCTTCCTTTTCGGTTTATCTTGGCATATACGAACTTCTAGGCCAAGTGGTTGATGTTTTCATGAAACACATGAGTTAGATGGTGTTTAAGAGAGTCAATAGATGTTCGCCAACCATCCATGGAGGTTGAAGGGTCAAGATATCTTCGGTTCAGATTTGTAAGCCCATTTCTTCCTTTTCGGTTTATCTTGGATTATAAGAACATCTTGGCCAAGTTGTTGATGTTTTGATGAAACACATGAGTTAGATGGTGCTTGAGAGAGTTAATAGATGTTCGCCTACCACCCATAGTGGTTGAAGACTCAAGATATCTTCGTTTAAGAGTTGTAAGCTCATTTCTTCCTTTTCGGTTTATCTTGGCATATACGAACTTCTAGGCCAAATGGTTGATGTTTTCATGAAACACATGAGTTAGATGGTGTTTGAGAGAGTCAATAGATGTTCGCCAACCACCCATGGAGGTTGAAAGCTCAAGATATCTTCGGTTCAGAGTTGTAAGCCCATTTCTTCCTTTTCGGTTTATCTTGGATTATAAGAACATCTTGGCCAAGTTGTTGATGTTTTGATGAAACACATGAGTTAGATGGTGTTTGAGAGAGTCAATAGATGTTCGCCAACCACCCATGGAGGATGAAGACTCAAGATATCTTCGGTTAAGAGTTGTAATCTCATTTCTTCCATTTCGGTTTATCTTGGATTATAAGAACTTCTAGGCCAAATTGTTGATGTTTTGATGAAACACATGAGTTAGATCGTGTTTGAGAGAGTTAATAGATGTTCGACTACCACCCATAGTGGTTGAAGACTCAAGATATCTTCGGTTAAGAGTTGTAATCTCATTTCTTCCATTTAGGTTTATCATGGATTATAAGAACTTCTTGGCCAAGTTGTTGATGTTTTGATGAAACACATGAGTTAGATGGTGTTTGAGAGAGTCAATAGATGATCGCCAACCACCCATGGAGGTTGAAGACTCAAGATATCTTCGGTTAAGAGTTGTAATCTCATTTCTTCCATTTCGGTTTATCTTGGATTATAAGAACTTCTTGGCCAAGTTGTTGATGTTTTGATGAAACACATGAGTTAGATGGTGTTTGACAGAGTCAATAGATGTTCGCCAACCTCCTATGGAGGTCGAAGACTCAAGATATCTTCGGTTAAGAGTTGTAACCCATTTCTTCCTTTTCGGTTTATCTTGGCATATACGAACTTCTAGGCCAAGTGGTTGATGTTTGCATGAAACACATGAGTTAGATGGTGTTTGAGAGAGTCAATAGATGTTCGCCAACCACCCATGGAGGTTGAAGGCTCAGGATATCTTCGGTTCAGAGTTTTAAGCGCATTTATTCCTTTTCGGTTTCTCTTGGATTATAAGAACATCTTGGCCAAGTTGTTGATGTTTTGATGAAACACATGAGTTAGATGGTGTTTGAGAGAGTCAATAGATGTTCGCCAACCACCCATCGAGGTTGAAAACTCAAGTTATCTTCGGTTAAGAGTTGTAATCTCATTTCTTCCATTTCGGTTTATCTTGGATTATAAGAACTTCTAGGCCAAAATGTTGATGTTTTGATGAAACACATGAGTTAGATGATGTTTGAGAGAGTCAATAGATGTTCGCCACCCACCTGTGGAGGTCGAAGACTCAAGATATCTTCGGTTAAGAGTTGTAAGCCCATTTCTTCCTTTTCGGTTTGTCTTGGCATATACGAACTTCTAGGCCAAGTGGTTGATGTTTTCATGAAACACATGAGTTAGATGGTGTTTGAGAGAGTCAATAGATGTTCGCCAACCACCCATGGAGGTTGAAAGCTCAAGATATCTTCGGTTCAGAGTTGTAAGCCCATTTCTTCCTTTTCGGTTTATCTTGGATTATAAGAACATCTTGGCCAAGTTGTTGATGTTTTGATGAAACACATGAGTTAGATGGTGTTTGAGAGAGTCAATAGATGTTCGCCAACCACCCATGGAGGATGAAGACTCAAGATATCTTCGGTTAAGAGTTGTAATCTCATTTCTTCCATTTCGGTTTATCTTGGATTATAAGAACTTCTAGGCCAAATTGTTCAAGTTTTGATGAAACACATGAGTTAGATCGTGTTTGAGAGAGTTAATAGATGTTCGACTACCACCCATAGTGGTTGAAGACTCAAGATATCTTCGGTTAAGAGTTGTAATCTCATTTCTTCCATTTAGGTTTATCATGGATTATAAGAACTTCTTGGCCAAGTTGTTGATGTTTTGATGAAACACATGAGTTAGATGGTGTTTGAGAGAGTCAATAGATGATCGCCAACCACCCATGGAGGTTGAAGACTCAAGATATCTTCGGTTAAGAGTTGTAATCTCATTTCTTCCATTTCGGTTTATCTTGGATTATAAGAACTTCTTGGCCAAGTTGTTGATGTTTTGATGAAACACATGAGTTAGATGGTGTTTGACAGAGTCAATAGATGTTCGCCAACCTCCTATGGAGGTCGAAGACTCAAGATATCTTCGGTTAAGAGTTGTAACCCATTTATTACTTTTAGGGTTTATCTTGGCATATACGAACTTCTAGGCCAAGTGGTTGATGTTTTCATGAAACACATGAGTTAGATGGTGTTTGAGAGAGTCAATAGATGTTCGCCAACCACCCATGGAGGTTGAAGGCTCAGGATATCTTCGGTTCAGAGTTTTAAGCGCATTTATTCCTTTTTGGTTTCTCTTGGATTATAAGAACATCTTGGCCAAGTTGTTGATGTTTTGATGAAACACATGAGTTAGATGGTGTTTGAGAGAGTCAATAGATGTTCGCCAACCACCCATCGAGGTTGAAGACTCAAGATATCTTCGGTTAAGAGTTGTAATCTCATTTCTTCCATTTCGGTTTATCTTGGATTATAAGAACTTCTAGGCCAAAATGTTGATGTTTTGATGAAACACATGAGTTAGATGATGTTTGAGAGAGTCAATAGATGTTCGCCACCCACCTGTGGAGGTCGAAGACTCAAGATATCTTCGGTTAAGAGTTGTAAGCCCATTTCTTCCTTTTCGGTTTGTCTTGGCATATACGAACTTCTAGGCCAAGTGGTTGATGTTTTCATGAAACACATGAGTTAGATGGTGTTTGAGAGAGTCAATAGATGTTCGCCAACCACCCATGGAGGATGAAGACTCAAGATATCTTCGGTTCAGAGTTGTAAGCACATTTCTTCCTTTTCGGTTTATCTTAGATTATAAGAACATCTTGGCCAAGTTGTTGATGTTTTGAAGAAACACATGAGTTAGATGGTGTTTGAGAGAGTCAATAGATGTTCGCCATCCACCCATAGAGGATGAAGACTCAAGATATCTTCGGTTAAGAGTTGTAATCTCATTTCTTCCATTTCGGTTTATCTTGGATTATAAGAACTTCTAGGCCAAATTTTTGATTTTTTGATGAAACACATGAGTTAGATGGTGTTTGAGAGAGTTAATAGATGTTCGACTACCACCCATAGTGGTTGAAGACTCAAGATATCTTCGGTTAAGAGTTGTAATCTCATTTCTTCCATTTCGGTTTATCTTGGATTATAAGAACTTCTTGGCCAAGTTGTTGATGTTTTGATGAAACACATGAGTTAGATGGTGTTTGAGAGAGTCAATAGATGATCGCCAACCACCCATGGAGGTTGAAGACTCAAGATATCTTCGGTTCAGAGTTGTAAGCCCATTTCTTCCTTTTCGGTTTATCTAGGATTATAAGAACATCTTGGCCAAGTTGATGATGTTTTGATGAAACACATGAGTTAGATGGTGTTTGAGAGAGTCAAAAGATGTTCGCCAACCACCCATGGAGGTTGAAGACTCAAGATATCTTCGGTTAAGAGTTGTAATCTCATTTCTTCCATTTCGGTTTATCTTGGATTATAAGAACTTCTAGGCCAAATTGTTGATGTTTTGATGAAACACATGAGTTAGATGATGTTTGAGAGAGTCAATAGATGTTCGCCACCCACCTGTGGAGGTCGAAGACTCAAGATATCTTCGGTTAATTGTTGTAAGCTCATTTCTTCCTTTTCGGTTTATCTTGGCATATAAGAACTTCTAGGCTAAATTGTTGATGTTTTGATGAGACACATGAGTTAGATGATGTTTGAGTGAGTCAATAGATGTTCGCCAACCACGTATGGAGGTCGAAGACTCAAGATATCTTCGGTTGAGAGTTGTAAGCCCATTTCTTCCTTTTCGGTTTATCTTGGATTATAAGAACTTCTAGGCCTACTGGTTGATGTTTTGATGAAACAAATGTGTTAGATGGGGTTTGAGAGAGTCAATAGATGTTCGCCAACCACCTATGGAGGTCGAAGACTTAAGATATCTTCGGTTAAGAGTTGTAAGCCCATTTCTTCCTTTTCGGTTTATCTTGGCATATACGAACTTCTAGGCCAAGTGGTTGATGTTTTCATGAGACACATGAGTTAGATGGTGTTTGAGAGAGTCAATAGATGTTCGCCAACCACCCATGGAGGTTGAAGACTCAAGATATCTTCGGTTAAGAGTTGTAATCTCATTTCTTCCATTTCGGTTTATCTTGGATTATAAGAACTTCTAGGCCAAATTGTTGATGTTTTGATGAAACACATGAGTTAGATGATGTTTGAGAGAGTCAATAGATGTTCCCCAACCACGTATGGAGGTCGAAGACTCAAGATATCTTCAGTTAAGAGTTGTAAGCCCATTTCTTCCATTTCGGTTTATCTTGGATTATAAGAACTTCTAGGCCTACTGGTTGATGTTTTGATGAAACACATGAGTTAGATGATGTTTGAGAGAGTCAATAGATGTTCGCCACCCACCTGTGGAGGTCGAAGACTCAAGATATCTTCGGTTAAGAGTTGTAAGCCCATTTCTTCCTTTTCGGTTTGTCTTGGCATATACGAACTTCTAGGCCAAGTGGTTGATGTTTTCATGAAACACATGAGTTAGATGGTGTTTAAGAGAGTCAATAGATGTTCGCCAACCACCCATGGAGGTTGAAGGCTCAAGATATCTTCGGTTCAGATTTGTAAGCCCATTTCTTCCTTTTCGGTTTATCTTGGATTATAAGAACATCTTGGCCAAGTTGTTGATGTTTTGATGAAACACATGAGTTAGATGGTGTTTGAGAGAGTCAATAGATGATCGCCAACCACCCATGGAGGTTGAAGACTCAAGATATCTTCGGTTAAGAGTTGTAATCTCATTTCTTCCATTTCGGTTTATCTTGGATTATAAGAACTTCTTGGCCAAGTTGTTGATGTTTTGATGAAACACATGAGTTAGATGGTGTTTGAGAGAGTCAATAGATGTTCGCTAACCTCCTATGGAGGTCGAAGACTCAAGATATCTTCGGTTAAGAGTTGTAACCCAGTTCTTCCTTTTCGGTTTATCTTGGCATATACGAACTTCTAGGCCAAGTGGTTGATGTTTTGATGAAACACATGAGTTAGACGGTGTTTGAGAGAGTCAATAGATGTTCGCCAACCACCCATGGAGGTTGAAGGCTCAAGATATCTTCGGTTCAGAGTTTTAAGCCCATTTCTTCCTTTTCGGTTTCTCTTGGATTATAAGAACATCTTGGCCAAGTTGTTGATGTTTTGATGAAACACATGAGTTAGATGGTGTTTGAGAGAGTCAATAGATGTTCGCCAACCACCCATCGAGGTTGAAGACTCAAGATATCTTCGGTTAAGAGTTGTAATCTCATTTCTTCCATTTCGGTTTATCTTGGATTATAAGAACTTCTAGGCCAACTTGTTGATGTTTTGATGAAACACATGAGTTAGATGATGTTTGAGAGAGTCAATAGATGTTCGCCACCCACCTGTGGAGGTCAAAGACTCAAGATATCTTCGGTTAAGAGTAGTAAGCCCATTTCTTCCTTTTCGGTTTATCTTGGCATATACGAACTTCTAGGCCAAGTGGTTGATATTTTCATGAGACACATGAGTTAGATGGTGTTTGAGAGAGTCAATAGATGTTCGCCAAGCACCCATTGTGGTTGAAGACTCAAGATATCTTCGTTTAAGAGTTGTAATCTCATTTCTTCCATTTCGGTTTATCTTGGATTATAAGTACTTCTAGGCAAAATTGTTGATGTTTTGATGAAACACATGAGTTAGATGATGTTTGAGAGAGTCAATAGATGTTCGCCACCCACCTGTGGAGGTCGAAGACTCAAGATATCTTCGGTTAAGAGTTGTAAGCCCATTTCTTCCTTTTCGGTTTGTCTTGGCATATACGAACTTCTAGGCCAAGTGGTTGATGTTTTCATGAAACACATGAGTTAGATGGTGTTTAAGAGAGTCAATAGATGTTCGCCAACCACCCATGGAGGTTGAAGGCTCAAGATATCTTCTGCCTGCATTTGTAAGCCCATTTCTTCCTTTTCGGTTTATCTTGGATTATAAGAACATCTTGGCCAAGTTGTTGATGTTTTGATGAAACACATGAGTTAGATGGTGTTTGAGAGAGTCAATAGATGATCGCCAACCACCCATGGAGGTTGAAGACTCAAGATATCTTCGGTTAAGAGTTGTAATCTCATTTCTTCCATTTTGGTTTATCTTGGATTATAAGAACTTCTTGGCCAAGTTGTTGATGTTTTGATGAAACACATGAGTTAGATGGTGTTTGAGAGAGTCAATAGATGTTCGCCAACCTCCTATGGAGGTCGAAGACTCAAGATATCTTCGGTTAAGAGTTGTAACCCATTTCTTCCTTTTCGGTTAATCTTGGCATATACGAACTTCTAGGCCAAGTGGTTGATGTTTTCATGAAACACATGAGTTAGACGGTGTTTGAGAGAGTCAATAGATGTTCGCCAACCACCCATGGAGGTTGAAGGCTCAAGATATCTTCGGTTCAGAGTTTTAAGCCCATTTCTTCCTTTTCGGTTTCTCTTGGATTATAAGAACATCTTGGCCAAGTTGTTGATGTTTTGATGAAACACATGAGTTAGATGGTGTTTGAGAGAGTCAATAGATGTTCGCCAACCACCCATCGAGGTTGAAGACTCAAGATATCTTCGGCTAAGAGTTGTAATCTCATTTCTTCCATTTCGGTTTATCTTGGATTATAAGAACTTCTAGGCCAAATTGTTGATGTTTTGGTGAAACACATGAGTTAGATGATGTTTGAGAGAGTCAATAGATGTTAGCCACCCACCTGTGGAGGTCAAAGACTCAAGATATCTTCGGTTAAGAGTTGTAAGCCCATTTCTTCCTTTTCGGTTTATCTTCGCATATACGAACTTCTAGGCCAAGTGGTTGATGTTTTCATGAGACACATGAGTTAGATGGTGTTTGAGAGAGTCAATAGATGTTCGCCAACCACCTATGGAGGTCGAAGACTCAAGATATCTGCGGTTAAGAGTTGTAAGCCCACTTGTTTCTTTTCGTTTTATCTTGGATTATAAGAACTTCTTGGCCAAGTTGTTGATGTTTTGACGAAACACATGAGTTAGACGGTGTTTGAGAGAGTTAATAGATGTTCGCCTACCACACATAGTGGTTGAAGACTCAAGATATCTTCGTTTAAGAGTTGTAAGCTCATTTCTTCCTTTTCGGTTTATCTTGGCATATACGAACTTCTAGGCCAACTGGTTGATGTTTTCATGAAACACATGAGTTAGATGGTGTTTAAGAGAGTCAATAGATGTTCGCCAACCACCCATGGAGGTTGAAGGCTCAGGATATCTTCGGTTCAGATTTGTAAGCCCATTTCTTCCTTTTCGGTTTATCTTGGATTATAAGAACTTCTTGGCCAAGTTGTTGATGTTTTGATGAAACACATGAGTTAGATGGTGTTTGAGAGAGTTAATAGATGTTCGCCTTCCACACATAGTGGTTGAAGACTCAAGATATCTTCGTTTAAGAGTTGTAAGCTCATTTCTTCCTTTTCGGTTTATCTTGGGATATACGAACTTCTAGGCCAAGTGGTTGATGTTTTCATGAAACACATGAGTTAGATGGTGTTTAAGAGAGTCAATAGATGTTCGCCAACCACCCATGGAGGTTGAAGGCTCAGGATATCTTCGGTTCAGATTTGTAAGCCCATTTCTTCCTTTTCGGTTTATCTTGGATTATAAGAACTTCTTGGCCAAGTTGTTGATGTTTTGATGAAACACATGAGTTAGATGGTGTTTGAGAGAGTCAATAGATGTTCGCCAACCTCCTATGGAGGTTGAAGACTCAAGATATCTTCGGTTAAGAGTTGTAAGCCCATTTCTTCCTTTTCGGTTTGTCTTGGCATATACGAACTTCTAGGCCAAGTGGTTGATGTTTTCATGAAACACATGAGTTAGATGGTGTTTAAGAGAGTCAATAGATGTTCGCCAACCACCCATGGAGGTTGAAGGCTCAAGATATATTCTGGTTCAGATTTGTAAGCCCATTTCTTCCTTTTCGGTTTATCTTGGATTATAAGAACATCTTGGCCAAGTTGTTGATGTTTTGATGAAACACATGAGTTAGATGGTGTTTGAGAGAGTTAATATATGATCGCCTACCACACATAGTGGTTGAAGACTCAAGATATCTTCGTTTAAGAGTTGTAAGCTCATTTCTTCCTTTTCGGTTTATCTTGGCATATACGAACTTCTAGGCCAAGTGGTTGATGTTTTCATGAAACACATGAGTTAGATGGTGTTTGAGAGAATCAATAGATGTTCGCCAACCACCCATGGAGGTTGAAGGCTCAGGATATCTTCGGTTCAGAGTTTTAAGCGCATTTATTCCTTTTCGGTTTCTCTTGGATTATACGAACATCTTGGCCAAGTTGTTGATGTTTTGATGAAACACATGAGTTAGATGGTGTTTGAGAGAGTCAATAGATGTTCGCCATCCACCCATAGAGGATGAAGACTCAAGATATCTTCGGTTAAGAGTTGTAATCTCATTTCTTCCATTTCGGTTTATCTTGGATTATAAGAACTTCTAGGCCAAATTGTTGATTTTTTGATGAAACACATGAGTTAGATGGTGTTTGAGAGAGTTAATAGATGTTCGACTACCACCCATAGTGGTTGAAGACTCAAGATATCTTCGGTTAAGAGTTGTAATCTCATTTCTTCCATTTCGGTTTATCTTGGATTATAAGAACTTCTTGGCCAAGTTGTTGATGTTTTGACGAAACACATGAGTTAGATGGTGTTTGAGAGAGTCAATAGATGATCGCCAACCACCCATGGAGGTTGAAGACTCAAGATATCTTCGGTTAAGAGTTGTAATCTCATTTCTTCCATTTCGGTTTATCTTGGATTATAAGAACTTCTTGGCCAAGTTGTTGATGTTTTGATGAAACACATGAGTTAGATGGTGTTTGACAGAGTCAATAGATGTTCGCCAACCTCCTATGGAGGTCGAAGACTCAAGATATCTTCGGTTAAGAGTTGTAACCCATTTCTTCCTTTTCGGTTTATCTTAGCATATACGAACTTCTAGGCCAAGTGGTTGATGTTTTCAGGAAACACATGAGTTAGATGGTGTTTGAGAGAGTCAATAGATGTTCGCCAACCACCCATGGAGGTTGAAGGCTCAAGATATCTTCGGTTCAGAGTTTTAAGCCCATTTCTTCCTTTTCGGTTTCTCTTGGATTATAAGAACATCTTGGCCAAGTTGTTGATGTTTTGATGAAACACATGAGTTAGATGGTGTTTGAGAGAGTCAATAGATGTTCGCCAACCACCCATCGAGGTTGAAGACTCAAGATATCTTCGGTTAAGAGTTGTAATCTCATTTCTTCCATTTCGGTTTATCTTGGATTATAAGAACTTCTAGGCCAAATTGTTGATGTTTTGATGAAACACATGAGTTAGATGATGTTTGAGAGAGTCAATAGATGTTCGCCACCCACCTGTGGAGGTCGAAGCCTCAAGATATCTTCGGTTAAGAGTTGTAAGCCCATTTCTTCCTTTTCGGTTTATCTTGGCATATACGAACTTCTAGGCCAAGTGGTTGATGTTTTCATGAGACACATGAGTTAGATGGTGTTTGAGAGAGTCCATAGATGTTCGCCAAGCACCCATTGTGGTTGAAGACTCAAGATATCTTCGGTTCAGATTTGTAAGCCCATTTCTTCCTTTTCGGTTTATCTTGGATTATAAGAACATCTTGGCCAAGTTGTTGATGTTTTGATGAAACACATGAGTTAGATGGTGTTTGAGAGAGTTAATAGATGTTCGCCTACCACCCATAGTGGTTGAAGACTCAAGATATCTTCGTTTAAGAGTTGTAAGCTCATTTCTTCCTTTTCGGTTTATCTTGGCATATACGAACTTCTAGGCCAAGTGGTTGATGTTTTCATGAAACACATGAGTTAGATGGTGTTTAAGAGAGTCAATAGATGTTCGCCAACCATCCATGGAGGTTGAAGGGTCAAGATATCTTCGGTTCAGATTTGTAAGCCCATTTCTTCCTTTTCGGTTTATCTTGGATTATAAGAACATCTTGGCCAAGTTGTTGATGTTTTGATGAAACACATGAGTTAGATGGTGCTTGAGAGAGTTAATAGATGTTCGCCTACCACCCATAGTGGTTGAAGACTCAAGATATCTTCGTTTAAGAGTTGTAAGCTCATTTCTTCCTTTTCGGTTTATCTTGGCATATACGAACTTCTAGGCCAAATGGTTGATGTTTTCATGAAACACATGAGTTAGATGGTGTTTGAGAGAGTCAATAGATGTTCGCCAACCACCCATGGAGGTTGAAAGCTCAAGATATCTTCGGTTCAGAGTTGTAAGCCCATTTCTTCCTTTTCGGTTTATCTTGGATTATAAGAACATCTTGGCCAAGTTGTTGATGTTTTGATGAAACACATGAGTTAGATGGTGTTTGAGAGAGTCAATAGATGTTCGCCAACCACCCATGGAGGATGAAGACTCAAGATATCTTCGGTTAAGAGTTGTAATCTCATTTCTTCCATTTCGGTTTATCTTGGATTATAAGAACTTCTAGGCCAAATTGTTGATGTTTTGATGAAACACATGAGTTAGATCGTGTTTGAGAGAGTTAATAGATGTTCGACTACCACCCATAGTGGTTGAAGACTCAAGATATCTTCGGTTAAGAGTTGTAATCTCATTTCTTCCATTTAGGTTTATCATGGATTATAAGAACTTCTTGGCCAAGTTGTTGATGTTTTGATGAAACACATGAGTTAGATGGTGTTTGAGAGAGTCAATAGATGATCGCCAACCACCCATGGAGGTTGAAGACTCAAGATATCTTCGGTTAAGAGTTGTAATCTCATTTCTTCCATTTCGGTTTATCTTGGATTATAAGAACTTCTTGGCCAAGTTGTTGATGTTTTGATGAAACACATGAGTTAGATGGTGTTTGACAGAGTCAATAGATGTTCGCCAACCTCCTATGGAGGTCGAAGACTCAAGATATCTTCGGTTAAGAGTTGTAACCCATTTCTTCCTTTTCGGTTTATCTTGGCATATACGAACTTCTAGGCCAAGTGGTTGATGTTTGCATGAAACACATGAGTTAGATGGTGTTTGAGAGAGTCAATAGATGTTCGCCAACCACCCATGGAGGTTGAAGGCTCAGGATATCTTCGGTTCAGAGTTTTAAGCGCATTTATTCCTTTTCGGTTTCTCTTGGATTATAAGAACATCTTGGCCAAGTTGTTGATGTTTTGATGAAACACATGAGTTAGATGGTGTTTGAGAGAGTCAATAGATGTTCGCCAACCACCCATCGAGGTTGAAGACTCAAGATATCTTCGGTTAAGAGTTGTAATCTCATTTCTTCCATTTCGGTTTATCTTGGATTATAAGAACTTCTAGGCCAAAATGTTGATGTTTTGATGAAACACATGAGTTAGATGATGTTTGAGAGAGTCAATAGATGTTCGCCACCCACCTGTGGAGGTCGAAGACTCAAGATATCTTCGGTTAAGAGTTGTAAGCCCATTTCTTCCCTTTTCGGTTTGTCTTGGCATATACGAACTTCTAGGCCAAGTGGTTGATGTTTTCATGAAACACATGAGTTAGATGGTGTTTGAGAGAGTCAATAGATGTTCGCCAACCACCCATGGAGGATGAAGACTCAAGATATCTTCTGCCTCGAGTTGTAAGCACATTTCTTCCTTTTCGGTTTATCTTAGATTATAAGAACATCTTGGCCAAGTTGTTGATGTTTTGAAGAAACACATGAGTTAAATGGTGTTTGAGAGAGTCAATAGATGTTCGCCATCCACCCATAGAGGATGAAGACTCAAGATATCTTCGGTTAAGAGTTGTAATCTCATTTCTTCCATTTCGGTTTATCTTGGATTATAAGAACTTCTAGGCCAAATTGTTGATTTTTTGATGAAACACATGAGTTAGATGGTGTTTGAGAGAGTTAATAGATGTTCGACTACCACCCATAGTGGTTGAAGACTCAAGATATCTTCGGTTAAGAGTTGTAATCTCATTTCTTCCATTTCGGTTTATCTTGGATTATAAGAACTTCTTGGCCAAGTTGTTGATGTTTTGATGAAACACATGAGTTAGATGGTGTTTGAGAGAGTCAATAGATGATCGCCAACCACCCATGGAGGTTGAAGACTCAAGATATCTTCGGTTAAGAGTTGTAATCTCATTTCTTCCATTTCGGTTTATCTTGGATTATAAGAACTTCTTGGCCAAGTTGTTGATGTTTTGATGAAACACATGAGTTAGATGGTGTTTGACAGAGTCAATAGATGTTCGCCAACCTCCTATGGAGGTCGAAGACTCAAGATATCTTCGGTTAAGAGTTGTAACCCATTTCTTCCTTTTCGGTTTATCTTGGCATATACGAACTTCTAGGCCAAGTGGTTGATGTTTTCATGAAACACATGAGTTAGATGGTGTTTGAGAGAGTCAATAGATGTTCGCCAACCACCCATGGAGGTTGAAGGCTCAGGATATCTTCGGTTCGTAGTTTTAAGCGCATTTATTCCTTTTGGTTTCTCTTGGATTATAAGAACATCTTGGCCAAGTTGTTGATGTTTTGATGAAACACATGAGTTAGATGGTGTTTGAGAGAGTCAATAGATGTTCGCCAACCACCCATCGAGGTTGAAGACTCAAGATATCTTCGGTTAAGAGTTGTAATCTCATTTCTTCCATTTCGGTTTATCTTGGATTATAAGAACTTCTAGGCCAAAATGTTGATGTTTTGATGAAACACATGAGTTAGATGATGTTTGAGAGAGTCAATAGATGTTCGCCACCCACCTGTGGAGGTCGAAGACTCAAGATATCTTCGGTTAAGAGTTGTAAGCCCATTTCTTCCTTTTCGGTTTGTCTTGGCATATACGAACTTCTAGGCCAAGTGGTTGATGTTTTCATGAAACACATGAGTTAGATGGTGTTTGAGAGAGTCAATAGATGTTCGCCAACCACCCATGGAGGTTGAAAGCTCAAGATATCTTCGGTTCAGAGTTGTAAGCCCATTTCTTCCTTTTCGGTTTATCTTGGATTATAAGAACATCTTGGCCAAGTTGTTGATGTTTTGATGAAACACATGAGTTAGATGGTGTTTGAGAGAGTCAATAGATGTTCGCCAACCACCCATGGAGGATGAAGACTCAAGATATCTTCGGTTAAGAGTTGTAATCTCATTTCTTCCATTTCGGTTTATCTTGGATTATAAGAACTTCTAGGCCAAATTGTTGAAGTTTTGATGAAACACATGAGTTAGATCGTGTTTGAGAGAGTTAATAGATGTTCGACTACCACCCATAGTGGTTGAAGACTCAAGATATCTTCGGTTAAGAGTTGTAATCTCATTTCTTCCATTTAGGTTTATCATGGATTATAAGAACTTCTTGGCCAAGTTGTTGATGTTTTGATGAAACACATGAGTTAGATGGTGTTTGAGAGAGTCAATAGATGATCGCCAACCACCCATGGAGGTTGAAGACTCAAGATATCTTCGGTTAAGAGTTGTAATCTCATTTCTTCCATTTCGGTTTATCTTGGATTATAAGAACTTCTTGGCCAAGTTGTTGATGTTTTGATGAAACACATGAGTTAGATGGTGTTTGACAGAGTCAATAGATGTTCGCCAACCTCCTATGGAGGTCGAAGACTCAAGATATCTTCGGTTAAGAGTTGTAACCCATTTCTTCCTTTTCGGTTTATCTTGGCATATACGAACTTCTAGGCCAAGTGGTTGATGTTTTCATGAAACACATGAGTTAGATGGTGTTTGAGAGAGTCAATAGATGTTCGCCAACCACCCATGGAGGTTGAAGGCTCAGGATATCTTCGGTTCAGAGTTTTAAGCGCATTTATTCCTTTTTGGTTTCTCTTGGATTATAAGAACATCTTGGCCAAGTTGTTGATGTTTTGATGAAACACATGAGTTAGATGGTGTTTGAGAGAGTCAATAGATGTTCGCCAACCACCCATCGAGGTTGAAGACTCAAGATATCTTCGGTTAAGAGTTGTAATCTCATTTCTTCCATTTCGGTTTATCTTGGATTATAAGAACTTCTAGGCCAAAATGTTGATGTTTTGATGAAACACATGAGTTAGATGATGTTTGAGAGAGTCAATAGATGTTCGCCACCCACCTGTGGAGGTCGAAGACTCAAGATATCTTCGGTTAAGAGTTGTAAGCCCATTTCTTCCTTTTCGGTTTGTCTTGGCATATACGAACTTCTAGGCCAAGTGGTTGATGTTTTCATGAAACACATGAGTTAGATGGTGTTTGAGAGAGTCAATAGATGTTCGCCAACCACCCATGGAGGATGAAGACTCAAGATATCTTCGGTTCAGAGTTGTAAGCACATTTCTTCCTTTTCGGTTTATCTTAGATTATAAGAACATCTTGGCCAAGTTGTTGATGTTTTGAAGAAACACATGAGTTAGATGGTGTTTGAGAGAGTCAATAGATGTTCGCCATCCACCCATAGAGGATGAAGACTCAAGATATCTTCGGTTAAGAGTTGTAATCTCATTTCTTCCATTTCGGTTTATCTTGGATTATAAGAACTTCTAGGCCAAATTGTTGATTTTTTGATGAAACACATGAGTTAGATGGTGTTTGAGAGAGTTAATAGATGTTCGACTACCACCCATAGTGGTTGAAGACTCAAGATATCTTCGGTTAAGAGTTGTAATCTCATTTCTTCCATTTCGGTTTATCTTGGATTATAAGAACTTCTTGGCCAAGTTGTTGATGTTTTGATGAAACACATGAGTTAGATGGTGTTTGAGAGAGTCAATAGATGATCGCCAACCACCCATGGAGGTTGAAGACTCAAGATATCTTCAGTTAAGAGTTGTAATCTCATTTCTTCCATTTCGGTTTATCTTGGATTATAAGAACTTCTTGGCCAAGTTGTTGATGTTTTGATGAAACACATGAGTTAGATGGTGTTTGACAGAGTCAATAGATGTTCGCCAACCTCCTATGGAGGTCGAAGACTCAAGATATCTTCGGTTAAGAGTTGTAACCCATTTCTTCCTTTTCGGTTTATCTTGGCATATACGAACTTCTAGGCCAAGTGGTTGATGTTTTCATGAAACACATGAGTTAGATGGTGTTTGAGAGAGTCAATAGATGTTCGCCAACCACCCATGGAGGTTGAAGGCTCAGGATATCTTCGGTTCAGAGTTTTAAGCGCATTTATTCCTTTTCGGTTTCTCTTGGATTATAAGAACATCTTGGCCAAGTTGTTGATGTTTTGATGAAACACATGAGTTAGATGGTGTTTGAGAGAGTCAATAGATGTTCGCCAACCACCCATGGAGGATGAAGACTCAAGATATCTTCGGTTAAGAGTTGTAATCTCATTTCTTCCATTTCGGTTTATCTTGGATTATAAGAACTTCTAGGCCAAAATGTTGATGTTTTGATGAAACACATGAGTTAGATGATGTTTGAGAGAGTCAATAGATGTTCGCCACCCACCTGTGGAGGTCGAAGACTCAAGATATCTTCGGTTAAGAGTTGTAAGCCCATTTCTTCCTTTTCGGTTTGTCTTGGCATATACGAACTTCTAGGCCAAGTGGTTGATGTTTTCATGAAACACATGAGTTAGATGGTGTTTAAGAGAGTCAATAGATGTTCGCCAACCATCCATGGAGGTTGAAGGCTCAAGATATCTTCGGTTCAGATTTGTAAGCCCATTTCTTCCTTTTCGGTTTATCTTGGATTATAAGAACATCTTGGCCAAGTTGTTGATGTTTTGATGAAACACATGAGTTAGATGGTGTTTGAGAGAGTTAATAGATGTTCGCCTACCACCCATAGTGGTTGAAGACTCAAGATATCTTCGTTTAAGAGTTGTAAGCTCATTTCTTCCTTTTCGGTTTATCTTGGCATATACGAACTTCTAGGCCAAGTGGTTGATGTTTTGATGAAACACATGAGTTAGATGGTGTTTGAGAGAGTCAATAGATGATCGCCAACCACCCATGGAGGTTGAAGACTCAAGATATCTTCGGTTAAGAGTTGTAATCTCATTTCTTCCTTTTCGGTTTCTCTTGGATTATAAGAACATCTTGGCCAAGTTGTTGATGTTTTGAAGAAACACATGAGTTAGATGGTGTTTGAGAGAGTCAATAGATGTTCGCCATCCACCCATAGAGGATGAAGACTCAAGATATCTTCGGTTAAGAGTTGTAATCTCATTTCTTCCATTTCGGTTTATCTTGGATTATAAGAACTTCTAGGCCAAATTGTTGATTTTTTGATGAAACACATGAGTTAGATGGTGTTTGAGAGAGTTAATAGATGTTCGACTACCACCCATAGTGGTTGAAGACTCAAGATATCTTCGGTTAAGAGTTGTAATCTCATTTCTTCCATTTCGGTTTATCTTGGATTATAAGAACTTCTTGGCCAAGTTGTTGATGTTTTGATGAAACACATGAGTTAGATGGTGTTTGAGAGAGTCAATAGATGATCGCCAACCACCCATGGAGGTTGAAGACTCAAGATATCTTCGGTTAAGAGTTGTAATCTCATTTCTTCCATTTCGGTTTATCTTGGATTATAAGAACTTCTAGGCCAAATTGTTGATGTTTTGATGAAACACATGAGTTAGATCGTGTTTGAGAGAGTTAATAGATGTTCGACTACCACCCATAGTGGTTGAAGACTCAAGATATCTTCGGTTAAGAGTTGTAATCTCATTTCTTCCATTTAGGTTTATCATGGATTATAAGAACTTCTTGGCCAAGTTGTTGATGTTTTGATGAAACACATGAGTTAGATGGTGTTTGAGAGAGTCAATAGATGATCGCCAACCACCCATGGAGGTTGAAGACTCAAGATATCTTCGGTTAAGAGTTGTAATCTCATTTCTTCCATTTCGGTTTATCTTGGATTATAAGAACTTCTTGGCCAAGTTGTTGATGTTTTGATGAAACACATGAGTTTGATGGTGTTTGACAGAGTCAATAGATGTTCGCCAACCTCCTATGGAGGTCGAAGACTCAAGATATCTTCGGTTAAGAGTTGTAACCCATTTCTTCCTTTTCGGTTTATCTTGGCATATACGAACTTCTAGGCCAAGTGGTTGATGTTTTCATGAAACACATGAGTTAGATGGTGTTTGAGAGAGTCAATAGATGTTCGCCAACCACCCATGGAGGTTGAAGGCTCAGGATATCTTCGGTTCAGAGTTTTAAGCGCATTTATTCCTTTTCGGTTTCTCTTGGATTATAAGAACATCTTGGCCAAGTTGTTGATGTTTTGATGAAACACATGAGTTAGATGGTGTTTGAGAGAGTCAATAGATGTTCGCCAACCACCCATCGAGGTTGAAGACTCAAGATATCTTCGATTAAGAGTTGTAATCTCATTTCTTCCATTTCGGTTTATCTTGGATTATAAGAACTTCTAGGCCAAAATGTTGATGTTTTGATGAAACACATGAGTTAGATGATGTTTGAGAGAGTCAATAGATATTCGCCACCCACCTGTGGAGGTCGAAGACTCAAGATATCTTCGGTAAAGAGTTGTAAGCCCATTTCTTCCTTTTCGGTTTGTCTTGGCATATACGAACTTCTAGGCCAAGTGGTTGATGTTTTCATGAAACACATGAGTTAGATGGTGTTTGAGAGAGTCAATAGATGTTCGCCAACCACCCATGGAGGATGAAGACTCAAGATATCTTCGGTTAAGAGTTGTAAGCACATTTCTTCGTTTTCGGTTTATCTTAGATTATAAGAACATCTTGGCCATGTTGTTGATGTTTTAAAGAAACACATGAGTTAGATGGTGTTTGAGAGAGTCAATAGATGTTCGCCATCCACCCATAGAGGATGAAGACTCAAGATATCTTCGGTTAAGAGTTGTAATCTCATTTCTTCCATTTCGGTTTATCTTGGATTATAAGAACTTCTAGGCCAAATTGTTGATTTTTTGATGAAACACATGAGTTAGATGGTGTTTGAGAGAGTTAATAGATGTTCGACTACCACCCATAGTGGTTGAAGACTCAAGATATATTCGGTTAAGAGTTGTAATCTCATTTCTTCCATTTCGGTTTATCTTGGATTATAAGAACTTCTTGGCCAAGTTGTTGATGTTTTGATGAAACACATGAGTTAGATGGTGTTTGAGAGAGTCGATAGATGATCGCCAACCACCCATGGAGGTTGAAGACTCAAGATATCTTCGGTTAAGAGTTGTAATCTCATTTCTTCCATTTCGGTTTATCTTGGATTATAAGAACATCTTGGCCAAGTTGTTGATGTTTTGATGAAACACATGAGTTAGATGGTGTTTGAGAGAGTTAATAGATGTTCGCCTACCACCCATAGTGGTTGAAGACTCAAGATATCTTCGTTTAAGAGTTGTAAGCTCATTTCTTCCTTTTCGGTTTATCTTGGCATATACGAACTTCTAGGCCAAGTGGTTGATGTTTTCATGAGACACATGAGTTAGATGGTGTTTGAGAGAGTCAATAGATGTTCGCCAAGCACCCATTGTGGTTGAAGACTCAAGATATCTTCGTTTAAGAGTTGTAATCTCATTTCTTCCATTTCGGTTTATCTTGGATTATAAGAACATCTTGGCCAAGTTGTTGATGTTTTGATGAAACACATGAGTTAGATGGTGTTTGAGAGAGTCAATAGATGTTCGCCAACCTCCTATGGAGGTCGAAGACTCAAGATATCTTCGGTTAAGAGTTGTAACCCATTTCTTCCTTTTCGGTTTATCTTGGATTATAAGAACTTCTTTGCCAAGTTGTTGATGTTTTGATGAAACACATGAGTTAGATGGTGTTTGAGAGAGTCAATAGATGTTCGCCAACCTCCTATGGAGGTTGAAGGCTCAAGATATCTTCGGTTCAGATTTGTAAGCCCATTTCTTCCTTTTCGGTTTATCTTGGATTATAAGAACATCTTGGCCAAGTTGTTGATGTTTTGAAGAAACACATGAGTTAGATGGTGTTTGAGAGAGTTAATAGATGTTCGCCTACCACACATAGTGGTTGAAGACTCAAGATATCTTCGTTTAAGAGTTGTAAGCTCATTTCTTCCTTTTCGGTTTATCTTGGCATATACGAACTTCTAGGCCAAGTGGTTGATGTTTTCATGAAACACATGAGTTAGATGGTGTTTGAGAGAGTCAATAGATGTTCGCCAACCACCCGTGGAGGTTGAAGGCTCAAGATATCTTCGGTTCAAAGTTGTAAGCACATTTCTTCCTTTTCGGTTTATCTTGGATTATAAGAACATCTTGGCCAAGTTGTTGATGTTTTGAAGAAACACATGAGTTAGATGGTGTTTGAGAGAGTCAATAGATGTTCGCCAACCACCCATAGAGGATGAAGACTCAAGATATCTTCGGTTAAGAGTTGTAATCTCATTTCTTCCATTTCGGTTTATCTTGGATTATAAGAACTTCTAGGCCAAATTGTTGATGTTTTGATGAAACACATGAGTTAGATGGTGTTTGAGAGAGTTAATAGATGTTCGACTACCACCCATAGTGGTTGACGACTCAAGATATCTTCGGTTAAGAGTTGTAATCTCATTTCTTCCATTTCGGTTTATCTTGTATTATAAGAACTTCTTGGCCAAGTTGTTGATGTTTTGATGAAACACATGAGTTAGATGGTGTTTGAGAGAGTCAATAGATGATCGCCAACCACCCATGGAGGTTGACGACTCAAGATATCTTCGGTTATGAGTTGTAATCTCATTTCTTCCATTTCGGTTTATCTTGGATTATAAGAACTTCTTGGCCAAGTTGTTGATGTTTTGATGAAACACATGAGTTAGATGGTGTTTGAGAGAGTCAATAGATGTTCGCCAACCACCCATGGAGGTTGAAGACTCAAGATATCTTCGGTTAAGAGTTGTAATCTCATTTCTTCCATTTCGGTTTATCTTGGATTATAAGAACTTCTAGGCCAAATTGTTTATGTTTTGATGAAACACATGAGTTAGATGGTGTTTGAGAGAGTCAATAGATGTTCGCCAACCTCCTATGGAGGTCGAAGACTCAAGATATCTTCGGTTAAGAGTTGTAACCCATTTCTTCCTTTTCGGTTTATCTTGGCATATACGAACTTCTAGGCCAAGTGGTTGATGTTTTCATGAAACACATGAGTTAGATGGTGTTTGAGAGAGTCAATAGATGTTCGCCAACCACCCATGGAGGTTGAAGGCTCAAGATATCTTCGGTTCAGAGTTTTAAGCCCATTTCTTCCTTTTCGGTTTCTCTTGGATTATAAGAACTTCTAGGCCAAAATGTTGATGTTTTGATGAAACACATGAGTTAGATGGTGTTTGAGAGAGTTAATAGATGTTCGCCAACCACCCATGGAGGTTGAAGACTCAAGATATCTTTGGTTAAGAGTTGTAATCTCATTTCTTCCATTTCGGTTTATCTTGGATTATAAGAACTTCTAGGCCAAATTGTTGATGTTTTGATGAAACACATGAGTTAGATGATATTTGAGAGAGTCAATAGATGTTCGCCACCCACCTGTGGAGGTCGAAGACTCAAGATATCTTCGGTTAAGAGTTGTAATCTCATTTCTTCCTTTTCGGTTTCTCTTGGATTATAAGAACTTCTTGGCCAAGTTGTTGATGTTTTGATGAAACACATGAGTTAGATGGTGTTTGAGAGAGTCAATAGATGTTCGCCAACCTCCTATAGAGGTCGAAGACTCTAGATATCTTCGGTTAAGAGTTGTAAACCATTTCTTCCTTTTCGGTTTATCTTGGCATATACGAACTTCTAGGCCAAGTGGTTGATGTTTTGATGAAACACATGAGTTAGATGGTGTTTGAGAGAGTCAATAGATGTTCGCCAACCACCCATGGAGGTTGAAGGCTCAGGATATCTTCGGTTCAGAGTTTTAAGCGCATTTATTCCTTTTCGGTTTCTCTTGGATTATAAGAACATCTTGGCCAAGTTGTTGATGTTTTGATGAAACACATGAGTTAGATGGTGTTTGAGAGAGTCAATAGATGTTCGCCAACCACCCATGGAGGATGAAGACTCAAGATATCTTCGGTTAAGAGTTGTAATCTCATTTCTTCCATTTCGGTTTATCTTGGATTATAAGAACTTCTAGGCCAAAATGTTGATGTTTTGATGAAACACATGAGTTAGATGGTGTTTGAGAGAGTTAATAGATGTTCGACTACCACCCATAGTGGTTGACGACTCAAGATAACTTCGGTTAAGAGTTGTAATCTCATTTCTTCCATTTCGGTTTATCTTGTATTATAAGAACTTCTTGGCCAAGTTGTTGATGTTTTGATGAAACACATGAGTTAGATGGTGTTTGAGAGAGTCAATAGATGATCGCCAACCACCCATGGAGGTTGACGACTCAAGATATCTTCATTGGGCTTTAATGCAAATATTGAATAATTTTCGGATTTTGATGCATTTTGACCTTTCTTCCTTGGTTAGGTCATAACTTGGGACTCGGTGATCCAATTGAGGTGATCTTGGTGTCTTTGGAAAGCTAAGACAATGCTCTACAAGTTTCATGAAGAACTCAAGAGCTGGATCGGAATGCTAAGGGTCCAAAATTTCCCTGCAATGCAGAGTGGGTTTGCTGTCACGGAACCATCTGGGCAGTATGCACATATTGGACTATATAGTGGGTTATAGGCCTCCTCTTGGGCTGAAACTTGGTCACTTGAAAGATAAGACTCATATCTCCAACTTCAATGAAGACCATTTTGTCAATAGATGTCGTTTTAGGCATGCTTCAGAAGCTACAAGTTGGTCTGAATTTGGAAACACGTTCTTCCAACCTAACTTGAGGTAGGTGAAGTGTTTTTGGCATTTCTGGAGTTCTAAAAGTCCAAATGACATGATTCAAATTGGAGATTTTCAAGGAGACAACTGGCTACAACTTTGATGAAGACATCCAAGCCAAAATACACCGTCTAGGTGATGAATTTGAAGCCAGAAGTCGGATAAGAGTTGTTGACTAAAAGCCACCAACCATACACCAACCCACCTACCATGCACCAAGCTACCAACCATGCATCAAGCTTCCATTTTTGACAAATTTCAGATTCTTATAGCTTGTATTCAGATTATGTACATGTACAAATTGGCTTCTAGGATTAGTATAAATAGACCCAACCTCTTTGTATTAGAGGCATTCAATTTAGAAGTAAGTTTCAAGAAAGTTTAAGTATTTGTGAGAGTTTTCTTTCTCTTCTTCTTCATTCTCTTTGCAATTTCGTTTTTGTTCTTTAAATTCTGAGTTCTTCCTTCCCATCCATGGAAGGCTAGGCTCTCATAATCAATCCAAGGGATTAGCCATCTTGTTGTTTAATTTGGAGATCTTGTTTTGCTTGTTCATATTGCTTAATTGTTATTCAAGTTTCTCTTCTTCCTCTTTTGATTCTTATCTAGATTAAATTGCTTAATTTGATATAGATGTTGATGTGGTAGTAGCTTTATTATCATGTATTCAAAGAGGATCACAAAGATTAAACAATATATTAAAGCTTTTTGATAGATTGTTTAACTTGGTTAAATTCTAGATCTTAAGTTAATCTATGTTGGATGGTGCTTACTTTATCTAACCTTGGTTAATCAAATCCTAGATGCTTATCTAGTAGAGAATTCTTGGATCATGTTAAGGCTTCTTGATGTGATCTAAGGCCAAGAACTTGGTTAGCAATTAAGTGAATTCCTTGTGATCAATGATGAGTTAAACTCAAGATCGGTAAATTTCCTTGGATTGGTTGTTTCTTTAGATTTGTTTACAACTTTGAATCTCCTACTTTTATTAATCTTGTTAATCAACAACAAAACCCCCCTTTTTTTTAATTATCTTGATCTAATTAAATCTTTGTTTTTGGATCCTTGAGAGACGATTCGGTTCATTCTCTATACTACAAATTAGTTTGTGAACCTAAGTTATTTTATTTGATAGGTCTCGACAACCTCTTGTCAAATTTGGCGCCGTTGCCGGGGATCCAAGGCAACTATTTGATCATTTCAAGATCCCATCTAACTCTAACAAATGTTTTTGTTTTGTTTTTGAAGCTTTTTCAAGTGGGATTCGGCAGAATTTGGATAAAGGGCGTTGTGTCAAGAATTTTGGTTCGGGCATCTCAGATTGATCTGAATTTTGGTACACAAATGGAAAATATTATTCTGAGAAAGGCTCACTGTATACAGTGAGGTCACCCTTATTTTTGCCAAATTCCATCGTTTAGACCACTTTTTCAATTTTTTAAGATTTTTTATTATTTTGTTGGATAGCATTTTTGTGTAGATTTTATCCTGTGGTAGTTCCATAATTTTTAAAATTCATTTGATACTGTTTTTATTTTTGTTTAATTTTTTGGAGTATTTGTTTTTGGAATTTTTAGTGTTTTAGTTGTTATTGCTTTTCTAATACCTTCTTATGAACTGCATGCTGTATGACTAGATACGATCCTCGGTACCTTGCATTCATTTGATCCTCGAAATTGATAGAACATTTCATACACTTCATAGAATTCATAGGACTGGTAGTAGCATTCATAGAGCTAATAGAATTACTTCTGGAATTGGGCTTGAACTTGACATTGCACCTAATCTTGTTGACTCTTTTAATCCTGTTGAGTCTGCTTCTGTTAGTACTTCTGTGTCTGATACTGAGTCTGTTGATTTTACTATGGCTGACTATAATAATAGGACTCTTAAGGAATTGGCTGCACCTGATGTGAATTATCAACCTTTGTGCATTCAATATCCTGAACTTAATGTTGATTTTGAGTTGAAATCTGGATTGATACACTTGCTGCCCAAGTTTCATGGTCTTGCAGGTGAAGATCCACATAAGCATTTGAAGGAGTTTCATGTTGTCTGCTCCACCATGAAACCTCATGGAATAGCTGAAGATCACATCAAGCTAAGGGCTTTTCCTTTCTCTTTGGATGGTGCTGCTAAGGATTGGTTGTATTACTTACAACCTGCTGCCATCACTTCTTGGAATGACATGAAAAGATTATTTCTGGAGAAGTTCTTTCCCGCATCAAGAACTGCTGCAATAAGGAAAGATATTTGTGGCATAAGGCAAATCAGTGGTGAAACTCTCCATGAGTATTGGGAGAGATTCAAGAAATTGTGCTCAAGCTGCCCACACCATCAAATTAGTGATCAATCACGATCCAATACTTCTATGAAGGATTGATGCCAATGGAAAGGAGTATGATTGATCTTTGCCAAGTGGTGGAGCATTGGTAGATAAAACTCAATTCTTTGCCGTAAACTTAATTGCAAACATGGCGGCAAATTCTCAAAGAATTTGGTACTCGAATGGAGTCTTTATGACGAGAATAGTCAATGAAGTTAATACCTCTTCACATGCCGATCAACAAAGGGTGGAACATAGATTGGATGAGCTCACTTCTTTGGTTAGACAAATGGCAATAGGACAACACGAACCACGTGTGCAAACCCCGCAAGAGTTTGTAGCATATGTTCTAGTTCCTCTCATCCTACGATTCATGCCCCACATTGCAAGATGATTCTCGAGTTTCAAGACCAATCGTGGGTGCCGGTGGTATATTTCCCGGGAAGCCACAATTCCATCACAGAACAACGTAAATATGATCCATTCTCCAACACTTACAACCCTGGTGGAAGGACCATCCCAATCTGAGATATGGGAATGCATCAAATCGTGACCACAAAACCAAAAGATAGACCACCATTCCGGCAAGCAAGGACAAATCGCTTTCGACCACATGTCGACCAAGTAGACCACCATTCCAGCAGCAAGGTCCTGTAGCCACAAAATTTGAGCCCTCATTGGAGGATTTGGTGAAACAATTGGCCACCAATAACATCCAGTTTCAACAGAGAACTGAAACCACCATTCAGAACTTGGAGACTCAAATTGGTCAACTTGCCACATCAATTCATGAATTAAAGTCACAAGGTTCTGGCCAATTACCCTCTCAAACCACTCCAAATCCTAGAGGCAATGTTAGTGCTATAGCTTTACGCAGCTGGTAAGCAAATCAATGGACCAAAGGCAGCAGATACTTCCGCATTCTACCCTTGACCCGGAGAAACAAGATTCTACAAAGAACTTCAAGTTCTCGCAACTAATTCGAATCTTTGTCAGCGATTCAAGAAGAATGATCCTACAATGACCAAGCGAGTAAAATTGGATCAAATCAGCAGTTGACAGAAAATTCAGTACAGCAGAAAAGTGAACATCCAAAAAAGTCAGGTTCCAACATTCCTCTTCCTTTTCCCAACCGAATGATACAGCCGAGGCATATGGTTGAAACAGACTTGGATAAGGAAATTATGGAGACTTTTCAGAAGGTTGAGGTGAATATACCTCTCTTGGAGGCAATTAAACAAATCCCCAAGTATGCCAAGTTCTTGAAAGAGATGTGCACCCATAAGAGGAAGCTAAAGGGCACTGAAAAAGTGAGTATGGGGAGAAATGTCTCTGCTTTGATTCAGCCCAACCTGCCTCCCAAATGCAAGGATCCAGGCACTTTTACCATCCCTTGCACCATAGGGCACCAACAGTTCACTCATGCCTTGCTAGACTTGGGAGCCTCCATCAATGTAATGCCAAAGTCAGTTTACACTTCCTTGCATATGGGAGAGCTAAAGCCTACCGGCATTGTCATTCAGTTAGCAAACCGGAGCACTGCACAACCTGCAGGAGTGTTGGAGGACGTTCTGGTTCGGGTACATAATTTAATATTCCCAGCTGATTTTTATGTGTTGAATATGGAAGATGAATCTGCCTCTTCCCCACCCCCATTGATCTTAGGTAGGCCATTTTTGAAAACTGCTAAAACTAAGATTGATGTGCATGCTGGTACCCTTTCCATGGAATTTGGTGATGATATCATTCAGTTTAACATTTTTGATGCCATGAAATACCCTTTAGAGGATCATTCTGTTTTTCATTTTGATGTCATTGATTTACTGGTTGATGATATACATGCTGATATGTTGGCAGAGTTTCCTGAAATTGTAGGATACACTGATAGCATAGCTTGTGATACTTGTTCTGCCTGCTTCGGACTTTTTGGTTGTAAACCCACTACAATGTGTGCAGCCTGTGCTGAGATTTCTACATACTTATCATGTGCTGTTGTTAATTCTGCTGACATTGATGATTCTGTTTCTGTTATTAATGGCAATGATGCTGTTATTAATGATGTTGTCATTCATCCCCGCTAAGCGTGATTCTTTTGATTCCATAGGATATGATGATGTTGTTTTGCAAGATTGTGCACAAACTTGCGGTACAGTGCAATCACGAGAATTTAGCATTTAGTTTCGGTTCCAAAACTAGTACCGTCGACCCAAAGAACCACCCTCCATTGAACTTAAGCCCTTGCCCGAGCATTTGAAGTATGCATTCTTGGAAGAGGATGAGAAGCTCCGGTGATAATGGCCAAACACCTCCAACCCGAGCAAGAAACCGTATTATTGGAAGTCTTGAAGCAACACAAAAGGGCAATTGGTTGGACACTTGCGGACATTCCTGGTATTAACCCCTCCACATGCATGCACAGGATATTACTTGAGGAGGAAACTAAACCAAAGTGAGACAACCCTGCAGGAGACTGAATCCTCTCATTCTAGATGTGGTGAAAAAGAAGTGACCAAGCTACCGCAGTGGCATTATCTATCCCATCTCCGACAAAGAAGTGGGTGAGCCGGTGCAAGTAGTTCCAAAGAAATCGGGTGATTGTTGTGGCCAACCGTAAGAATGAGCTCATTCCAACCCGAGTGCAATAGCCGAGAGTCTCGCATTGACTACGGACGTCTCAACCAAGCCACTCGGAAGATCATTACCCCCTTCCGCTCATTGATCGATGTCTTGGAACGGTTGGTGGTAAGTCCCATTACCGCTTTTTAGATGGCTATCTTTGGATACTTCCAAATCCACATTGCACCGAGGATCGTGAGAAGACCACATTTACTTGTCCCTTCGGCACCTTTGCTTACAGACGGATGCCCTTCGGCCTCTGCAATGCCCCTGGTACCTTCCAAATGTGCATGGTGAGCATATTTTCCGATTTCTTAGAGGAGTGCATGGAGGTATTTATGGATGACTTTACTGTCTATGGTTCTTCTTTTGATTCATGTTTAGCCACCTATCTAGAGTAATCGCAAAGATGCATTGAGACTAACCTTGTGCTAAATTTTGAGAAATGCCATTTTATGGTAGAACAGGTATAGTTTTAGGCCATGTAGTATCCAAGTAAGGGCATTGAGGTAGATCCCGCCAAGATTGATGTAATTACTTGTCTATCTTACCCCACATGCGTGCAAGGGAAGTGCGTTCTTTTCTTGGTCATGCAGGGTTTCTACAGCGCTTCATTGCCGACTTCAAAGAAGATTGCTCTTCCACTTTCCCGCCATCGCAGAAGATGTGGAGTTCAATTTTGATGACAAGTGCAAGGCAAACTTTCAACCACTTGAAGCAGGCCTTGACTAGTACCCTATCATCCACCCACCGACCGACATTGCCATTTGATTTAATGTGTGATGCTTCTAACTATGAAGTAGGAGCAGTCTTGGCACAGAGAGTGGGGAAAGCTTCTCATGTGATATACTATGCTTCTAGAACTCTAGATGCTGCTCAGCCAACTATACCACAACCGAAAAAGAACTTTTAGCCATTGTTTTTGCTTTGGATAAGTTTAGATCATATTTGCTTGGTTCTAAGGTTATTGTGTTTATCGATCATGCACTGAGTTCCTTTTGAAGAAGCCGATGCAAAGCCCCGACTAATAAGATGGATGCTACTGCTCCAAGAGTTTCACATAGAGATCCGTGACAAGAGTGGAGCGAGAGAACCTAGTGGCAGATCATTTGAGCCGCATTGAAAGGGATTCGGATCCCTTCCTCGTACGGACTCCTTCCCGGATGAGCGACTTATGCGGTACCGCAAGGTAAGAACACCTTCCCTTGGTTTGCCGATATGGTGAATTTCTTGGTTGCTACAGCTTTTTCCCTCACATTTCACTCGTGCACAAATTTATAAACTTAAGAGTGAATCAAAATATTATGTGTGGGATGATCCATATCTGTGGCGATTTTGTAGTGACCAAATTATTAGGCGATGTGTGCCTAATCAAGAGTTTCATTCTGTTTCTTAGCTTTTGTCATGCATTTGCATGTGGTGGACATTTTGGGCCTCAACGTACAGCTAGGAAAGTTTTAGACTCTGGTTTATATTGGCCTACCTTGTTTCATGATGCATATTTGTTCTCAGTAAGTCTTGTGAACATTAAGGTCGAGAACAGGGAACATTTCTCGCAGAATGAGATGCCCCAAAGAACCTCTCTTCAGTATTGTGAAATCTTTGACGTATGGGGTATTGATTTCATGGGACCTTTTCCTGTTTCCTTTGGTTATGTTTACATTTTGCTAGCCGTTGATTATGTATCAAAATGGGTGGAGGCTAAAGCCACTCTGACCGATGATTCCAAAGTTGTTGTGGATTTTGTTAGATCACAGCATTTTCTGCAGTTTGGAATCCCGAGAGCTATCATCGAGTGATCAAGGCACCCATTTCTCAGAATCGAGCATGGAGGGATTGATGAGAAAATATGGCGTGTTGCATAAAGTTTCTACACCTTACCATCCCCGCACTAATGGTCAAGCCGAGGTCTCCAATAGAGAGATCAAGCGCATACTTGAAAAAGCAGTCCAACCTAATCGGAAGGATTGGAGCATGAGGCTTGAGGATGCTCTTTGGGCTTACCTGACCGCTTACAAAACTCCAATCGGGATGTCTCCATATCGGATAGTCTATGGTAAGGCATGCCACTTACCAAGAGAAATTGAGCACAAAGCATATTGGGTCAGTGAAGCAATGCAACATGAATTTGGCCTGAGCCGGCATAGAGCGGAAGTTGCGATTCTGAGGAATTGGAAGAGATCCGCCTAGATGCCTATGAGAGCTCCCGACTCTACAAAGAAAAACCAAAGCCTTCCATGATAAGTTTATTCTTCGGAAGGAGTTTTCAGTTGGGCAAAAAGTTCTCTTGTTTAATTCTCGCCTTAAGTTGATGCCTGGTAAATTAAGGTCTAGGTGGGACGGTCCGTTTGTTGTCACTAACATTTTTCCTCATGGTGCAATGGAAATTAAGAGTGAAGCCACCAACAAAGTGTTCAAAGTTAATGGTCATCGCCTCAAAATTTTTTATGAAGGAGCTCAAGAGAACCTCGTGGAGGAAGTTCAACTGCAGGATGCCCTCTACCATGATTGATCACTACTTTGTTGAAAAAAAAAAAAAGACAAAAGAAAAAAAAAGAAGAAAAAAAGTAGAAAAGAAAAAGCCACGATTAATGTCAATTGCCGAGATTGAATCATTATTGGGGAGGACCCATCGCTCGTGCAAAATCTTCAATCACGCTGGCTAAGGACATTAAAAGTAGCGCTTCTTGGGAGGCAACCCAAGTTTTCTAACTCTTTCATTTTTCAAACTTTGACTTTTTTTTGCATTCACAGGAATCAAGACAGAAAATCGGTGCCAAGCAAGAAAATCTATCAGAGTTTGATTTTTCTGTCTTAATTTTGTTTGTTTTTCTTTGACAGATGATTTTCACCGTTAAATGGCGGATAACGGTACTCATTCGTGAAAATCTTTTTCGGTCCTTTCAGCTACCCACAAACACCGAAATCAGATATAATTTTACTCAAAAAAAAAAATTTCTCTCTTTCTTCTTTCTTTCGAAATGGATAATCAGCTTGTCAACCTCCGCAAGCAATTCCCTTCTCTCCCTCAAAATGCTTTAACTAACATTTATTGTGCAAGGTTTGAGAGGTTAAGGATGCTTATGCACAAAGGCATCCCTGCGGATATACGCTGGTTAATCGAAGCAAAGGTCCGACTCATAGGTGAATTTTCTGACGCTCTTGTTTCATATATGCCAGGGCTAGGCAAAAGTTCATATGCAAAGAAGAGAAGAGCAAAAAGGTTACGGGTCTGCTATAAATGTGCAAGATGGACTGTAACACAAAATGCAAATCAATTGGAATGACGCGTCTATAAACCGAGATGATAAAATTAACTTCATAAAGGATGGCATGAGTAAGGAGTCTTTAGATAACATTCTATTGACTCTTGAGACGCATCCTAGTGGAGATGTGCAGAGAGTACTTCTCGATTTATGGCCAATATTCCAAGATGAACATGAACGTTATAGTCTCGAATCGACTCAAAAAGACCTGTTTGCCAATTTTTAAGAAAATTGGATGGGAAGCCACCATCGGCCCATAGAGAGCTTCAAGACGTTATCGACGTAAAACCGTGAGGAAAATGTGAGCCACAATCACACCTCCTGTAAGTATTTTTTTTATTTTTTATTTTATTTTTTTTTCCTGTTTATTAAAAAAAATCAAAAAAATCAAAAAATCAAAAAAAAAAATTCAAAAAAAATAAAAATAAAAAATATAGCCGTATTTTTTTGAAATATGCGTTGCATATTTTCAAACTTCTTCTGACACATATAGATTAGTCTTTTATCATTGTCATATAGCTATTATCATTGTTGTGCTTATTTTCAAACTTACCTAACACACGGATCTACCCCTCCTTTATAGGTGTAATTATTACCTTTGAGTTTTGATGCCTTTAAATAATGCACTTTGCTCTCTTCAGATCATTGAAAAGGTGAGAGTACGAAAAAAAAAAAAACAAAGAGAAAAACATGGAAGTCACTTCAGTTCGTCGGATCAAGAGTGTTTGTGTCTTTTGTGGATCTAATCCTGGGAAAGATAAAGAGTTTGTAAATATTGCACACCATCTTGGTCGAGTGCTAGCTGAGAGAGAAATCCGTTTAGTTTATGGAGGAGGTAGTCTTGGGTTAATGGGTTGTGTAGCAACTGCTGCACATTTAGGAGGTGGCAAAGTCCTTGGTGTCATTCCCAGTCCTTTATCGACCAGCAAGCCCATTGGAAAAACATTAGGGGATGAAGTAATAGTATTTTGCATGCACCAACGCATGAACATTATGATCGCCAATGCTGATGCCTTTATTGCCCTACCTGGTGGTTTTGAAACTTTGGAAGAACTCTTTCAAATTACATCCTGGTCACAGCAGAACTTTCACCAAAAACCCATAGGTATATTAAATGTTAATGGTTTTTATGACAGTTTGTTTTGTTTTCTTGATCATGCTGTAGAAAAAAGGTTCATCTCACAAGCGACACGTCAAAGTCTTGTAACTGCTACAACTCCTGAACAATTGCTCGATCAACTCAATGCAAAAACTTGATTTGACTTTGTCTTTGTGAATTTTTGTTTTCTCTTATGGTTTTAGTTTTTTGTAATTTTTCTTATTTCAGGCCCGATTTGCAGTTTTCTGGTAAGACCTTCTACACTCTACCTATCTTTATTTTGACATTGGGGACAATGTCTTTAATTAGTTGGGGGGAGGGATAGTTGACATTACCATGTACATAGTTTAGTTAAAAAAAAAAAAACTAATCTTTATTGTTACTAACTTTTTAGATGTATGATGGCAGAGTAAGGAGTAGTTTTGCTCTTGAGACGCATCTTAACTTGCATTTCATAATAGGTCTTAAATCATCTTTGTTCTTGTATATATATTAAAAAATATATATAAAAATATAAAAAAATAAAAAAATAAAAAAAAAATAAAAACACACACACACACAATTTTGATCTTTTCAATTGATTTTGATACAAGCATGTGCTGAATCTGAGCTTAATTGATGATAAAAGTATATTAGGAAGAAGGCATGGTTGAATTGAGTGAATGTTCCATACCTTTGTGAGTTTTGGGCTTTTCCAAGTTTGATACTTACACTTGGTTATTTTCTTTCATGAGTGATGTCAATTATGAATTTATTTTCTAGAACTTGCATTGAATCGATTTGAGATTACATTGGTCTGTATGTTGCATGAAAATGACAGAGGCATTTTTTTTTTTTTTTGACTTAGCCGCTTTGGCCAAATAAACCTACCTTGCATTTATCCAATTATTAACTCCCTCTAAACCTATTTGCCTATTCTTTGTTCTTAGCTCATTACAAGCTTTGAGTGAAAAACCATGTTTTACCTTACCTTAGGGAATGGGAGAGCATTGATTTTCTTATTGGAGGAGTTCTTTTGCTTGCAATGATTTAAGTGTGGGGGAATTGGTGTGCTGATACGAAATGCTTGGTACAAAAAAAAACAAACAAAAAAAAAAACAAACAAAAAAAAAAGGGAATAGAAAAAGGAAGGAATGTGTGAAGAGAATGAGCATTTTATGGTTTTGGGTAAAAAAAAAAAAAAAAAAATTTTTATTCTTTCTACTTGAATTACTCCTCAATGCTCTTTTATTCTCTTTGGTTTTAACCTGCTATTATCTATATTGTTCCCTTCCTTCACCTTATAAGTTCCATTACAACCTTTTTGAAAGACCTCTTGATTTTTGCAATTTATTTGATCTAAGTAGTGGAGAATTGATGTATATGCAAGCCTATGGTAAAATACTTTCATAATTTGACTGAGTTGAGCGTAAACAGTTAACCTAAACACCTTGTGTGATTTGAGCGACACTTGTGAAGAATTTTACTCAATCTGAACATGCCTATTTCTGATTAAAGCATGATTATGCTATACTTTATTCTCAATTGATTTGATTCAACTATTCTTTGTTAAGCATACTTTACTTATTAATTATGGTTTATATTTGATACAATGCTTGTATTTAAAAATTAGTTGAATTGATTAAATAAAATATTACATGTTTGTGGGTATCATCCTGGTAAACCCTCACGAGACTACAACTCGTCCACTAGGGACACCTAGGGGTTTAAAGGCTTGTGGCACATGCTAAGTGCCATCGTGTTTTCCTACGAAAGTGGATTAGATTAGGTACAATCAGTTTTTATGATTTTAGTTTAATAATATGATGTTTCTTGTATTTCTTTAGTTTCGTTGTTATGTGTTTTGCCCAGGAGTACAAAAGCTTAAGTGTGGGGGAATTTGATCAATCAATTTGAGACACTTATGTTAGCTTTGTATTAGGCATTATTAGATGTTTATTGTGCCCAATATTAGTACTTTAGATGAGTTTAATGTTGTTGGGCTTCATTGGGCTTTAATGCAAATATTGAATAATTTTCGGATTTTGATGCATTTTGACCTTTCTTCCTTGGTTAGGTCATAACTTGGGACTCGGTGATCCAATTGAGGTGATCTTGGTGTCTTTGGAAAGCTAAGACAATGCTCTACAAGTTTCATGAAGAACTCAAGAGCTGGATCGGAATGCTAAGGGTCCAAAATTTCCCTGCAATGCAGAGTGGGTTTGCTGTCACGGAACCATCTGGGCAGTATGCACATATTGGACAATATAGTGGGTTATAGGCCTCCTCTTGGGCTGAAACTTGGTCACTTGAAAGATAAGACCCATATCTCCAACTTCAATGAAGACCATTTTGTCAATAGATGTCGTTTTAGGCATGCTTCAGAAGCTACAAGTTGGTCTGAATTTGGAAACACGTTCTTCCAACCTAACTTGAGGTAGGTGAAGTGTTTTTGGCATTTCTGGAGTTCTAAAACTCCAAATGACATGATTCAAATTGGAGATTTTCAAGGAGACAACTGGCTACAACTTTGATGAAGACATCCAAGCCAAAATACACCGTCTAGGTGATGAATTTGAAGCCAGAAGTCGGATAAGAGTTGTTGACTAAAAGCCACCAACCATACACCAACCCACCTACCATGCACCAAGCTACCAACCATGCATCAAGCTTCCATTTTTGACAAATTTCAGATTCTTATAGCTTGTATTCAGATTATGTACATGTACAAATTGGCTTCTAGGATTAGTATAAATAGACCCAACCTCTTTGTATTAGAGGCATTCAATTTAGAAGTAAGTTTCAAGAAAGTTTAAGTATTTGTGAGAGTTTTCTTTCTCTTCTTCTTCATTCTCTTTGCAATTTCGTTTTTGTTCTTTAAATTCTGAGTTCTTCCTTCCCATCCATGGAAGGCTAGGCTCTCATAATCAATCCAAGGGATTAGCCATCTTGTTGTTTAATTTGGAGATCTTGTTTTGCTTGTTCATATTGCTTAATTGTTATTCAAGTTTCTCTTCTTCCTCTTTTGATTCTTATCTAGATTAAATTGCTTAATTTGATATAGATGTTGATGTGGTAGTAGCTTTATTATCATGTATTCAAAGAGGATCACAAAGATTAAACAATATATTAAAGCTTTTTGATAGATTGTTTAACTTGGTTAAATTCTAGATCTTAAGTTAATCTATGTTGGATGGTGCTTACTTTATCTAACCTTGGTTAATCAAATCCTAGATGCTTATCTAGTAGAGAATTCTTGGATCATGTTAAGGCTTCTTGATGTGATCTAAGGCCAAGAACTTGGTTAGCAATTAAGTGAATTCCTTGTGATCAATGATGAGTTAAACTCAAGATCGGTAAATTTCCTTGGATTGGTTGTTTCTTTAGATTTGTTTACAACTTTGAATCTCCTACTTTTATTAATCTTGTTAATCAACAACAAAACCCCCCTTTTTTTTAATTATCTTGATCTAATTAAATCTTTGTTTTTGGATCCTTGAGAGACGATTCGGTTCATTCTCTATACTACAAATTAGTTTGTGAACCGGTTATTTTATTTGATAGGTCTCGACAACCTCTTGTCAGGCATATACGAACTTCTAGGCCAAGTGGTTGATGTTTTCATGAAACACATGAGTTAGATGGTGTTTGAGAGAGTCAATAGATGTTCGCCAACCACCCATGGAGGTTGAAGGCTCACGATATCTTCGGTTCAGAGTTTTAAGCGCATTTATTCCTTTTCGGTTTCTCTTGGATTATAAGAACATCTTGGCCAAGTTGTTGATGTTTTGATGAAACACATGAGTTAGATGGTGTTTGAGAGAGTCAATAGATGTTCGCCAACCACCCATGGAGGATGAAGACTCAAGATATCTTCGGTTAAGAGTTGTAATCTCATTTCTTCCATTTCGGTTTATCTTGGATTATAAGAACTTCTAGGCCAAAATGTTGATGTTTTGATGAAACACATGAGTTAGATGGTGTTTGAGAGAGTTAATAGATGTTCGACTACCACCCATAGTGGTTGACGACTCAAGATATCTTCGGTTAAGAGTTGTAATCTCATTTCTTCCATTTCGGTTTATCTTGTATTATAAGAACTTCTTGGCCAAGTTGTTGATGTTTTGATGAAACACATGAGTTAGATGGTGTTTGAGAGAGTCAATAGATGATCGCCAACCACCCATGGAGGTTGACGACTCAAGATATCTTCGGTTAAGAGTTGTAATCTCATTTCTTCCATTTCGGTTTATCTTGGATTATAAGAACATCTTGGCCAAGTTGTTGATGTTTTGATGAAACACATGAGTTAGATGGTGTTTGAGAGAGTTAATAGATGTTCGCCTACCACCCATAGTGGTTGAAGACTCAAGATATCTTCGTTTAAGAGTTGTAAGCTCATTTCTTCCTTTTCGGTTTATCTTGGCATATACGAACTTCTAGGCCAAGTGGTTGATGTTTTCATGAGACACATGAGTTAGATGGTGTTTGAGAGAGTCAATAGATGTTCGCCAAGCACCCATTGTGGTTGAAGACTCAAGATATCTTCGTTTAAGAGTTGTAATCTCATTTCTTCCATTTCGGTTTATCTTGGATTATAAGAACATCTTGGCCAAGTTGTTGATGTTTTGATGAAACACATGAATTAGATGGTGTTTGAGAGAGTCAATAGATGTTCGCCAACCTCCTATGGAGGTCGAAGACTCAAGATATCTTCGGTTAAGAGTTGTAACCCATTTCTTCCTTTTCGGTTTATCTTGGATTATAAGAACTTCTTTGCCAAGTTGTTGATGTTTTGATGAAACACATGAGTTAGATGGTGTTTGAGAGAGTCAATAGATGTTCGCCAACCTCCTATGGAGGTTGAAGGCTCAAGATATCTTCGGTTCGATTTGTAAGCCCATTTCTTCCTTTTCGGTTTATCTTGGATTATAAGAACATCTTGGCCAAGTTGTTGATGTTTTGAAGAAACACATGAGTTAGATGGTGTTTGAGAGAGTTAATAGATGTTCGCCTACCACACATAGTGGTTGAAGACTCAAGATATCTTCGTTTAAGAGTTGTAAGCTCATTTCTTCCTTTTCGGTTTATCTTGGCATATACGAACTTCTAGGCCAAGTGGTTGATGTTTTCATGAAACACATGAGTTAGATGGTGTTTGAGAGAGTCAATAGATGTTCGCCAACCACCCGTGGAGGTTGAAGGCTCAAGATATCTTCGGTTCAAAGTTGTAAGCACATTTCTTCCTTTTCGGTTTATCTTGGATTATAAGAACATCTTGGCCAAGTTGTTGATGTTTTGAAGAAACACATGAGTTAGATGGTGTTTGAGAGAGTCAATAGATGTTCGCCAACCACCCATAGAGGATGAAGACTCAAGATATCTTCGGTTAAGAGTTGTAATCTCATTTCTTCCATTTCGGTTTATCTTGGATTATAAGAACTTCTAGGCCAAATTGTTGATGTTTTGATGAAACACATGAGTTAGATGGTGTTTGAGAGAGTTAATAGATGTTCGACTACCACCCATAGTGGTTGACGACTCAAGATATCTTCGGTTAAGAGTTGTAATCTCATTTCTTCCATTTCGGTTTATCTTGTATTATAAGAACTTCTTGGCCAAGTTGTTGATGTTTTGATGAAACACATGAGTTAGATGGTGTTTGAGAGAGTCAATAGATGATCGCCAACCACCCATGGAGGTTGACGACTCAAGATATCTTCGGTTATGAGTTGTAATCTCATTTCTTCCATTTCGGTTTATCTTGGATTATAAGAACTTCTTGGCCAAGTTGTTGATGTTTTGATGAAACACATGAGTTAGATGGTGTTTGAGAGAGTCAATAGATGTTCGCCAACCACCCATGGAGGTTGAAGACTCAAGATATCTTCGGTTAAGAGTTGTAATCTCATTTCTTCCATTTCGGTTTATCTTGGATTATAAGAACTTCTAGGCCAAATTGTTGATGTTTTGATGAAACACATGAGTTAGATGGTGTTTGAGAGAGTCAATAGATGTTCGCCAACCTCCTATGGAGGTCGAAGACTCAAGATATCTTCGGTTAAGAGTTGTAACCCATTTCTTCCTTTTCGGTTTATCTTGGCATATACGAACTTCTAGGCCAAGTGGTTGATGTTTTCATGAAACACATGAGTTAGATGGTGTTTGAGAGAGTCAATAGATGTTCGCCAACCACCCATGGAGGTTGAAGGCTCAAGATATCTTCTGCCTCGTAGTTTTAAGCCCATTTCTTCCTTTTCGGTTTCTCTTGGATTATAAGAACATCTTGGCCAAGTTGATGATGTTTTGATGAAACACATGAGTTAGATGGTGTTTGAGAGAGTCAATAGATGTTCGCCAACCACCCATGGAGGTTGAAGACTCAAGATATCTTCGGTTAAGAGTTGTAATCTCATTTCTTCCATTTCGGTTTATCTTGGATTATAAGAACTTCTAGGCCAAATTGTTGATGTTTTGATGAAACACATGAGTTAGATGATATTTGAGAGAGTCAATAGATGTTCGCCACCCACCTGTGGAGGTCGAAGACTCAAGATATCTTCGGTTAAGAGTTGTAATCTCATTTCTTCCTTTTCGGTTTCTCTTGGATTATAAGAACTTCTTGGCCAAGTTGTTGATGTTTTGATGAAACACATGAGTTAGATGGTGTTTGAGAGAGTCAATAGATGTTCGCCAACCTCCTATGGAGGTCGAAGACTCAAGATATCTTCGGTTAAGAGTTGTAATCTCATTTCTTCCATTTCGGTTTATCTTGGATTATAAGAACTTCTAGGCCAAATTGTTGATGTTTTGATGAAACACATGAGTTAGATGATATTTGAGAGAGTCAATAGATGTTCGCCACCCACCTGTGGAGGTCGAAGACTCAAGATATCTTCGGTTAAGAGTTGTAATCTCATTTCTTCCTTTTCGGTTTCTCTTGGATTATAAGAACTTCTTGGCCAAGTTGTTGATGTTTTGATGAAACACATGAGTTAGATGGTGTTTGAGAGAGTCAATAGATGTTCGCCAACCTCCTATGGAGGTCGAAGACTCAAGATATCTTCGGTTAAGAGTTGTAATCTCATTTCTTCCATTTCGGTTTATCTTGGATTATAAGAACTTCTAGGCCAAATTGTTGATGTTTTGATGAAACACATGAGTTAGATGGTGTTTGAGAGAGTTAATAGATGTTCGACTACCACCCATAGTGGTTGACGACTCAAGATATCTTCGGTTAAGAGTTGTAATCTCATTTCTTCCATTTCGGTTTATCTTGTATTATAAGAACTTCTTGGCCAAGTTGTTGATGTTTTGATGAAACACATGAGTTAGATGGTGTTTGAGAGAGTCAATAGATGATCGCCAACCACCCATGGAGGTTGACGACTCAAGATATCTTCGGTTATGAGTTGTAATCTCATTTCTTCCATTTCGGTTTATCTTGGATTATAAGAACTTCTTGGCCAAGTTGTTGATGTTTTGATGAAACACATGAGTTAGATGGTGTTTGAGAGAGTCAATAGATGTTCGCCAACCACCCATGGAGGTTGAAGACTCAAGATATCTTCGGTTAAGAGTTGTAATCTCATTTCTTCCATTTCGGTTTATCTTGGATTATAAGAACTTCTAGGCCAAATTGTTGATGTTTTGATGAAACACATGAGTTAGATGGTGTTTGAGAGAGTCAATAGATGTTCGCCAACCTCCTATGGAGGTCGAAGACTCAAGATATCTTCGGTTAAGAGTTGTAACCCATTTCTTCCTTTTCGGTTTATCTTGGCATATACGAACTTCTAGGCCAAGTGGTTGATGTTTTCATGAAACACATGAGTTAGATGGTGTTTGAGAGAGTCAATAGATGTTCGCCAACCACCCATGGAGGTTGAAGGCTCAAGATATCTTCGGTTCAGAGTTTTAAGCCCATTTCTTCCTTTTCGGTTTCTCTTGGATTATAAGAACATCTTGGCCAAGTTGATGATGTTTTGATGAAACACATGAGTTAGATGGTGTTTGAGAGAGTCAATAGATGTTCGCCAACCACCCATGGAGGTTGAAGACTCAAGATATCTTCGGTTAAGAGTTGTAATCTCATTTCTTCCATTTCGGTTTATCTTGGATTATAAGAACTTCTAGGCCAAATTGTTGATGTTTTGATGAAACACATGAGTTAGATGATATTTGAGAGAGTCAATAGATGTTCGCCACCCACCTGTGGAGGTCGAAGACTCAAGATATCTTCGGTTAAGAGTTGTAATCTCATTTCTTCCTTTTCGGTTTCTCTTGGATTATAAGAACTTCTTGGCCAAGTTGTTGATGTTTTGATGAAACACATGAGTTAGATGGTGTTTGAGAGAGTCAATAGATGTTCGCCAACCTCCTATGGAGGTCGAAGACTCAAGATATCTTCGGTTAAGAGTTGTAAACCATTTCTTCCTTTTCGGTTTATCTTGGCATATACGAACTTCTAGGCCAAGTGGTTGATGTTTTGATGAAACACATGAGTTAGATGGTGTTTGAGAGAGTCAATAGATGTTCGCCAACCACCCATGGAGGTTGAAGGCTCAGGATATCTTCGGTTCAGAGTTTTAAGCGCATTTATTCCTTTTCGGTTTCTCTTGGATTATAAGAACATCTTGGCCAAGTTGTTGATGTTTTGATGAAACACATGAGTTAGATGGTGTTTGAGAGAGTCAATAGATGTTCGCCAACCACCCATGGAGGATGAAGACTCAAGATATCTTCGGTTAAGAGTTGTAATCTCATTTCTTCCATTTCGGTTTATCTTGGATTATAAGAACTTCTAGGCCAAAATGTTGATGTTTTGATGAAACACATGAGTTAGATGGTGTTTGAGAGAGTTAATAGATGTTCGACTACCACCCATAGTGGTTGACGACTCAAGATAACTTCGGTTAAGAGTTGTAATCTCATTTCTTCCATTTCGGTTTATCTTGTATTATAAGAACTTCTTGGCCAAGTTGTTGATGTTTTGATGAAACACATGAGTTAGATGGTGTTTGAGAGAGTCAATAGATGATCGCCAACCACCCATGGAGGTTGACGACTCAAGATATCTTCGGTTAAGAGTTGTAATCTCATTTCTTCCATTTCGGTTTATCTTGGATTATAAGAACTTCTTGGCCAAGTTGTTGATGTTTTGATGAAACACATGAGTTAGATGGTGTTTGAGAGAGTCAATAGATGTTCGCCAACCACCCATGGAGGATGAAGACTCAAGATATCTTCGGTTAAGAGTTGTAATCTCATTTCTTCCATTTCGGTTTATCTTGGATTATAAGAACTTCTAGGCCAAAATGTTGATGTTTTGATGAAACACATGAGTTAGATGATGTTTGAGAGAGTCAATAGATGTTCGCCACCCACCTGTGGAGGTCGAAGACTCAAGATATCTTCGGTTAAGAGTTGTAAGCCCATTTCTTCCTTTTCGGTTTGTCTTGGCATATACGAACTTCTAGGCCAAGTGGTTGATCTTTTCATGAAACACATGAGTTAGATGGTGTTTAAGAGAGTCAATAGATGTTCGCCAACCATCCATGGAGGTTGAAGGCTCAAGATATCTTCGGTTCAGATTTGTAAGCCCATTTCTTCCATTTCGGTTTATCTTGGATTATAAGAACATCTTGGCCAAGTTGTTGATGTTTTGATGAAACACATGAGTTAGATGGTGTTTGAGAGAGTTAATAGATGTTCGCCTACCACCCATAGTGGTTGAAGACTCAAGATATCTTCGTTTAAGAGTTGTAAGCTCATTTCTTCCTTTTCGGTTTATCTTGGCATATACGAACTTCTAGGCCAAGTGGTTGATGTTTTGATGAAACACATGAGTTAGATGGTGTTTGAGAGAGTCAATAGATGATCGCCAACCACCCATGGAGGTTGAAGACTCAAGATATCTTCGGTTAAGAGTTGTAATCTCATTTCTTCCTTTTCGGTTTCTCTTGGATTATAAGAACTTCTTGGCCAAGTTGTTGATGTTTTGATGAAACACATGAGTTAGATGGTGTTTGAGAGAGTCAATAGATGTTCGCCAACCACCCATGGAGGTTGAAGACTCAAGATATCTTCGGTTAAGAGTTGTAATCTCATTTCTTCCATTTCGGTTTATCTTGGATTATAAGAACTTCTAGGCCAAAATGTTGATGTTTTGATGAAACACATGAGTTAGATGATGTTTGAGAGAGTCAATAGATATTCGCCACCCACCTGTGGAGGTCGAAGACTCAAGATATCTTCGGTTAAGAGTTGTAAGCCCATTTCTTCCTTTTCGGTTTGTCTTGGCATATACGAACTTCTAGGCCAAGTGGTTGATGTTTTCATGAAACACATGAGTTAGATGGTGTTTGAGAGAGTCAATAGATGTTCGCCAACCACCCATGGAGGATGAAGACTCAAGATATCTTCGGTTCAGAGTTGTAAGCACATTTCTTCCTTTTCGGTTTATCTTGGCATATACGAACTTCTAGGCCAAGTGGTTGATGTTTTCATGAAACACATGAGTTAGATCGTGTTTGAGAGAGTTAATAGATGTTCGACTACCACCCATAGTGGTTGAAGACTCAAGATATCTTCGGTTAAGAGTTGTAATCTCATTTCTTCCATTTAGGTTTATCATGGATTATAAGAACTTCTTGGCCAAGTTGTTGATGTTTTGATGAAACACATGAGTTAGATGGTGTTTGAGAGAGTCAATAGATGTTCGCCAACCACCCATGGAGGTTGAAGACTCAAGATATCTTCGGTTAAGAGTTGTAATCTCATTTCTTCCATTTCGGTTTATCTTGGATTATAAGAACTTCTAGGCCAAAATGTTGATGTTTTGATGAAACACATGAGTTAGATGATGTTTGAGAGAGTCAATAGATATTCGCCACCCACCTGTGGAGGTCGAAGACTCAAGATATCTTCGGTTAAGAGTTGTAAGCCCATTTCTTCCTTTTCGGTTTGTCTTGGCATATACGAACTTCTAGGCCAAGTGGTTGATGTTTTCATGAAACACATGAGTTAGATGGTGTTTGAGAGAGTCAATAGATGTTCGCCAACCACCCATGGAGGTTGAAGGCTCAAGATATCTTCGGTTCAGAGTTTTAAGCCCATTTCTTCCTTTTCGGTTTCTCTTGGATTAGAAGAACATCTTGGCCAAGTTGATGATGTTTTGATGAAACACATGAGTTAGATGGTGTTTGAGAGAGTCAATAGATGTTCGCCAACCACCCATGGAGGTTGAAGACTCAAGATATCTTCGGTTAAGAGTTGTAATCTCATTTCTTCCATTTAGGTTTATCATGGATTATAAGAACTTCTTGGCCAAGTTGTTGATGTTTTGATGAAACACATGAGTTAGATGGTGTTTGAGAGAGTCAATAGATGTTCGCCAACCACCCATGGAGGTTGAAGACTCAAGATATCTTCGGTTAAGAGTTGTAATCTCATTTCTTCCATTTCGGTTTATCTTGGATTATAAGAACTTCTAGGCCAAATTGTTGATGTTTTGATGAAACACATGAGTTAGATGATATTTGAGAGAGTCAATAGATGTTCGCCACCCACCTGTGGAGGTCGAAGACTCAAGATATCTTCGGTTAAGAGTTGTAAGCCCATTTCTTCCTTTTCATTTTGTCTTGGCATATACGAACTTCTAGGCCAAGTGGTTGATGTTTTCATGAAACACATAAGTTAGATGGTGTTTAAGAGAGTCAATAGATGTTCGCCAACCATTCATGGAGGTTGAAGGCTCAAGATATCTTCGGTTCAGATTTGTAAGCCCATTTCTTCCTTTTCGGTTTATCTTGGATTATAAGAACATCTTGGCCAAGTTGTTGATGTTTTGATGAAACACATGAGTTAGATGGTGTTTGAGACAGTTAATAGATTTTCGCCTACTGACAAGAGGTTGTCGAGACCCCGTCAAATAATAAAAATTACCGGTTCGCAAACTAATTTGCAGTATAGAGCATGAACCGAATCGTCTCTCAAGGATCCAAAAAGAACAAAGATTTAATCAGATCAAGATAATTAAAATGGGGGGTTTTGTTGTTGATTAACAATATTGATAAAAATACAAGACTTAAAGTTGAAAACAAATCTAAAGAAACAACCAATCCAAGGAAATTTACCGATCTTGAGTTTAACTCATCATTGATCACAAGGAATTCACTTAATTGCTAACCGTGTTCTTGGCCTTAGATCACATCAAGAAGCCTCAACATAATCCAAGAATCCTCTACTAGATAAGCATCTAGGATTTAATTAACCAAGGTTAGATAAAGTAAGCACCATCCAAACATAGATTAACTTAAGATCAAGAATTTAACCAAGCTAAACAATCCATCAAAAAGCTTTAATAAATTGTTTACTCTATGTGATCCTCTTGAATACATGATAATAAAGCTATTATCACATAAACATCCAAATCAAATTAAGCAATTCAATCTAGATCAAAATTAAAAGAGGAAGAAGAGAAACTTGAATAACAATTAAGCAATATGAACAAGTAAAACAAGATCTCCAAATTAAACATCAAGATGGCTAATCCCTTGGATTGATTATGAGAGCCTAGCCTTCCATGGATGGGAAGGAAGAACTCAGAAAATAAAGAACACAAATGAAATTCTAAAGAGATGGGAGAAGAAGAGAAAGAAAACTAACAAATACTCAAACTTACTACAAAATTGAATTCTAACTTACTTCAAAATTGAATGCATCTAATACAAAGAGGTTGGGTCTATTTATACTAATCCTAGAAGCCAATTTGTACATGTACATAATCTGAATACAAGCTATAAGAATCTGAAATTTGTCAAAAATGGAAGCTTGATGCATGGTTGGTGGGTTGGTGCATGGTAGGTGGGTTGGTGTATGGTTGGTGGCTTTTAGTCAACAACTCTTATCCGACTTCTGGCTTCAAATTCATCACCTAGACGGTGTATTTTGGCTTGGATGTCTTCATCAAAGTTGTAGCCAGTTGTCTCCTTGAAAATCTCCAATTTGAATCATGTCATTTGGACTTTTAGAACTCCAGAAATGCCAAAAACACTTCACCTACCTCAAGTTAGGTTGGAAGAACGTGTTTCCAAATTCAGTCCAACTTGTAGCTTCAGAAGCATGCTTAAAACGACATCTATTGACAAAATGGTCTTCATTGAAGTTGGAGATATGGGTCTTATCTTTCAAGTGACCAAGTTTCAGCCCAAGAGGAGGCCTATAACCCACTATATAGTCCAATATGTGCATACTGCCCAAATGGTTCCGTGACAGCAAACCCACTCTGCATTGCAGGGATATTTTGGACCCTTAGAATTCCGATCCAGCTCTTGAGTTCTTCATGAAACTTGTAGATCATTATCTTAGCTTTCCAAAGACACCAAGATCACCTCAATTGGATCACCGAGTCCCAAGTTATGACCTAACCAAGGAAGAAAGGTCAAAATGCATCAAAATCCGAAAATTATTCAATATTTGCATTAAAGCCCAATGAAGCCCAACACCATTAAACTCATCTAAAGTACTAATATTGGGCGCAATAAACATCTAATAATGCCTAATACAAAGCTATCATAAGTGTCTCAAATTGATTGATCACCTACCACCCATAGTGGTTGAAGACTCAAGATATCTTCGTTTAAGAGTTGTAAGCTCATTTCTTCCTTTTCGGTTTATCTTGGCATATACGAACTTCTAGGCCAAGTGGTTGATGTTTTCATGAAACACATGAGTTAGATGGTGTTTGAGAGAGTCAATAGATGTTCGCCAACCACCCATGGAGGTTGAAAGCTCAAGATATCTTCGGTTCAGAGTTGTATGCCCATTTCTTCCTTTTCGGTTTATCTTGGATTATAAGAACATCTTGGCCAAGTTGTTGATGTTTTGATGAAACACATGAGTTAGATGGTGTTTGAGAGAGTCAATAGATGTTCGCCAACCACCCATGGAGGATGAAGACTCAAGATATCTTCGGTTAAGAGTTGTAATCTCATTTCTTCCATTTCGGTTTATCTTGGATTATAAGAACTTCTAGGCCAAATTGTTGATGTTTTGATGAAACACATGAGTTAGATGGTGTTTGAGAGAGTTAATAGATGTTCGACTACCACCCATAGTGGTTGACGACTCAAGATATCTTCGGTTAAGAGTTGTAATCTCATTTCTTCCATTTCGGTTTATCTTGTATTATAAGAACTTCTTGGCCAAGTTGTTGATGTTTTGATGAAACACATGAGTTAGATGGTGTTTGAGAGAGTCAATAGATGATCGCCAACCACCCATGGAGGTTGACGACTCAAGATATCTTCGGTTAAGAGTTGTAATCTCATTTCTTCCATTTCGGTTTATCTTGGATTATAAGAACTTCTTGGCCAAGTTGTTGATGTTTTGATGAAACACATGAGTTAGATGGTGTTTGAGAGAGTCAATAGATGTTCGCCAACCTCCTATGGAGGTCGAAGACTCAAGATATCTTCGGTTAAGAGTTGTAAACCATTTCTTCCTTTTCGGTTTATCTTGGCATATACGAACTTCTAGGCCAAGTGGTTGATGTTTTCATGAAACATATGAGTTAGATGGTGTTTGAGAGAGTCAATAGATGTTCGCCAACCACCCATGGAGGTTGAAGGCTCAAGATATCTTCGGTTCAGAGTTTTAAGCCCATTTCTTCCTTTTCGGTTTCTCTTGGATTATAAGAACATCTTGGCCAAGTTGTTGATGTTTTGATGAAACACATGAGTTAGATGGTGTTTGAGAGATTCAATAGATGTTCGCCAAGCACCCATTGTGGTTGAAGACTCAAGATATCTTCGTTTAAGAGTTGTAATCTGATTTCTTCCTTTTCGGTTTATCTTGGCATATACGAACTTCTAGGCCAAGTGGTTGATGTTTTCATGAAACACATGAGTTAGATGGTGTTTGAGAGAGTCAATAGATGTTCGCCAACCACCCATGGAGGTCGAAAGCTCAAGATATCTTCGGTTCAGAGTTGTAAGCCCATTTCTTCCTTTTCGGTTTATCTTGGATTATAAGAACATCTTGGCCAAGTTGTTGATGTTTTGATGAAACACATGAGTTAGATGGTGTTTGAGAGAGTCAATAGATGTTCGCCAACCACCCATGGAGGTTGAAGACTCAAGATATCTTCGGTTAAGAGTTGTAATCTCATTTCTTCCATTTCGGTTTATCTTGGATTATAAGAACTTCTAGGCCAAATTGTTGATGTTTTGATGAAACACATGAGTTAGATGATGTTTGAGAGAGTTAATAGATGTTCGACTACCACCCATAGTGGTTGAAGACTCAAGATATCTTCGGTCAAGAGTTGTAATCTCATTTCTTCCATTTAGGTTTATCATGGATTATAAGAACTTCTTGGCCAAGTTGTTGATGTTTTGATGAAACACATGAGTTAGATGGTGTTTGAGAGAGTCAATAGATGATCGCCAACCACCCATGGAGGTTGAAGACTCAAGAATATCTTCGGTTAAGAGTTGTAATCTCATTTCTTTCATTTCGGTTTATCTTGGATTATAAGAACTTCTTGGCCAAGTTGTTGATGTTTTGATGAAACACATGAGTTAGATGGTGTTTGACAGAGTCAATAGATGTTCGCCAACCTCCTATGGAGGTCGAAGACTCAAGATATCTTCGGTTAAGAGTTGTAACCCATTTCTTCCTTTTCGGTTTATCTTGGCATATACGAACTTCTAGGCCAAGTGGTTGATGTTTTCATGAAACACATGAGTTAGATGGTGTTTGAGAGAGTCAATAGATGTTCGCCAACCACCCATGGAGGTTGAAGGCTCAAGATATCTTCGGTTCAGAGTTTTAAACCCATTTCTTCCTTTTCGGTTTCTCTTGGATTATAAGAACATCTTGGCCAAGTTGTTGATGTTTTGATGAAACACATGAGTTAGATGGTGTTTGAGAGAGTCAATAGATGTTCGCCAACCACCTATGGAGGTCGAAGACTCAAGATATCTTCGGTTAAGAGTTGTAACCCATTTCTTCCTTTTCGGTTTATCTTGGCATATACGAACTTCTAGGCCAAGTGGTTGATGTTTTCATGAAACACATGAGTTAGATGGTGTTTGAGAGAGTCAAAAGATGTTCGCCAACCACCCGTGGAGGTTGAAGGCTCAAGATATATTCGGTTCAGAGTTGTAAGCCCATTTCTTCCTTTTCGGTTTATCTTGGATTATAAGAACATCTTGGCCAAGTTGTTGATGTTTTGATGAAACACATGAGTTAGATGGTGTTTGAGAGAGTCAATAGATGTTCGCCAACCACCCGTGGAGGTTGAAGGCTCAAAATATATTCGGTTCAGAGTTGTAAGCCCATTTCTTCCTTTTCGGTTTATCTTGGATTATAAGAACATCTTGGCCAAGTTGTTGATGTTTTGATGAAACACATGAGTTAGATGGTGTTTGAGAGAGTCAATAGATGTTCGCCAACCACCCATGGAGGATGAAGACTCAAGATATCTTCGGTTAAGAGTTGTAATCTCATTTCTTCCATTTCGGTTTATCTTGGATTATAAGAACTTCTAGGCCAAATTGTTGATGTTTTGATGAAACACATGAGTTAGATGGTGTTTGAGAGAGTTAATAGATGTTCGACTACCACCCATAGTGGTTGAAGACTCAAGATATCTTCGGTTAAGAGTTGTAATCTCATTTCTTCCATTTCGGTTTATCTTGGATTATAAGAACTTGTTGGCCAAGTTGTTGATGTTTTGATGAAACACATGAGTTAGATGGTGTTTGAGAGAGTCAATAGATGATCGCCAACCACCCATGGAGGTTGAAGACTCAAGATATCTTCGGTTAAGAGTTGTAATCTCATTTCTTCCAATTCGGTTTATCTTGGATTATAAGAACATCTAGGCCAAATTGTTGATGTTTTGATGAAACACATGAGTTAGATGATGTTTGAGAAAGTTAATAGATGTTCGACTACCACCCATAGTGGTTGAAGACTCAAGATATCTTCGGTCAAGAGTTGTAATCTCATTTCTTCCATTTAGGTTTATCATGGATTATAAGAACTTCTTGGCCAAGTTGTTGATGTTTTGATGAAACACATGAGTTAGATGGTGTTTGAGAGAGTCAATAGATGATCGCCAACCACCCATGGAGGTTGAAGACTCAAGATATCTTCGGTTAAGAGTTGTAATCTCATTTCTTCCATTTCGGTTTATCTTGGATTATAAGAACTTCTTGGCCAAGTTGTTGATGTTTTGATGAAACACATGAGTTAGATGGTGTTTGACAGAGTCAATAGATGTTCGCCAACCTCCTATGGAGGTCGAAGACTCAAGATATCTTCGGTTAAGAGTTGTAACCCATTTCTTCCTTTTCGGTTTATCTTGGCATATACGAACTTCTAGGCCAAGTGGTTGATGTTTGCATTAAACACATGAGTTAGATGGTGTTTGAGAGAGTCAATAGATGTTCGCCAACCACCCATGGAGGTTGAAGGCTCAAGATATCTTCGGTTCAGAGTTTTAAACCCATTTCTTCCTTTTCGGTTTCTCTTGGATTATAAGAACATCTTGGCCAAGTTGTTGATGTTTTGATGAAACACATGAGTTAGATGGTGTTTGAGAGAGTCAATAGATGTTCGCCAACCACCTATGGAGGTCGAAGACTCAAGATATCTTCGGTTAAGAGTTGTAACCCATTTCTTCCTTTTCGGTTTATCTTGGCATATACGAACTTCTAGGCCAAGTGGTTGATGTTTTCATGAAACACATGAGTTAGATGGTGTTTGAGAGAGTCAATATATCTTCGCCAACCACCCATGTAGGTTGAAGGCTCAAGATATCTTCGGTTCAGATTTGTAAGCCCATTTCTTCCTTTTCGGTTTATCTTGGATTATAAGAACATCTTGGCCAAGTTGTTGATGTTTTGATGAAACACATGAGTTAGATGGTGTTTGAGAGAGTTAATAGATGTTCGCCTACCACACATAGTGGTTGAAGACTCAAGATATCTTCGTTTAAGAGTTGTAAGCTCATTTCTTCCTTTTCGGTTTATCTTGGCATATACGAACTTCTAGGCCAAGTGGTTGATGTTTTCATGAAACACATGAGTTAGATGGTGTTTGAGAGAGTCAATAGATGTTCGCCAACCACCGGTGGAGGTTGAAGGCTCAAGATATATTCGGTTCAGAGTTGTAAGCCCATTTCTTCCTTTTCGGTTTATCTTGGATTATAAGAACATGTTGGCCAAGTTGTTGATGTTTTGATGAAACACATGAGTTAGATGGTGTTTGAGAGAGTCAATAGATGTTCGCCAACCACCCATGGAGGATGAAGACTCAAGATATCTTCGGTTAAGAGTTGTAATCTCATTTCTTCCATTTCGGTTTATCTTGGATTGTAAGAACTTCTAGGCCAAATTGTTGATGTTTTGATGAAACACATGAGTTAGATGGTGTTTGAGAGAGTTAATAGATGTTCGACTACCACCCATAGTGGTTGAAGACTCAAGATATCTTCGGTTAAGAGTTGTAATCTCATTTCTTCCAATTCGGTTTATCTTGGATTATAAGAACATCTTGGCCAAGTTGTTGATGTTTTGATGAAACACATGAGTTAGATGGTGTTTGAGAGAGTCAATAGATGTTCGCCAAGCACCCATTGTGGTTGAAGACTCAAGATATCTTCGGTTAAGAGTTGTAATCTGATTTCTTCCATTTCGGTTTATCTTGGATTATAAGAACTTCTTGGCCAAGTTGTTGATGTTTTGATGAAACACATGAGTTAGATGGTGTTTGAGAGAGTCAATAGATGTTCGCCAACCTCCTTTGGAGGTCGAAGACTCAAGATATCTTCGGTTAAGAGTTGTAACCCATTTCTTCCTTTTCGGTTTATCTTGGCATATACGAACTTCTAGGCCAAGTGGTTGATGTTTTCATGAAACACATGAGTTAGATGGTGTTTGAGAGAGTCAATAGATGTTCGCCAACCACCGGTGGAGGTTGAAGGCTCAAGATATATTCGGTTCAGAGTTGTAAGCCCATTTCTTCCTTTTCGGTTTATCTTGGATTATAAGAACATGTTGGCCAAGTTGTTGATGTTTTGATGAAACACATGAGTTAGATGGTGTTTGAGAGAGTCAATAGATGTTCGCCAACCACCCATGGAGGATGAAGACTCAAGATATCTTCGGTTAAGAGTTGTAATCTCATTTCTTCCATTTCGGTTTATCTTGGATTGTAAGAACTTCTAGGCCAAATTGTTGATGTTTTGATGAAACACATGAGTTAGATGGTGTTTGAGAGAGTTAATAGATGTTCGACTACCACCCATAGTGGTTGAAGACTCAAGATATCTTCGGTTAAGAGTTGTAATCTCATTTCTTCCAATTCGGTTTATCTTGGATTATAAGAACATCTTGGCCAAGTTGTTGATGTTTTGATGAAACACATGAGTTAGATGGTGTTTGAGAGAGTCAATAGATGTTCGCCAAGCACCCATTGTGGTTGAAGACTCAAGATATCTTCGGTTAAGAGTTGTAATCTGATTTCTTCCATTTCGGTTTATCTTGGATTATAAGAACTTCTTGGCCAAGTTGTTGATGTTTTGATGAAACACATGAGTTAGATGGTGTTTGAGAGAGTCAATAGATGTTCGCCAACCTCCTTTGGAGGTCGAAGACTCAAGATATCTTCGGTTAAGAGTTGTAACCCATTTCTTCCTTTTCGGTTTATCTTGGCATATACGAACTTCTAGGCCAAGTGGTTGATGTTTTCATCAAACACATGAGTTAGATGGTGTTTGAGAGAGTCAATAGATGTTCGCCAACCACCCATGGAGGTTGAAGGCTCAAGATATCTTCGGTTCAGAGTTGTAAGCCCATTTCTTCCTTTTCGGTTTATCTTGGATTATAAGAACATCTTGGCCAAGTTGTTGATGTTTTGATGAAACACATGAGTTAGATGGTGTTTGAGAGAGTCAATAGATGTTCGCCAACCACCCATGGAGGATGAAGACTCAAGATATCTTCGGTTAAGAGTTGTAATCTGATTTCTTCCATTTCGGTTTATCTTGGATTATAAGAACTTCTAGGCCAAATTGTTGATGTTTTGATGAAACACATGAGTTAGATGGTGTTTGAGAGAGTTAATAGATGTTCGCCAACCACCCATAGTGGTTGAAGACTCAAGATATCTTCGGTTAGGAGTTGTAATCTCATTTCTTCCATTTCGGTTTATCTTGGATTATAAGAACTTCTTGGCCAAGTTGTTGATGTTTTGATGAAACACATGAGTTAGATGGTGTTTGAGAGAGTCAATAGATGTTCGCCAACCTCCTATGGAGGTCGAAGACTCAAGATATCTTCGGTTAAGAGTTGTAACCCATTTCTTCCTTTTCGGTTTATCTTGGCATATACGAACTTCTAGGCCAAGTGGTTGATGTTTTCATGAAACACATGAGTTAGATGGTGTTTGAGAGATTCAATAGATGTTCGCCAAGCACCCATTGTGGTTGAAGACTCAAGATATCTTCGTTTAAGAGTTGTAATCTCATTTCTTCCTTGTCGGTTTATCTTGGCATATACGAACTTCTAGGCCAAGTGGTTGATGTTTTCATGAAACACATGAGTTAGATGGTGTTTGAGAGAGTCAATAGATGTTCGCCAACCACCCATGGAGGTTGAAAGCACAAGATATCTTCGGTTCAGAGTTGTAAGCCCATTTCTTCCTTTTCGGTTTATCTTGGATTATAAGAACATCTTGGCCAAGTTGTTGATGTTTTGATGAAACACATGAGTTAGATGGTGTTTGAGAGAGTCAATAGATGTTCGCCAACAACCCATGGAGGTTGAAGACTCAAGATATCTTCGGTTAAGAGTTGTAATCTCATTTCTTCCATTTCGGTTTATCTTGGATTATAAGAACTTCTAGGCCAAATTGTTGATGTTTTGATGAAACACATGAGTTAGATGATGTTTGAGAGAGTTAATAGATGATCGACTACCACCCATAGTGGTTGAAGACTCAAGATATCTTCGGTCAAGAGTTGTAATCTCATTTCTTCCATTTAGGTTTATCATGGATTATAAGAACTTCTTGACCAAGATGTTGATGTTTTGATGAAACACATGAGTTAGATGGTGTTTGAGAGAGTCAATAGATGATCGCCAACCACCCATGGAGGTTGAAGACTCAAGATATCTTCGGTTAAGAGTTGTAATCTGATTTCTTCCATTTCGGTTTATCTTGGATTATAAGAACTTCTTGGCCAAGTTGTTGATGTTTTGATGAAACACATGAGTTAGATGGTGTTTGAGAGAGTTAATAGATGTTCGACTACCACCCATAGTGGTTGAAGACTCAAGATATCTTCGGTTAAGAGTTGTAATCTCATTTCTTCCATTTCGGTTTATCTTGGATTATAAGAACTTCTTGGCCAAGTTGATGATGTTTTGATGAAACACATGAGTTAGATGGTGTTTGAGAGAGTCAATAGATGATCGCCAACCACCCATGGAGGTTGAAGACTCAAGATATCTTCGGTTAAGAGTTGTAATCTCATTTCTTCCATTTCGGTTTATCATGGATTATAAGAACATCTTGGCCAAGTTGTTGATGTTTTGATGAAACACATGAGTTAGATGGTGTTTGAGAGAGTCAATAGATGTTCGCCAACCACCCATCGAGGTTGAAGACTCAAGATATCTTCGGTTAAGAGTTGTAATCTGATTTCTTCCATTTCGGTTTATCTTGGATTATAAGAACTTCTTGGCCAAGTTGTTGATATTTTGATGAAACACATGAGTTAGATGGTGTTTGAGCGAGTCAATAGATGTTCGCCAACCTCCTATGGAGGTCGAAGACTCAAGATATCTTCGGTTAAGAGTTGTAACCCATTTCTTCCTTTTCGGTTTATCTTGGCATATACGAACTTCTAGGCCAAGTGGTTGATGTTTTCATCAAACACATGAGTTAGATGGTGTTTGAGAGAGTCAATAGATGTTCGCCAACCACCCATGGAGGTTGAAGGCTCAAGATATCTTCGGTTCAGAGTTGTAAGCCCATTTCTTCCTTTTCGGTTTATCTTGGATTATAAGAACATCTTGGCCAAGTTGTTGATGTTTTGATGAAACACATGAGTTAGATGGTGTTTGAGAGAGTCAATAGATGTTCGCCAACCACCCATCGAGGTTGAAGACTCAAGATATCTTCGGTTAAGAGTTGTAATCTCATTTCTTCCATTTCGGTTTATCTTGGATTATAAGAACTTCTAGGCCAAATTGTTGATGTTTTGATGAAACACATGAGTTAGATGATGTTTGAGAGAGTTAATAGATGTTCGACTACCACCCATAGTGGTTGAAGACTCAAGATATCTTCGGTTAGGAGTTGTAATCTCATTTCTTCCATTTCGGTTTCTCTTGGATTATAAGAACTTCTTGGCCAAGTTGTTGATGTTTTGATGAAACACATGAGTTAGATGGTGTTTGAGAGAGTCAATATATGATCGCTAACCACCCATGGAGGTTGAAGACTCAAGATATCTTCGGTTAAGAGTTGTATTCTCATTTCTTCCATTTCGGTTTATCTTGGATTATAAGAACTTCTTGGCCAAGTTGTTGATGTTTTGATGCAACACATGAGTTAGATGGTGTTTGAGAGATTCAATAGATGTTCGCCAACCTCCTATGGAGGTCGAAGACTCAAGATATATTCGGTTAAGAGTTGTAACCCATTTCTTCCTTTTCGGTTTATCTTGGCATATACGAACTTCTAGGCCAAGTGGTTGATGTTTTCATGAAACACATGAGTTAGATGGTGTTTGAGAGATTCAATAGATGTTCGCCAAGCACCCATTGTGGTTGAAGACTCAAGATATCTTCGTTTAAGAGTTGTAATCTCATTTCTTCCTTTTCGGTTTATCTTGGCATATACGAACTTCTAGGCCAAGTGGTTGATGTTTTCATGAAACACATGAGTTAGATGGTGTTTGAGAGAGTCAATAGATGTTCGCCACCCACCTGTGGAGGTCGAAGACTCAAGATATCTTCGGTTAAGAGTTGTAAGCCCATTTCTTCCTTTTCGGTTTATCTTGGCATATACGAACTTCTAGGCCAAGTGGTTGATGTTTTCATGAATCACATGAGTTAGATGGTGTTTGAGAGAGTCAATAGATGTTCGCCAACCACCCATGGAGGTTGAAGGCTCAAGATATCTTCGGTTCAGAGTTGTAAGCCCATTTCTTCCTTTTCGGTTTATCTTGGATTATAAGAACATCTTGGCCAAGTTGTTGATGTTTTGATGAAACACATGAGTTAGATGGTGTTTGAGAGAGTCAATAGATGTTCGCCAACCACCCATGGAGGTTGAAGACTCAAGATATCTTCGGTTAAGAGTTGTAATCTCATTTCTTCCATTTCGGTTTATCTTGGATTATAAGAACTTCTAGGCCAAATTGTTGATGTTTTGATGAAACACATGAGTTAGATGATGTTTGAGAGAGTTAATAGATGATCGACTACCACCCATAGTGGTTGAAGACTCAAGATATCTTCGGTCAAGAGTTGTAATCTCATTTCTTCCATTTAGGTTTATCATGGATTATAAGAACTTCTTGACCAAGATGTTGATGTTTTGATGAAACACATGAGTTAGATGGTGTTTGAGAGAGTCAATAGATGATCGCCAACCACCCATGGAGGTTGAAGACTCAAGATATCTTCGGTTAAGAGTTGTAATCTGATTTCTTCCATTTCGGTTTATCTTGGATTATAAGAACTTCTTGGCCAAGTTGTTGATGTTTTGATGAAACACATGAGTTAGATGGTGTTTGAGAGAGTTAATAGATGTTCGACTACCACCCATAGTGGTTGAAGACTCAAGATATCTTCAGTTAAGAGTTGTAATCTCATTTCTTCCATTTCGGTTTATCTTGGATTATAAGAACTTCTTGGCCAAGTTGATGATGTTTTGATGAAACACATGAGTTAGATGGTGTTTGAGAGAGTCAATAGATGATCGCCAACCACCCATGGAGGTTGAAGACTCAAGATATCTTCGGTTAAGAGTTGTAATCTCATTTCTTCCATTTCGGTTTATCATGGATTATAAGAACATCTTGGCCAAGTTGTTGATGTTTTGATGAAACACATGAGTTAGATGGTGTTTGAGAGAGTCAATAGATGTTCGCCAACCACCCATCGAGGTTGAAGACTCAAGATATCTTCGGTTAAGAGTTGTAATCTGATTTCTTCCATTTCGGTTTATCTTGGATTATAAGAACTTCTTGGCCAAGTTGTTGATGTTTTGATGAAACACATGAGTTAGATGGTGTTTGAGCGAGTCAATAGATGTTCGCCAACCTCCTATGGAGGTCGAAGACTCAAGATATCTTCGGTTAAGAGTTGTAACCCATTTCTTCCTTTTCGGTTTATCTTGGCATATACGAACTTCTAGGCCAAGTGGTTGATGTTTTCATCAAACACATGAGTTAGATGGTGTTTGAGAGAGTCAATAGATGTTCGCCAACCACCCATGGAGGTTGAAGGCTCTAGATATCTTCGGTTCAGAGTTGTAAGCCCATTTCTTCCTTTTCGGTTTATCTTGGATTATAAGAACATCTTGGCCAAGTTGTTGATGTTTTGATGAAACACATGAGTTAGATGGTGTTTGAGAGAGTCAATAGATGTTCGCCAACCACCCATCGAGGTTGAAGACTCAAGATATCTTCGGTTAAGAATTGTAATCTCATTTCTTCCATTTCGGTTTATCTTGGATTATAAGAACTTCTAAGCCAAATTGTTGATGTTTTGATGAAACACATGAGTTAGATGATGTTTGAGAGAGTTAATAGATGTTCGACTACCACCCATAGTGGTTGAAGACTCAAGATATCTTCGGTTAGGAGTTGTAATCTCATTTCTTCCATTTCGGTTTCTCTTGGATTATAAGAACTTCTTGGCCAAGTTGTTGATGTTTTGATGAAACACGAGTTAGATGGTGTTTGAGAGAGTCAATATATGATCGCTAACCACCCATGGAGGTTGAAGACTCAAGATATCTTCGGTTAAGAGTTGTATTCTCATTTCTTCCATTTCGGTTTATCTTGGATTATAAGAACTTCTTGGCCAAGTTGTTGATGTTTTGATGCAACACATGAGTTAGATGGTGTTTGAGAGATTCAATAGATGTTCGCCAACCTCCTATGGAGGTCGAAGACTCAAGATATATTCGGTTAAGAGTTGTAACCCATTTCTTCCTTTTCGGTTTATCTTGGCATATACGAACTTCTAGGCCAAGTGGTTGATGTTTTCATGAAACACATGAGTTAGATTGTGTTTGAGAGATTCAATAGATGTTCGCCAAGCACCCATTGTGGTTGAAGACTCAAGATATCTTCGTTTAATAGTTGTAATCTCATTTCTTCCTTTTCGGTTTATCTTGGCATATACGAACTTCTAGGCCAAGTGGTTGATGTTTTCATGAAACACATGAGTTAGATGGTGTTTGAGAGAGTCAATAGATGTTCGCCAACCACCCATGGAGGTTGAAAGCTCAAGATATCTTCGGTTCAGAGTTGTAAGCCCATTTCTTCCATTTCGGTTTATCTTGGATTATAAGAACTTCTTGGCCAAGTTGTTGATGTTTTGATGCAACACATGAGTTAGATGGTGTTTGAGAGATTCAATAGATGTTCGCCAACCTCCTATGGAGGTCGAAGACTCAAGATATATTCGGTTAAGAGTTGTAACCCATTTCTTCCTTTTCGGTTTATCTTGGCATATACGAACTTCTAGGCCGAGTGGTTGATGTTTTCATGAAACACATGAGTTAGATGGTGTTTGAGAGATTCAATAGATGTTCGCCAAGCACCCATTGTGGTTGAAGACTCAAGATATCTTCGTTTAAGAGTTGTAATCTCATTTCTTCCATTTCGGTTTATCTTGGATTATAAGAACTTCTTGGCCAAGTTGTTGATGTTTTGATGAAACACATGAGTTAGATGGTGTTTGAGAGAGTTAATAGATGTTCGACTACCACCCATAGTGGTTGAAGACTCAAGATATCTTCGGTTAAGAGTTGTAATCTCATTTCTTCCATTTCGGTTTATCTTGGATTATAAGAACTTCTTGGCCAAGTTGATGATGTTTTGATGAAACACATGAGTTAGATGGTGTTTGAGAGAGTCAATAGATGATCGCCAACCACCCATGGAGGTTGAAGACTCAAGATATCTTCGGTTAAGAGTTGTAATCTCATTTCTTCCATTTCGGTTTATCATGGATTATAAGAAGATCTTGGCCAAGTTGTTGATGTTTTGATGAAACACACGAGTTAGATGGTGTTTGAGAGTGTCAATAGATGTTCGCCAACCACCCATCGAGGTTGAAGACTCAAGATATCTTCGGTTTAGAGTTGTAATCTCATTTCATCCATTTCGGTTTATCTTGGATTAAAAGAACTTCTAGGCCAAATTGTTGATGTTTTGATGAAACACATGAGTTAGATGATGTTTGAGAGAGTCAATAGATGTTCGCCACCCACCTGTGGAGGTCGAAGACTCAAGATATCTTCGGTTAAGAGTTGTAAGCCCATTTCTTCCTTTTCGGTTTATCTTGGCATATACGAACTTCTAGGCCAAGTGGTTGATGTTTTCATGAGACACATGAGTTAGATGGTGTTTGAGAGAGTCAATAGATGTTCGCCAAGCACCCATTGTGGATGAATACTCAAGATATCTTCGTTTAAGAGTTGTAATCTCATTTCTTCCATTTCGGTTTATCTTGGATTATAAGAACTTCTAGGCAAAATTGTTGATGTTTTGATGAAACACATGAGTTAGATGATGTTTGAGAGAGTCAATAGATGTTCGCCACCCACCTGTGGAGGTCGAAGACTCAAGATATCTTCGGTTAAGAGTTGTAAGCCCATTTCTTCCTTTTCGGTTTGTCTTGGCATATACGAACTTCTAGGCCAAGTGGTTGATGTTTTCATGAAACACATGAGTTAGATGGTGTTTGAGAGAGTCAATAGATGTTCGCCAACCACCCGTGGAGGTTGAAGGCTCAAGATATATTCGGTTCAGAGTTGTAAGCCCATTTCTTCCTTTTCGGTTTATCTTGGATTATAAGAACATCTTGGCCAAGTTGTTGATGTTTTGATGAAACACATGAGTTAGATGGTGATTGAGAGATTCAATAGATGTTCGCCAACCACCCATGGAGGATGAAGACTCAAGATATCTTCGGTTAAGAGTTGTAATCTCATTTCTTCCATTTCGGTTTATCTTGGATTATAAGAACTTCTAGGCCAAATTGTTGATGTTTTGATGAAACACATGAGTTAGATGGTGTTTGAGAGAGTTAATAGATGTTCGACTACCACCCATAGTGGTTGAAGACTCAAGATATCTTCGGTTAAGAGTTGTAATCTCATTTCTTCCATTTCGGTTTATCTTGGATTATAAGAACTTGTTGGCCAAGTTGTTGATGTTTTGATGAAACACATGAGTTAGATGGTGTTTGAGAGAGTCAATAGATGATCGCCAACCACCCATGGAGGTTGAACACTCAAGATATCTTCGGTTAAGAGTTGTAATCTCATTTCTTCCAATTCGGTTTATCTTGGATTATAAGAACATCTTGCCCAAGTTGTTGATGTTTTGATGAAACACATGAGTTAGATGGTGTTTAAGAGAGTCAATAGATGTTCGCCAACCACCCATCGAGGTTGAAGACTCAAGATATCTTCGGTTAAGAGTTGTAATCTCATTTCTTCCATTTCGGTTTATCTTGGATTATAAGAACTTCTTGGCCAAGATGTTGATGTTTTGATGAAACACATGAGTTAGATGGTGTTTGAGATAGTCAATAGATGATCGCCAACCACCCATGGAGGTTGAAGACTCAAGATATCTTCGTTTAAGAGTTGTAATCTCATGTCTTCCATTTCGGTTTGTCTTGGATTATAAGAACTTCTTGGCCAAGTTGTTGATGTTTTCATGAGACACATGAGTTAGATGGTGTTTGAGAGAGTCAATAGATGTTCGCCAAGCACCCATTGTGGTTGAAGACTCAAGATATCTTCGTTTAAGAGTTGTAATCTCATTTCTTCCATTTCGGTTTATCTTGGATTATAAGAACTTCTAGGCCAAATTGTTGATGTTTTGATGAAACACATGAGTTAGATGATGTTTGAGAGAGTCAATAGATGTTCGCCACCCACCTGTGGAGGTCGAAGACTCAGGATATCTTCGGTTAAGAGTTGTAAGCCCATTTCTTCCTTTTCGGTTTGTCTTGGCATATACGAACTTCTAGGCCAAGTGGTTGATGTTTTCATGAAACACATGAGTTAGATGGTGTTTAAGAGAGTCAATAGATGTTCGCCAACCACCCATGGAGGTTGAAGGCTCAAGATATCTTCGGTTCAGATTTGTAAGCCCATTTCTTCCTTTTCGGTTTATCTTGGATTATAAGAACATCTTGGCCAAGTTGTTGATGTTTTGATGAAACACATGAGTTAGATGGTGTTTGAGAGAGTTAATAGATGTTCGCCTACCACCTTTAGTGGTTGAAGACTCAAGATATCTTCGTTTAAGAGTTGTAAGCTCATTTCTTCCTTTTCGGTTTATCTTGGCATATACGAACTTCTAGGCCAAGTGGATGATGTTTTCATCAAACACATGAGTTAGATGGTGTTTGAGAGAGTCAATAGATGTTCGCCAACCACCCATGGAGGTTGAAGGCTCAAGATATCTTCGGTTCAGAGTTGTAAGCCCATTTCTTCCTTTTCGGTTTATCTTGGATTCTAAGAACATCTTGGCCAAGTTGTTGATGTTTTGATGAAACACATGAGTTAGATGGTGTTTGAGAGAGTCAATAGATGTTCGCCAACCACCCATGGAGGATGAAGACTCAAGATATCTTCGGTTAAGAGTTGTAATCTCATTTCTTCCATTTCGGTTTATCTTGGATTATAAGAACTTCTAGGCCAAATTGTTGATGTTTTGATGAAACACATGAGTTAGATGGTGTTTGAGAGAGTTAATAGATGTTCGACTACCACCCATAGTGGTTGAAGACTCAAGATATCTTCGGTTAAGAGTTGTAATCTCATTTCTTCCATTTCGGTTTATCTTGGATTATAAGAACTTCTTGGCCAAGTTGATGATGTTTTGATGAAACACATGAGTTAGATGGTGTTTGAGAGAGTCAATAGATGATCGCCAACCACCCATGGAGGTTGAAGACTCAAGATATCTTCGGTTAAGAGTTGTAATCTCATTTCTTCCATTTCGGTTTATCTTGGATTATAAGATCATCTTGGCCAAGTTGTTGATGTTTTGATGAAACACATGAGTTAGATGGTGTTTGACAGAGTCAATAGATGTTCGCCAACCACCCATGGAGGTTGAAGGCTCAAGATATCTTCGGTTCAGAGTTGTAAGCCCATTTCTTCCTTTTCGGTTTATCTTGGATTCTAAGAACATCTTGGCCAAGTTGTTGATGTTTTGATGAAACACATGAGTTAGATGGTGTTTGAGAGAGTCAATAGATGTTCGCCAACCACCCATGGAGGATGAAGACTCAAGATATCTTCGGTTAAGAGTTGTAATCTCATTTCTTCCATTTCGGTTTATCTTGGATTATAAGAACTTCTAGGCCAAATTGTTGATGTTTTGATGAAACACATGAGTTAGATGGTGTTTGAGAGAGTTAATAGATGTTCGACTACCACCCATAGTGGTTGAAGACTCAAGATATCTTCGGTTAAGAGTTGTAATCTAATTTCTTCCATTTCGGTTTATCTTGGATTATAAGAACTTCTTGGCCAAGTTGATGATGTTTTGATGAAACACATGAGTTAGATGGTGTTTGAGAGAGTCAATAGATGATCGCCAACCACCCATGGAGGTTGAAGACTCAAGATATCTTCGGTTAAGAGTTGTAATCTCATTTCTTCCATTTCGGTTTATCTTGGATTATAAGATCATCTTGGCCAAGTTGTTGATGTTTTGATGAAACACATGAGTTAGATGGTGTTTGACAGAGTCAATAGATGTTCGCCAACCTCCTATGGAGGTCGAAGACTGAAGATATCTTCGGTTAAGAGTTGTAACCCATTTCTTCCTTTTCGGTTTATCTTGGCATATACGAACTTCTAGGCCAAGTGGTTGATGTTTTCATGAAACACATGAGTTAGATGGTGTTTGAGAGAGTCAATAGATGTTCGCCAACCACCCATGGAGGTTGAAGGCTCAAGATATCTTCGGTTCAGAGTTTTAAGCCCATTTCTTCCTTTTCGGTTTCTCTTAGATTATAAGAACTTCTAGGCCAAATTGTTGATGTTTTGATGAAACACATGAGTTAGATGATGTTTGAGAGAGTCAATAGATGTTCGCCACCCACCTGTGGAGGTCGAAGACTCAAGATATCATCGGTTAAGAGTTGTAATCTCATTTCTTCCATTTCGGTTTATCTTGGATTATAAGAACTTCTTGGCCAAGTGGTTGATGTTTTGATGAAACACATGAGTTAGATGGTGTTTGAGAGAGTTAATAGATGTTCGACTACCACCCATAGTGGTTGAAGACTCAAGATATCTTCGGTTAAGAGTTGTAATCTCATTTCTTCCATTTCGGTTTATCTTGGATTATAAGAACTTGTTGGCCAAGTTGTTGATGTTTTGATGAAACACATGAGTTAGATGGTGTTTGATAGAGTCAATAGATGATCGCCAACCACCCATGGAGGTTGAAGACTCAAGATATCTTCGGTTAAGAGTTGTAATCTCATTTCTTCCATTTCGGTTTATCTTGGATTATAAGAACTTCTTGGCCAAGTTGTTGATGTTTTGATGAAACACATGAGTTAGATGGTGTTTGACAGAGTCAATAGATGTTCGCCAACCTCCTATGGAGGTCGAAGACTCAAGATATCTTCGGTTAAGAGTTGTAACCCATTTCTTCCTTTTCGGTTTATCTTGGCATATACGAACTTCTAGGCCAAGTGGTTGATGTTTTCATGAAACACATGAGTTAGATGGTGTTTGAGAGAGTCAATAGATGTTCGCCAACCACCCATGGAGGTTGAAGGCTCAAGATATCTTCGGTTTAGAGTTTTAAGCCCATTTCTTCCTTTTCGGTTTCTCTTGGATTATAAGAACATCTTGGCCAAGTTGTTGATGTTTTGATGAAACACATGAGTTAGATGGTGTTTGAGAGAGTCAATAGATGTTCGCCAACCACCCATCGAGGTTGAAGACTCAAGATATCTTCGATTAAGAGTTGTAATCTCATTTCTTCCATTTCGGTTTATCTTGGATTATAAGAACTTCTAGGCCAAATTGTTGATGTTTTGATGAAACACATGAGTTAGATGATGTTTGAGAGAGTCAATAGATGTTCGCCACCCATAGTGGTTGAAGACTCAAGATATCTTCGGTTAACAGTTGTAAGCCCATTTCTTCCTTTTCGGTTTATCTTGGCATATACGAACTTCTAGGCCAAGTGGTTGATGTTTTCATGAGACACATGAGTTAGATGGTGTTTGAGAGAGTCAATAGATGTTCGCCAAGCACCCATTGTGGTTGAAGACTCAAGATATCTTCGTTTAAGAGTTGTAATCTCATTTCTTCCATTTCGGTTTATCTTGGATTGTAAGAACTTCTACGCAAAATTGTTGATGTTTTGATGAAACACATGAGTTAGATGATGTTTGAGAGAGTCAATAGATGTTCGCCACCCACCTGTGGAGGTCGAAGACTCAAGATATCTTCGGTTAAGAGTTGTAAGCCCATTTCTTCCTTTTCGGTTTGTCTTGGCATATACGAACTTCTAGGCCAAGTGGTTGATGTTTTCATGAATCACATGAGTTAGATGGTGTTTAAGAGAGTCAATAGATGTTCGCCAACCACCCATGGAGGTTGAAGGCTCAAGATATCTTCGGTTCAGATTTGTAAGCCCATTTCTTCCTTTTCGGTTTATCTTGGATTATAAGAACATCTTGGCCAAGTTGTTGATGTTTTGATGAAACACATGAGTTAGATGGTGTTTGAGAGAGTTAATAGATGTTCGCCTACCACACATAGTGGTTGAAGACTCAAGATATCTTCGTTTAAGAGTTGTAATCTCATTTCTTCCTTTTCGGTTTATCTTGGCATATACGAACTTCTAGGCCAAGTGGTTGATGTTTTCATGAAACACATGAGTTAGATGGTGTTTGAGAGAGTCAATAGATGTTCGCCAACCAACCGTGGAGGTTGAAGGCTCAAGATATATTCGGTTCAGAGTTGTAAGCCCATTTCTTCCTTTTCGGTTTATCTTGGATTATAAGAACATCTTGGCCAAGTTGTTGATATTTTGATGAAACACATGAGTAAGATGGTGTTTGAGAGAGTCAATAGATGTTTGCCAACCACCCATGGAGGATGAAGACTCAAGATATCTTCGGTTAAGAGTTGTAATCTCATTTCTTCCATTTCGGTTTATCTTGGATTATAAGAACTTCTAGGCCAAATTGTTGATGTTTTCATGAAACACATGAGTTAGATGGTGTTTGAGAGAGTTAATAGATGTTCGACTACCACCCATAGTGGTTGAAGACTCAAGATATCTTCGGTTAAGAGTTGTAATCTCATTTCTTCCATTTCGGTTTATCTTGGATTATAAGAACTTCTTGGCCAAGTTGTTGATGTTTTGATGAAACACATGAGTTAGATGGTGTTTGAGAGAGTCAATAGATGATCGCCAACCACCCATGGAGGTTGAAGACTCAAGATATCTTCGGTTAAGAGTTGTAATCTCATTTCTTCTAATTCGGTTTATCTTGGATTATAAGAACATCTTGGCCAAGTTGTTGATGTTTTGATGAAACGCATGAGTTAGATGGTGTTTGAGAGAGTCAATAGATGTTCGCCAACCACCCATCGAGGTTGAAGACTCAAGATATCTTCGGTTAAGAGTTGTAATCTCATTTCTTCCATTTCGGTTTATCTTGGATTATAAGAACTTCTTGGCCAAGTTGTTGATGTTTTGATGAAACACATGAGTTAGATGGTGTTTGAGAGAGTTAATAGATGTTCGCCTACCACACATAGTGGTTGAAGACTCAAGATATCTTCGTTTAAGAGTTGTAATCTCATTTCTTCCTTTTCTGTTTATCTTGGCATATACGAACTTCTAGGCCAAGTGGTTGATGTTTTCATGAAACACATGAGTTAGATGGTGTTTGAGAGAGTCAATAGATGTTCGCCAACCAACCGTGGAGGTTGAAGGCTCAAGATATATTCGGTTCAGAGTTGTAAGCCCATTTCTTCCTTTTCGGTTTATCTTGGATTATAAGAACATCTTGGCCAAGTTGTTGATATTTTGATGAAACACATGAGTAAGATGGTGTTTGAGAGAGTCAATAGATGTTTGCCAACCACCCATGGAGGATGAAGACTCAAGATATCTTCGGTTAAGAGTTGTAATCTCATTTCTTCCATTTCGGTTTATCTTGGATTATAAGAACTTCTAGGCCAAATTGTTGATGTTTTCATGAAACACATGAGTTAGATGGTGTTTGAGAGAGTTAATAGATGTTCGACTACCACCCATAGTGGTTGAAGACTCAAGATATCTTCGGTTAAGAGTTGTAATCTCATTTCTTCCATTTCGGTTTATCTTGGATTATAAGAACTTGTTGGCCAAGTTGTTGATGTATTGATGAAACACATGAGTTAGATGGTGTTTGAGAGAGTCAATAGATGATCGCCAACCACCCATGGAGGTTGAAGACTCAAGATATCTTCGGTTAAGAGTTGTAATCTCATTTCTTCTAATTCGGTTTATCTTGGATTATAAGAACATCTTGGCCAAGTTGTTGATGTTTTGATGAAACGCATGAGTTAGATGGTGTTTGAGAGAGTCAATAGATGTTCGCCAACCACCCATCGAGGTTGAAGACTCAAGATATCTTCGGTTAAGAGTTGTAATCTCATTTCTTCCATTTCGGTTTATCTTGGATTATAAGAACTTGTTGGCCAAGTTGTTGATGTTTTGATGAAACACATGAGTTAGATGGTGTTTGAGAGAGTCAATAGATGATCGCCAACCACCCATGGAGGTTGAAGACTCAAGATATCTTCGGTTAAGAGTTGTAATCTCATTTCTTCTAATTCGGTTTATCTTGGATTATAAGAACATCTTGGCCAAGTTGTTGATGTTTTGATGAAACGCATGAGTTAGATGGTGTTTGAGAGAGTCAATAGATGTTCGCCAACCACCCATCGAGGTTGAAGACTCAAGATATCTTCGGTTAAGAGTTGTAATCTCATTTCTTCCATTTCGGTTTATCTTGGATTATAAGAACTTCTTGGCCAAGTTGTTGATGTTTTGATGAAACACATGATTTAGATGGTGTTTGAGAGAGTCAATAGATGATCGCCAACCACCCATGGAGGTTGAAGACTCAAGATATCTTCGGTTAAGAGTTGTAATCTCATTTCTTCCATTTCGGTTTATCTTGGATTATAAGAACTTCTTGGCCAAGTTGTTGATGTTTTGATGAAACACATGAGTTAGATGGTGTTTGAGAGAGTTAATAGATGTTCGCCTACCACACATAGTGGTTGAAGACTCAAGATATCTTCGTTTAAGAGTTGTAATCTCATTTCTTCCTTTTCGGTTTATCTTGGATTATAAGAACTTCTTGGCCAAGTTGTTGATGTTTTGATGAAACACATGAGTTAGATGGTGTTTGACAGAGTCAATAGATGTTCGCCAACCTCCTATGGAGGTCGAAGACTCAAGATATCTTCGGTTAAGAGTTGTAACCCATATCTTCCTTTTCGGTTTATCTTGGCATATACGAACTTCTAGGCCAAGTGGTTGATGTTTTCATGAAACACATGAGTTAGGTGGTGTTTGAGAGAGTCAATAGATGTTCGCCAACCACCCATGGAGGTTGAAGGCTCAAGATATCTTCGGTTCAGTGTTTTAAGCCCATTTCTTCCTTTTCGGTTTCTCTTGGATTATAAGAACATCTTGGCCAAGTTGTTGATGTTTAGATGAAACACATGAGTTAGATGGTGTTTGAGAGAGTCAATAGATGTTCGCCAACCACCCATGGAGGTTGAAGGCTCAAGATATCTTCGGTTCAGTGTTTTTAGCCCATTTCTTCCTTTTCGGTTTCTCTTGGATTATAAGAACGTCTTGGCCAAGTTGTTGATGTTTAGATGAAACACATGAGTTAGATGGTGTTTGAGAGAGTCAATAGATTTTCGCCACCCACCTGTGGAGGTCGAAGACTCAAGATATCTTCGGTTAAGAGTTGTAAGCCCATTTCTTCCTTTTCGGTTTATCTTGGCATATACGAACTTCTAGGCCAAGTGGTTGATGTTTTCATGAAACACATGAGTTAGATGGTGTTTGAGAGAGTCAATAGATGTTCGCCAACCACCCATGGAGGTTGAAAGCTCAAGATATCTTCGGTTCAGAGTTGTATGCCCATTTCTTCCTTTTCGGTTTATCTTGGATTATAAGAACATCTTGGCCAAGTTGTTGATGTTTTGATGAAACAAATGAGTTAGATGGTGTTTGAGAGAGTCAATAGATGTTCGCCAACCACCCATGGAGGATGAAGACTCAAGATATCTTCGGTTAAGAGTTGTAATCTCATTTCTTCCATTTCGGTTTATCTTGGATTATAAGAACATCTTGGCCAAGTTGTTGATGTTTTGATGAAACACATGAGTTAGATGGTGTTTGAGAGAGTCAATAGATGTTCGCCAACCACCCATGGAGGTTGACGACTCAAGATATCTTCGGTTAAGAGTTGTAATCTCATTTCTTCCATTTCGGTTTATCTTGGATTATAAGAACTTCTAGGCCAAATTGTTGATGTTTTCATGAAACACATGAGTTAGATGGTGTTTGAGAGAGTTAATAGATGTTCGACTACCACCCATAGTGGTTGAAGACTCAAGATATCTTCGGTTAAGAGTTGTAATCTCATTTCTTCCATTTCGGTTTATCTTGGATTATAAGAACTTGTTGGCCAAGTTGTTGATGTATTGATGAAACACATGAGTTAGATGGTGTTTGAGAGAGTCAATAGATGATCGCCAACCACCCATGGAGGTTGAAGACTCAAGATATCTTCGGTTAAGAGTTGTAATCTCATTTCTTCTAATTCGGTTTATCTTGGATTATAAGAACATCTTGGCCAAGTTGTTGATGTCTTGATGAAACGCATGAGTTAGATGGTGTTTGAGAGAGTCAATAGATGTTCGCCAACCACCCATCGAGGTTGAAGACTCAAGATATCTTCGGTTAAGAGTTGTAATCTCATTTCTTCCATTTCGGTTTATCTTGGATTATAAGAACTTGTTGGCCAAGTTGTTGATGTTTTGATGAAACACATGAGTTAGATGGTGTTTGAGAGAGTCAATAGATGATCGCCAACCACCCATGGAGGTTGAAGGCTCAAGATATCTTCGGTTCAGTGTTTTAAGCCCATTTCTTCCTTTTCGGTTTCTCTTGGATTATAAGAACGTCTTGGCCAAGTTGTTGATGTTTAGATGAAACACATGAGTTAGATGGTGTTTGAGAGAGTCAATAGATTTTCGCCACCCACCTGTGGAGGTCGAAGACTCAAGATATCTTCGGTTAAGAGTTGTAAGCCCATTTCTTCCTTTTCGGTTTATCTTGGCATATACGAACTTCTAGGCCAAGTGGTTGATGTTTTCATGAAACACATGAGTTAGATGGTGTTTGAGAGAGTCAATAGATGTTCGCCAACCACCCATGGAGGTTGAAAGCTCAAGATATCTTCGGTTCAGAGTTGTATGCCCATTTCTTCCTTTTCGGTTTATCTTGGATTATAAGAACATCTTGGCCAAGTTGTTGATGTTTTGATGAAACACATGAGTTAGATGGTGTTTGAGAGAGTCAATAGATGTTCGCCAACCACCCATGGAGGATGAAGACTCAAGATATCTTCGGTTAAGAGTTGTAATCTCATTTCTTCCATTTCGGTTTATCTTGGATTATAAGAACATCTTGGCCAAGTTGTTGATGTTTTGATGAAACACAAGAGTTAGATGGTGTTTGAGAGAGTCAATAGATGTTCGCCAACCACCCATGGAGGTTGAAGACTCAAGATATCTTCGGTTAAGAGTTGTAATCTCATTTCTTCCATTTTGGTTTATCTTGGATTATAAGAACTTCTAGGCCAAATTGTTGATGTTTTCATGAAACACATGAGTTAGATGGTGTTTGAGAGAGTTAATAGATGTTCGACTACCACCCATAGTGGTTGAAGACTCAAGATATCTTCGGTTAAGAGTTGTAATCTCATTTCTTCCATTTCGGTTTATCTTGGATTATAAGAACTTGTTGGCCAAGTTGTTGATGTATTGATGAAACACATGAGTTAGATGGTGTTTGAGAGAGTCAATAGATGATCGCCAACCACCCATGGAGGTTGAAGACTCAAGATATCTTCGGTTAAGAGTTGTAATCTCATTTCTTCTAATTCGGTTTATCTTGGATTATAAGAACATCTTGGCCAAGTTGTTGATGTCTTGATGAAACGCATGAGTTAGATGGTGTTTGAGAGAGTCAATAGATGTTCGCCAACCACCCATCGAGGTTGAAGACTCAAGATATCTTCGGTTAAGAGTTGTAATCTCATTTCTTCCATTTCGGTTTATCTTGGATTATAAGAACTTGTTGGCCAAGTTGTTGATGTTTTGATGAAACACATGAGTTAGATGGTGTTTGAGAGAGTCAATAGATGATCGCCAACCACCCATGGAGGTTGAAGACTCAAGATATCTTCGGTTAAGAGTTGTAATCTCATTTCTTCTAATTCGGTTTATCTTGGATTATAAGAACATCTTGGCCAAGTTGTTGATGTTTTGATGAAACGCATGAGTTAGATGGTGTTTGAGAGAGTCAATAGATGTTCGCCAACCACCCATCGAGGTTGAAGACTCAAGATATCTTCGGTTAAGAGTTGTAATCTCATTTCTTCCATTTCGGTTTATCTTGGATTATAAGAACTTCTTGGCCAAGTTGTTGATGTTTTGATGAAACACATGATTTAGATGGTGTTTGAGAGAGTCAATAGATGATCGCCAACCACCCATGGAGGTTGAAGACTCAAGATATCTTCGGTTAAGAGTTGTAATCTCATTTCTTCCATTTCGGTTTATCTTGGATTATAAGAACTTCTTGGCCAAGTTGTTGATGTTTTGATGAAACACATGAGTTAGATGGTGTTTGAGAGAGTTAATAGATGTTCGCCTACCACACATAGTGGTTGAAGACTCAAGATATCTTCGTTTAAGAGTTGTAATCTCATTTCTTCCTTTTCGGTTTATCTTGGATTATAAGAACTTCTTGGCCAAGTTGTTGATGTTTTGATGAAACACATGAGTTAGATGGTGTTTGACAGAGTCAATAGATGTTCGCCAACCTCCTATGGAGGTCGAAGACTCAAGATATCTTCGGTTAAGAGTTGTAACCCATATCTTCCTTTTCGGTTTATCTTGGCATATACGAACTTCTAGGCCAAGTGGTTGATGTTTTCATGAAACACATGAGTTAGGTGGTGTTTGAGAGAGTCAATAGATGTTCGCCAACCACCCATGGAGGTTGAAGGCTCAAGATATCTTCGGTTCAGTGTTTTAAGCCCATTTCTTCCTTTTCGGTTTCTCTTGGATTATAAGAACATCTTGGCCAAGTTGTTGATGTTTAGATGAAACACATGAGTTAGATGGTGTTTGAGAGAGTCAATAGATGTTCGCCAACCACCCATGGAGGTTGAAGGCTCAAGATATCTTCGGTTCAGTGTTTTAAGCCCATTTCTTCCTTTTCGGTTTCTCTTGGATTATAAGAACGTCTTGGCCAAGTTGTTGATGTTTAGATGAAACACATGAGTTAGATGGTGTTTGAGAGAGTCAATAGATTTTCGCCACCCACCTGTGGAGGTCGAAGACTCAAGATATCTTCGGTTAAGAGTTGTAAGCCCATTTCTTCCTTTTCGGTTTATCTTGGCATATACGAACTTCTAGGCCAAGTGGTTGATGTTTTCATGAAACACATGAGTTAGATGGTGTTTGAGAGAGTCAATAGATGTTCGCCAACCACCCATGGAGGTTGAAAGCTCAAGATATCTTCGGTTCAGAGTTGTATGCCCATTTCTTCCTTTTCGGTTTATCTTGGATTATAAGAACATCTTGGCCAAGTTGTTGATGTTTTGATGAATCACATGAGTTAGATGGTGTTTGAGAGAGTCAATAGATGTTCGCCAACCACCCATGGAGGATGAAGACTCAAGATATCTTCGGTTAAGAGTTGTAATCTCATTTCTTCCATTTCGGTTTATCTTGGATTATAAGAACATCTTGGCCAAGTTGTTGATGTTTTGATGAAACACATGAGTTAGATGGTGTTTGAGAGAGTCAATAGATGTTCGCCAACCACCCATGGAGGATGAAGACTCAAGATATCTTCGGTTAAGAGTTGTAATCTCATTTCTTCCATTTCGGTTTATCTTGGATTATAAGAACTTCTAGGCCAAATTGTTGATGTTTTGATGAAACACATGAGTTAGATGGTGTTTGAGAGAGTCAATAGATGTTCGCCAAGCACCCATTGTGGTTGAAGACTCAAGATATCTTCGTTTAAGAGTTGTAATCTCATTTCTTCCATTTCGGTTTATCTTGGATTATAAGAACTTCTAGGCCAATTTGTTGATGTTTTGATGAAACACATGAGTTTGATGATGTTTGAGAGAGTCAATAGATGTTCGCCACCCACCTGTGGAGGTCGAAGACTCAAGATATCTTCGGTTAAGAGTTGTAAGCCCATTTCTTCCTTTTCGTTTTGTCTTGGCATATACGAACATCTAGGCCAAGTGGTTGATGTTTTCATGAAACACATGAGTTAGATGGTGTTTAAGAGAGTCAATAGATGTTCGCCAACCATTCATGGAGGTTGAAGGCTCAAGATATCTTCGGTTCAGATTTGTAAGCCCATTTCTTCCTTTTCGGTTTATCTTGGATTATAAGAACATCTTGGCCAAGTTGTTGATGTTTTGATGAAACACATGAGTTAGATGGTGTTTGAGAGAGTTAATAGATGTTCGCCTACCACCCATAGTGGTTGAAGACTCAAGATATCTTCGTTTAAAAGTTGTAAGCTCATTTCTTCCTTTTCGGTTTATCTTGGCATATACGAACTTCTAGGCCAAGTGGTTGATGTTTTCATGAAACACATGAGTTAGATGGTGTTTGAGAGAGTCAATAGATGTTCGCCAACCACCCATGGAGGTTGAAATCTCAAGATATCTTCGGTTCAGAGTTGTAAGCCCATTTCTTCCTTTTCGGTTTATCTTGGATTATAAGAACATCTTGGCCAAGTTGTTGATGTTTTGATGAAACACATGAGTTAGATGGTGTTTGAGAGAGTCAATAGATGTTCGCCAACCACCCATGGAGGATGAAGACTCAAGATATCTTCGGTTAAGAGTTGTAATCTCATTTCTTCCATTTCGGTTTATCTTGGATTATAAGAACTTCTAGGCCAAATTGTTGATGTTTTGATGAAACACATGAGTTAGATGATGTTTGAGAGAGTCAATAGATTTTCGCCACCCACCTGTGGAGGTCGAAGACTCAAGATATCTTCGGTTAAGAGTTGTAAGCCCATTTCTTCCATTTCGGTTTATCTTGGCATATACGAACTTCTAGGCCAAGTGGTTGATGTTTTCATGAGACACATGAGTTAGATGGTGTTTGAGAGAGTCAATAGATGTTCGCCAAGCACCCATTGTGGTTGAAGACTCAAGATATCTTCGTTTAAGAGTTGTAATCTCATTTCTTCCATTTTGGTTTATCTTGGATTATAAGAACTTCTAGGCCAAATTGTTGATGTTTTGATGAAACACATGAGTTAGAAGATGTATGAGAGAGTTAATAGATGTTCGCCACCCACCTGTGGAGGTCGAAGACTCAAGATATCTTCGGTTAAGAGTTGTAAGCCCATTTCTCCCTTTTCGTTCTGTCTTGGCATATACGAACTTCTAGGCCAAGTGGTTGATGTTTTCATGAAACACATGAGTTAGATGGTGTTTAAGAGAGTCAATAGATGTTCGCCAACCATTCATGGAGGTTGAAGGCTCAAGATATCTTCGGTTCAGATTTGTAATCCCATTTCTTCCTTTTCGGTTTATCTTGGATTATAAGAACATCTTGGCCAAGTTGTTGATGTTTTGATGAAACACATGAGTTAGATGGTGTTTGAGAGAATTAATAGATGTTCGCCTACCACCCATAGTGGTTGAAGACTCAAGATATCTTCGTTTAAGAGTTGTAAGCTCATTTCTTCCTTTTCGGTTTATCTTGGCATATACGAACTTCTAGGCCAAGTGGTTGATGTTTTCATGAAACACATGAGTTAGATGGTGTTTGAGAGAGTCAATAGATGTTCGCCAACCACCCATGGAGGTTGAAAGCTCAAGATATCTTCGGTTCAGAGTTGTAAGCCCATTTCTTCCTTTTCGGTTTATCTTGGATTATAAGAACATCTTGGCCAAGTTGTTGATGTTTTGATGAAACACATGAGTTAGATGGTGTTTGAGAGAGTCAATAGATGTTCGCCAACCACCCATGGAGGATGAAGACTCAAGATATCTTCGGTTAAGAGTTGTAATCTCATTTCTTCCATTTCGGTTTATCTTGGATTATAAGAACTTCTAGGCCAAATTGTTGATGTTTTGATGAAACACATGAGTTAGATGATGTTTGAGAGAGTCAATAGATGTTCGCCAACCACCCAAGGAGGATGAAGACTCAAGATATCTTCGGTTAAGAGTTGTAATCTCATTTCTTCCATTTCGGTTTATCTTGGATTATAAGAACTTCTAGGCCAAATTGTTGATGTTTTGATGAAACACATGAGTTAGATGGTGTTTGAGAGAGTCAATAGATGATCGCCAATCACCCATGGAGGTTGAAGCCTCAAGATATCTTCGGTTAAGAGTTGTAATCTCATTTCTTCCATTTCGGTTTATCTTGGATTATAAGAACTTCTTTGCCAAGTTGTTGATGTTTTGATGAAACACATGAGTTAGATGGTGTTTGACAGAGTCAATAGATGTTCGCCAACCTCTTATGGAGGTCGAAGACTCAAGATATCTTCGGTTAAGAGTTGTAACCCATTTCTTCCTTTTCGGTTTATCTTGGCATATACGAACTTCTAGGCCAAGTGGTTGTTGTTTTCATGAAACACATGAGTTAGATGGTGTTTGAGAGAGTCAATAGATGTTCGCCAACCACGCATGGAGGTTGAAGGCTCAAGATATCTTCGGTTCAGAATTTTAAGCCCATTTCTTCCTTTTCGGTTTCTCTTGGATTATAAGAACATCTTGGCCAAGTTGTTGATGTTTTGATGAAACACATGAGTTAGATGGTGTTTGAGAGAATTAATAGATGTTCGCCTACCACCCATAGTGGTTGAAGACTCAAGATATCTTCGTTTAAGAGTTGTAAGCTCATTTCTTCCTTTTCGGTTTATCTTGGCATATACGAACTTCTAGGCCAAGTGGTTGATGTTTTCGTGAAACACATGAGTTAGATGATGTATGAAAGAGTTAATAGATGTTCGCCACCCACCTGTGGAGGTCGAAGACTCAAGATATCTTCGGTTAAGAGTTGTAAGCCCATTTCTTCCTTTTCGTTTTGTCTTGGCATATATGAACATCTAGGCCAAGTGGTTGATGTTTTCATGAAACACATGAGTTAGATGGTGTTTAAGAGAGTCAATCGATGTTCGCCAACCATTCATGGAGGTTGAAGGCTCAAGATATCTTCGGTTCAGATTTGTAATCTCATTTCTTCCTTTTCGGTTTATCTAGGATTATAAGAACATCATGGCCAAGTTGTTGATGTTTTGATGAAACACATGAGTTAGATGGTGTTTGAGAGAATTAATAGATGTTCGCCTACCACCCATAGTGGTTGAAGACTCAAGATATCTTCGTTTAAGAGTTGTAAGCTCATTTCTTCCTTTTCGGTTTATCTTGGCATATACGAACTTCTAGGCCAAGTGGTTGATGTTTTCATGAAACACATGAGTTAGATGGTGTTTGAGAGAGTCAATAGATGTTCGCCAACCACCCATGGAGGTTGAAAGCTCAAGATATCTTCGGTTCAGAGTTGTAAGCCCATTTCTTCCTTTTCGGTTTATCTTGGATTATAAGAACATCTTGGCCAAGTTGTTGATGTTTTGATGAAACACATGAGTTAGATGGTGTTTGAGAGAGTCAATAGATGTTCGCCAACCACCCATGGAGGTTGAAGGCTCAAGATATCTTCGGTTAAGAGTTGTAATCTCATTTCTTCCATTTCGGTTTATCTTGGATTATAAGAACTTCTAGGCCAAATTGTTGATGTTTTGATGAAACACATGAGTTACATGGTGTTTGAGAGAGTTAATAGATGTTCGACTACCACCCATAGCGGTTGAAGACTCAAGATATCTTCGGTTAAGAGTTGTAATCTCATTTCTTCCATTTAGGTTTATCATGGATTATAAGAACTTCTTGGCCAAGTTGTTGATGTTTTGATGAAACACATGAGTTAGATGGTGTTTGAGAGAGTCAATAGATGATCGCCAACCACCCATGGAGGTTGAAGACTCAAGATATCTTCGGGTAAGAGTTGTAATCTCATTTCTTCCATTTCGGTTTATCTTGGATTATAAGAACTTCTAGGCCAAATTGTTGATGTTTTGATGAAACACATGAGTTAGATGATGTGTGAGAGAGTTAATAGATGTTCGCCACCCACCTGTGGAGGTCGAAGACTCAAGATATCTTCGGTTAAGAGTTGTAAGCCCATTTCTTCCTTTTCTTTTTGTCTTGGCATATACGAACTTCTAGGCCAAGTGGTTGATGTTTTCATGAAACACATGAGTTAGATGGTGTTTGAGAGAGTCAATAGATGTTCGCCAACCACCCATGGAGGTTGAAGGCTCAAGATATCTTCGGTTCAGAATTTAAAGCCCATTTCTTCATTTTCGGTTTCTCTTGGATTATAAGAACATCTTGGCCAAGTTGTTGATGTTTTGATGAAACAGATGAGTTAGATGGTGTTTGAGAGAATTAATAGATGTTCGCCTACCACCCATAGTGGTTGAAGACTCAAGATATCTTCGTTTAAGAGTTGTAATCTCATTTCTTCCATTTCGGTTTATCTTGGATTATAAGAACTTCTAGGCCAAATTGTTGATGTTTTGATGAAACACATGAGTTAGATGGTGTTTGAGAGAGTTAATAGATGTTCGACTACCACCCATAGCGGTTGAAGACTCAAGATATCTTCGGTTAAGAGTTGTAAGCCCATTTCTTCCATTCCGGTTTATCTTGGATTAAAAGAACTTCTAGGCCAAGTGGTTGATGTTTTCATGAAACACATGTGTTAGATGGTGTTTGAGAGAGTCAATAGATGTTCGCCAACCACCCATGGAGGTTGAAGAGTCAAGATATCTTCGATTAAGAGTTGTAAGCCTATTTCTTCCTTTTCGGTTTATCTTGGATCATAAGAACCTCTTGACCAAGTTGTTGATATTTTGATGAAACACATGAGTTAGATAGTGTTTGAGAGTGTCAATAGATGTTCGCCAACCACCCATGGAGGTTGAAGACTCACGATATCTTCGTTTAAAAGTTGTAAGCCGATTTCTTCCGTTTCGGTTTATCTTGGATTATAAGAACTTCTTGGCCAAGTTGTTGATGTTTTGATGAAACACATGAGTTAGATGGTGTTTGAGAGAGTCAATAGATGATCGCCAACCACCCATGGAGGTTGAAGACTCAAGATATCTTCGGGTAAGAGTTGTAATCTCATTTCTTCCATTTAGGTTTATCATGGATTATAAGAACTTCTTGGCCAAGTTGTTGATGTTTTGATGAAACACATGAGTTAGATGGTGTTTGAGAGAGTCAATAGATGATCGCCAACCACCCATGGAGGTTGAAGACTCAAGATATCTTCGGTTAAGAGTTGTAATCTCATTTCTTCCATTTCGGTTTATCTTGGATTATAAGAACTTCTTTGCCAAGTTGTTGATGTTTTGATGAAACACATGAGTTAGATGGTGTTTGACAGAGTCAATAGATGTTCGCCAACCACCCATGGAGGTTGAAGACTCAAGATATCTTCGGTTAAGAGTTGTAATCTCATTTCTTCCATTTCGGTTTATCTTGGATTATAAGAACTTCTTTGCCAAGTTGTTGATGTTTTGATGAAACACATGAGTTAGATGGTGTTTGAGAGAGTCAATAGATGTTCGCCACCCACCTGTGGAGGTCGAAGACTCAAGATATCTTCGGTTAAGAGTTGTAACCCATTTCTTCCTTTTCGGTTTATCTTGGCATATACGAACTTCTAGGCCAAGTGGTTGATGTTTTCATGAAACACATGAGTTAGATGGTGTTTGAGAGAGTCAATAGATGTTCGCCAACCACCCATGGAGGTTGAAGGCTCAAGATATCTTCGGTTCAGAATTTAAAGCCCATTTCTTCCTTTTCGGTTTCTCTTGGATTATAAGAACATCTTGGCCAAGTTGTTGATGTTTTGATGAAACAGATGAGTTAGATGGTGTTTGAGAGAATTAATAGATGTTCGCCTACCACCCATAGTGGTTGAAGACTCAAGATATCTTCGTTTAAGAGTTGTAAGCTCATTTCTTCCTTTTCGGTTTATCTTGGCATATACGAACTTCTAGGCCAAGTGGTTGATGTTTTCATGAAACACATGAGTTAGATGGTGTTTGAGAGAGTCAATAGATGTTCGCCAACCACCCATGGAGGTTGAAAGCTCAAGCTATCTTCGGTTCAGAGTTGTAATCCCATTTCTTCCTTTTCGGTTTATCTTGGATTATAAGAACATCTTGGCCAAGTTGTTGATGTTTTGATGAAACACATGAGTTAGATGGTGTTTGAGAGAGTCAATAGATGTTCGCCAACCACCCATGGAGGTTGAAGGCTCAAGATATCTTCGGTTAAGAGTTGTAATCTCATTTCTTCCATTTCGGTTTATCTTGGATTATAAGAACTTCTATGCCAAATTGTTGATGTTTTGATGAAACACATGAGTTAGATGGTGTTTGAGAGAGTTAACAGATGTTCGACTACCACCCATAGTGGTTGAAGACTCAAGATATCTTCGGTTAAGAGTTGTAATCTCATTTCTTCCATTTAGGTTTATCATGGATTATAAGAACTTCTTGGCCAAGTTGTTGATGTTTTGATGAAACACCTGAGTTAGATGGTGTTTGAGAGAGTCAATAGATGATCGCCAACCACCCATGGAGGTTGAAGACTCAAGATATCTTCGGTTAAGAGTTGTAATCTCATTTCTTCTAATTCGGTTTATCTTGGATTATAAGAACATCTTGGCCAAGTTGTTGATGTTTTGATGAAACGCATGAGTTAGATGGTGTTTGAGAGAGTCAATAGATGTTCGCCAACCACCCATCCAGGTTGAAGACTCAAGATATCTTCGGTTAAGAGTTGTAATCTCATTTCTTCCATTTCGGTTTATCTTGGATTATAAGAACTTCTTGGCCAAGTTGTTGATGTTTTGATGAAACACATGATTTAGATGGTGTTTGAGAGAGTCAATAGATGATCGCCAACCACCCATGGAGGTTGAAGACTCAAGATATCTTCGGTTAAGAGTTGTAATCTCATTTCTTCCATTTCGGTTTATCTTGGATTATAAGAACTTCTAGGCCAAATTGTTGATGTTTTGATGAAACACATGAGTTAGATGATGTATGAAAGAGTTAATAGATGTTCGCCACCCACCTGTGGAGGTCGAAGACTCAAGATATCTTCGGTTAAGAGTTGTAAGCCCATTTCTTCCTTTTCGTTTTGTCTTGGCATATATGAACTTCTAGGCCAAGTGGTTGATGTTTTCATGAAACACATGAGTTAGATGGTGTTTAAGAGAGTCAATCGATGTTCGCCAACCATTCATGGAGGTTGAAGGCTCAAGATATCTTCGGTTCAGATTTGTAATCCCATTTCTTCCTTTTCGGTTTATCTAGGATTATAAGAACATCATGGCCAAGTTGTTGATGTTTTGATGAAACACATGAGTTAGATGGTGTTTGAGAGAATTAATAGATGTTCGCCTACCACCCATAGTGGTTGAAGACTCAAGATATCTTCGTTTAAGAGTTGTAAGCTCATTTCTTCCTTTTCGGTTTATCTTGGCATATACGAACTTCTAGGCCAAGTGGTTGATGTTTTCATGAAACACATGAGTTAGATGGTGTTTGAGAGAGTCAATAGATGTTCGCCAACCACCCATGGAGGTTGAAAGCTCAAGATATCTTCGGATCAGAGTTGTAAGCCCATTTCTTCCTTTTCGGTTTATCTTGGATTATAAGAACATCTTGGCCAAGTTGTTGATGTTTTGATGAAACACATGAGTTAGATGGTGTTTGAGAGAGTCAATAGATGTTCGCCAACCACCCATGGAGGTTGAAGGCTCAAGATATCTTCGGTTAAGAGTTGTAATCTCATTTCTTCCATTTCGGTTTATCTTGGATTATAAGAACTTCTAGGCCAAATTGTTGATGTTTTGATGAAACACATGAGTTAGATGGTGTTTGAGAGAGTTAATAGATGTTCGACTACCACCCATAGTGGTTGAAGACTCAAGATATCTTCGGTTAAGAGTTGTAATCTCATTTCTTCCATTTAGGTTTATCATGGATTATAAGAACTTCTTGGCCAAGTTGTTGATGTTTTGATGAAACACATGAGTTAGATGGTGTTTGAGAGAGTCAATAGATGATCGCCAACCACCCATGGAGGTTGAAGACTCAAGATATCTTCGGTTAAGAGTTGTAAGCCCATTTCTTCCTTTTCGGTTTATCTTAGCATATACGAACTTCTAGGCCAAGTGGTTGATGTTTTCATGAGACACATGAGTTAGATTGTGTTTGAGAGAGTCAATAGATGTTCGCCAAGCACCCATTGTGGTTGAAGACTCAAGATATCTTCGTTTAAGAGTTGTAATCTCATTTCTTCCATTTCGGTTTATCTTGGATTATAAGAACTTCTAGGCCAAATTGTTGATGTTTTGATGAAACACATGAGTTAGATGATGTATGAGAGAGTTAATAGATGTTCGCCACCCACCTGTGGAGGTCGAAGACTCAAGATATCTTCGGTTAAGAGTTGTAAGCCCATTTCTTCCTTTTCGTTTTGTCTTGGCATATACAAACTTCTAGGCCAAGTGGTTGATGTTTTCATGAAACACATGAGTTAGATGGTGTTTAAGAGAGTCAATAGATGTTCGCCAACCATTCATGGAGGTTGAATGCTCAAGATATCTTCGGTTCAGATTTGTAATCCCATTTCTTCCTTTTCGGTTTATCTTGGATTATAAGAACATCATTGCCAAGTTGTTGATGTTTTGATGAAACACATGAGTTAGATGGTGTTTGAGAGAATTAATAGATGTTCGCCTACCACCCATAGTGGTTGAAGACTCAAGATATCTTCGTTTAAGAGTTGTAAGCTCATTTCTTCCTTTTCGGTTTATCTTGGCATATACGAACTTCTAGGCCAAGTGGTTGATGTTTTCATGAAACACATGAGTTAGATGGTGTTTGAGAGAGTCAATAGATGTTCGCCAACCACCCATGGAGGTTGAAAGCTCAAGATATCTTCGGTTCAGAGTTGTAAGCCCATTTCTTCCTTTTCGGTTTATCTTGGATTATAAGAACATCTTGGCCAAGTTGTTGATGTTTTGATGAAACACATGAGTTAGATGGTGTTTGAGAGAGTCAATAGATGTTCGCCAACCACCCATGGTGGTTGAAGGCTCAAGATATCTTCGGTTAAGAGTTGTAATCTCATTTCTTCCATTTCGGTTTATCTTGGATTATAAGAACTTCTAGGCCAAATTGTTGATGTTTTGATGAAACACATGAGTTAGATGGTGTTTGAGAGAGTTAATAGATGTTCGACTACCACCCATAGTGGTTGAAGACTCAAGATATCTTCGGTTAAGAGTTGTAATCTCATTTCTTCCATTTAGGTTTATCATGGATTATAAGAACTTCTTGGCCAAGTTGTTGATGTTTTGATGAAACACATGAGTTAGATGGTGTTTGAGAGAGTCAATAGATGATCGCCAACCACCCATGGAGGTTGAACACTCAAGATATCTTCGGTTAAGAGTTGTAATCTCATTTCTTCCATTTCGGTTTATCTTGGATTATAAGAACTTCTTTGCCAAGTTGTTGATGTTTTGATGAAAGACATGAGTTAGATGGTGTTTGACAGAGTCAATAGATGTTCGCCAACCTCCTATGGAGGTCGAAGACTCAAGATATCTTCTGTTAAGAGTTGTAACCCATTTCTTCCTTTTCGGTTTATCTTGGCATATACGAACTTCTAGGCCAAGTGGTTGATGTTTTCATGAAACACATGAGTTAGATGGTGTTTGAGAGAGTCAATAGATGTTCGCCAACCACCCATGGAGGTTGAAGGCTCAAGATATCTTCGGTTCTGACTTTTAAGCCCATTTCTTCCTTTTCGGTTTCTCTTGGATTATAAGAACATCTTGGCCAAGTTGTTGATGTTTTGATGAAACACATGAGTTAGATGGTGTTTGAGAGAGTCAATAGATGATCGCCAACCACCCATGGAGGTTGAAGGCTCAAGATATCTTCGGTTCAGAATTTTAAGCCCATTTCTTCCTTTTCGGTTTCTCTTGGATTATAAGAACATCTTGGCCAAGTTGTTGATGTTTTGATGAAACACATGAGTTAGATGGTTTTTGAGAGAGTCAATAGATGTTCGCCAATCACCCATGGAGGATGAAGACTCAAGATATCTTAGGTTAAGAGTTGTAATCTCATTTCTTCCATTTCGGTTTATCTTAGCATATACGAACTTCAAGGCCAAGTGGTTGATGTTTTCATGAGACACATGAGTTAGATTGTGTTTGAGAGAGTCAATAGATGTTCGCCAAGCACCCATTGTGGTTGAAGACTCAAGATATCTTCGTTTAAGAGTTGTAATCTCATTTCTTCCATTTCGGTTTATCTTGGATTATAAGAACTTCTAGGCCAAATTGTTGATGTTTTGATGAAACACATGAGTTAGATGATGTTTGAGAGAGTCAATAGATGTTCGCCACCCACCTGTGGAGGTCGAAGACTCAAGATATCTTCGTTTAAGAGTTGTAAGCTCATTTCTTCCTTTTCGGTTTATCTTGGCATACACGAACTTCTAGGCCAAGTGGTTGATGTTTTCATGAAACACATGAGTTAGATGGTGTTTGAGAGAGTCAATAGATGTTCGCCAACCAACCGTGGAAGTTGAAGGCTCAAGATATATTCGGTTCAGAGTTGTAAGCCCATTTCTTCCTTTTCGGTTTATCTTGGATTATAAGAACATCTTGGCCAAGTTGTTGATGTTTTGATGAAACACATGAGTTAGATGGTTTTTGAGAGAGTCAATAGATGTTCGCCAATCACCCATGGAGGATGAAGACTCAAGATATCTTCGGTTAAGAGTTGTAATCTCATTTCTTCCATTTCGGTTTATCTTGGATTATAAGAATATCTTGGCCAAGTTGTTGATGTTTTGATGAAACACATGAGTTAGATGGTGTTTGAGAGAGTCAATAGATGATCGCCAACCACCCATGGAGGTTGAAGACTCAAGATATCTTCGGTTAAGAGTTGTAATCTCATTTCTTCCAATTCGGTTTATCTTGGATTATAAGAACATCTTGGCCAAGTTGTTGATGTTTTGATGAAACACATGAGTTAGATGGTGTTTGAGAGAGTCAATAGATGTTCGCCAACCACCCATCGAGGTTGAAGACTCAAGATATCTTCGGTTAAGAGTTGTAATCTCATTTCTTCCATTTCGGTTTATCTTGGATTATAAGAACTTCTTTGCCAAGTTGTTGATGTTTTGATGAAACACATGAGTTAGATGGTGTTTGACAGAGTCAATAGATGTTCGCCAACCTCCTATGGAGGTCGAAGACTCAAGATATCTTCGGTTAAGAGTTGTAACCCATTTCTTCCTTTTCGGTTTATCTTAGCATATACGAACTTCTAGGCCAAGTGGTTGATGTTTTCATGAGACACATGAGTTAGATTGTGTTTGAGAGAGTCAATAGATGTTCGCCAAGCACCCATTGTGGTTGAAGACTCAAGATATCTTCGTTTAAGAGTTGTAATCTCATTTCTTCCATTTCGGTTTATCTTGGATTATAAGAACTTCTAGGCCAAATTGTTGATGTTTTGATGAAACACATGAGTTAGATGATGTTTGAGAGAGTCAATAGATGTTCGCCACCCACCTGTGGAGGTCGAAGACTGAAGATATCTTCGGTTAAGAGTTGTAAGCCCATTTCTTCCTTTTCGGTTTATCTTGGCATATACAAACTTCTAGGCCAAGTGGTTGATGTTTTCATGAATCACATGAGTTAGATGGTGTTTAAGAGAGTCAATAGATGTTCGCCAACCACCCATGGAGGTTGAAGGCTCAAGATATCTTCGTTTCAGATTTGTAAGCCCATTTCTTCCTTTTCGGTTTATCTTGGATTATAAGAACATCTTGGCCAAGTTGTTGATGTTTTGATGAAACACATGAGTTAGATGATGTTTGAGAGAGTTGATAGATGTTCGCCTACCACACATAGTGGTTGAAGACTCAAGATATCTTCGTTTAAGAGTTGTAAGCTCATTTCTTCCTTTTCGGTTTATCTTGGCATATACGAACTTCTAGGCCAAGTGGTTGATGTTTTCATGAAACACATGAGTTAGATGGTGTTTGAGAGAGTCAATAGATGTTCGCCAACCAACCGTGGAGGTTGAAGGCTCAAGATATATTCGGTTCAGAGTTGTAAGCCCATTTCTTCCTTTTCGGTTTATCTTGGATTATAAGAACATCTTGGCCAAGTTGTTGATGTTTTGATGAAACACATGAGTTAGATGGTTTTTGAGAGAGTCAATAGATGTTCGCCAATCACCCATGGAGGATGAAGACTCAAGATATCTTCGGTTAAGAGTTGTAATCTCATTTCTTCCATTTCGGTTTATCTTGGATTATAAGAACCTCTAGGCCAAATTGTTGATGTTTTGATGAAACACATGAGTTAGATGGTGTTTGAGAGAGTTAATAGATGTTCGACTACCACCCATAGTGGTTGAAGACTCAAGATATCTTCGGTTAAGAGTTGTAATCTCATTTCTTCCATTTCGGTTTATCTTGGATTATAAGAACTTCTTGGCCAAGTTGTTGATGTTTTGATGAAACACATGAGTTAGATGGTGTTTGACAGAGTCAATAGATGATCGCCAACCACCCATGGAGGTTGAAGACTCAAGATATCTTCGGTTAAGAGTTGTAATCTCATTTCTTCCAATTCGGTTTATCTTGGATTATAAGAACATCTTGGCCAAGTTGTTGATGTTTTGATGAAACACATGAGTTAGATGGTGTTTGAGAGAGTCAATAGATGTTCGCCAACCACCCATCGAGGTTGAAGACTCAAGATATCTTCGGTGAAGAGTTGTAATCTCATTTCTTCCATTTCGGTTTATCTTGGATTATAAGAACTTCTTGGCCAAGTTGTTGATGTTTTGATGAAACACATGAGTTAGATGGTGTTTGAGAGAGTCAATAGATGTTCGCCAACCTCCTATGGTGGTCGAAGACTCAAGATATCTTCGGTTAAGAGTTGTAATCTCATTTCTTCCAATTCGGTTTATCTTGGATTATAAGAACATCTTGGCCAAGTTGTTGATGTTTTGATGAAACACATGAGTTAGATGGTGTTTGAGAGAGTCAATAGATGTTCGCCAACCACCCATCGAGGTTGAAGACTCAAGATATCTTCGGTGAAGAGTTGTAATCTCATTTCTTCCAATTCGGTTTATCTTGGATTATAAGAACATCTTGGCCAAGTTGTTGATGTTTTGATGAAACACATGAGTTAGATGGTGTTTGAGAGAGTCAATAGATGATCGCCAACCACCCATGGAGGTTGAAGACTCAAGATATCTTCGGTTAAGAGTTGTAATCTCATTTCTTCCAATTCGGTTTATCTTGGATTATAAGAACATCTTGGCCAAGTTGTTGATGTTTTGATGAAACACATGAGTTAGATGGTGTTTGAGAGAGTCAATAGATGTTCGCCAACCACCCATGGAGGTTGAAAGCTCAAGATATCTTCGGTTCAGAGTTGTAAGCCCATTTCTTCCTTTTCGGTTTATCTTGGATTATAAGAACATCTTGGCCAAGTTGCTGATGTTTTGATGAAACACATGAGTTAGATGGTGTTTGAGAGAGTCAATAGATGTTCGCCAACCTCCTATGGAGGTCGAAGACTCAAGATATCTTCGGTTAAGAGTTGTAACCCATTTCTTCCTTTTCGGTTTATCTTGGCATATACGAACTTCTAGGCCAAGTGGTTGATGTTTTCATGAAACACATGAGTTAGATGGTGTTTGAGAGAGTCAATAGATGTTCGCCAACCACCCATGGAGGTTGAAGGCTCAAGATATCTTCGGTTCAGAGTTGTAATCTCATTTCTTCCAATTCGGTTTATCTTGGATTATAAGAACATCTTGGCCAAGTTGTTGATGTTTTGATGAAACACATGAGTTAGATGGTGTTTGAGAGAGTCAATAGATGATCGCCAACCACCCATGGAGGTTGAAGACTCAAGATATCTTCGGTTAAGAGTTGTAATCTCATTTCTTCCAATTCGGTTTATCTTGGATTATAAGAACATCTTGGCCAAGTTGTTGATGTTTAGATGAAACACATGAGTTAGATGGTGTTTGAGAGAGTCAATAGATGTTCGCCAACCACCCATGGAGGTTGAAAGCTCAAGATATCTTCGGTTCAGAGTTGTAAGCCCATTTCTTCCTTTTCGGTTTATCTTGGATTATAAGAACATCTTGGCCAAGTTGTTGATGTTTTGATGAAACACATGAGTTAGATGGTGTTTGAGAGAGTCAATAGATGTTCGCCAACCACCCATGGAGGTTGAAGGCTCAAGATATCTTCGGTTAAGAGTTGTAATCTCATTTCTTCCATTTCGGTTTATCTTGGATTATAAGAACTTCTAGGCCAAATTGTTGATGTTTTGATGAAACACATGAGTTAGATGGTGTTTGAGAGAGTTAATAGATGTTCGACTACCACCCATAGTGGTTGACGACTCAAGATATCTTCGGTTAAGAGTTGTAGTCTCATTTCTTCCATTTAGGTTTATCATGGATTATAAGAACTTCTTGGCCAAGTTGTTGATGTTTTGATGAAACACATGAGTTAGATGGTGTTTGAGAGAGTCAATAGATGATCGCCAACCACCCATGGAGGTTGAAGACTCAAGATATCTTCGGTTAAGAGTTGTAATCTCATTTCTTCCATTTCGGTTTATCTTGGATTATAAGAACTTCTTTGCCAAGTTGTTGATGTTTTGATGAAACACATGAGTTAGATGGTGTTTGACAGAGTCAACAGATGTTCGCCAACCTCCTATGGAGGTCGAAGACTCAAGATATCTTCGGTTAAGAGTTGTAACCCATTTCTTCCTTTTCGGTTTATCTTGGCATATACGAACTTCTAGGCCAAGTGGTTGATGTTTTCATGAAACACATGAGTTAGATGGTGTTTGAGAGAGTCAATAGATGTTCGCCAACCACCCATGGAGGTTGAAGGCTCAAGATATCTTCGGTTCAGAATTTTAAGCCCATTTCTTCCTTTTCGGTTTCTCTTGGATTATAAGAACATCTTGGCCAAGTTGTTGATGTTTTGATGAAACACATGAGTTAGATGGTGTTTGAGAGAGTCAATAGATGTTCGCCAACCACCCATCGAGGTTGAAGACTCAAGATATCTTCGGTTAAGAGTTGTAATCTCATTTCTTCCATTTCGGTTTATCTTGGATTATAAGAACTTCTAGGCCAAATTGTTGATGTTTTGATGAAACACATGAGTTAGATGGTGTTTGAGAGTGTTAATAGATGTTCGACTACCACCCATAGTGGTTGAAGACTCAAGATATCTTCGGTTAAGAGTTGTAATCTCATTTCTTCCATTTCGGTTTATCTTGGATTATAAGAACTTCTTGGCCAAGATGTTGATGTTTTGATGAAACACATGAGTTAGATGGTGTTTGAGATAGTCAATAGATGATCGCCAACCACCCATGGAGGTTGAAGACTCAAGATATCTTCGTTTAAGAGTTGTAATCTCATGTCTTCCATTTCGGTTTGTCTTGGATTATAAGAACTTCTTGGCCAAGTTGTTGATGTTTTCATGAGACACATGAGTTTGATGGTGTTTGAGAGAGTCAATAGATGTTCGCCACCCACCTGTGGAGGTCGAAGACTCAAGATATCTTCGGTTAAGAGTTGTAAGCCCATTTCTTCCTTTTCGGTTTATCTTGACATATACAAACTTCTAGGCCAAGTGGTTGATGTTTTCATGAAACACATGAGTTAGATGGTGTTTGAGAGAGTCAATAGATGTTCGCCAACCAACCGTGGAGGTTGAAGGCTCAAGATATATTCGGTTCAGAGTTGTAAGCCCATTTCTTCCTTTTCGGTTTATCTTGGATTATAAGAACATCTTGGCCAAGTTGTTGATGTTTTGATGAAACACATGAGTTAGATGGTTTTTTAGAGAGTCAATAGATGTTCGCCAACCACCCATGGAGGATGAAGACTCAAGATATCTTCGGTTAAGAGTTGTAATCTCATTTCTTCCATTTCGGTTTATCTTGGATTATAAGAACCTCTAGGCCAAATTGTTGATGTTTTGATGAAACACATGAGTTAGATGGTGTTTGAGAGAGTTAATAGATGTTCGACTACCACCCATAGTGGTTGAAGACTCAAGATATCTTCGGTGAAGAGTTGTAATCTCATTTCTTCCATTTCGGTTTATCTTGGATTATAAGAACTTCTTGGCCAAGTTGTTGATGTTTTGATGAAACACATGAGTTAGATGGTGTTTGAGAGAGTCAATAGATGTTCGCCAACCTCCTATGGAGGTCGAAGACTCAAGATATCTTCGGTTAAGAGTTGTAACCCATTTCTTCCTTTTCGGTTTATCTTGGCATATACGAACTTCTAGGCCAAGTGGTTGATGTTTTCATGAAACACATGAGTTAGATGGTGTTTGAGAGAGTCAATAGATGTTCGCCAACCACCCATGGAGGTTGAAGGCTCAAGATATCTTCGGTTCAGAGTTGTAAGCCCATTTCTTCCTTTTCGGTTTATCTTGGATTATAAGAACATCTTGGCCAAGTTGTTGATGTTTTGATGAAACACATGACTTAGATGGTGTTTGAGAGAGTCAATAGATGTTCGCCAACCACCCATGGAGGTTGAAGACTCAAGATATCTTCGGTTAAGAGTTGTAATCTCATTTCTTCCATTTCGGTTTATCTTGGATTATAAGAACTTCTAGGCCAAATTGTTGATGTTTTGATGAAACACATGAGTTAGATGGTGTTTGAGAGAGTTAATAGATGTTCGACTACCACCCATAGTGGTTGAAGACTCAAGATATCTTCGGTTAAGAGTTGTAATCTCATTTCTTCCATTTCGGTATATCTTGGATTATAAGAACTTCTTGGCCAAGTTGTTGATGTTTTGATGAAACACATGAGTTAGATGGTGTTTGAGATAGTCAATAGATGTTCGCCAACCACCCATCGAGGTTGAAGACTCAAGATATCTTCGGTTAAGAGTTGTAATCTCATTTCTTCCATTTCGGTTTATCTTGGATTATAAGAACTTCTAGGCCAAATTGTTGATGTTTTGATGAAACACATGAGTTAGATGATGTTTGAGAGAGTCAATAGATGTTCGCCACCCACCTGTGGAGGTCGAAGACTCAAGATATCTTCGGTTAAGAGTTGTAAGCCCATTTCTTCCTTTTCGGTTTATCTTAGCATATACGAACTTCTAGGCCAAGTGGTTGATGTTTTCATGAGACACATGAGTTAGATTGTGTTTGAGAGAGTCAATAGATGTTCGCCAGGCACCCATTGTGGTTGAAGACTCAAGATATCTTCGTTTAAGAGTTGTAATCTCATTTCTTCCATTTCGGTATATCTTGGATTATAAGAACTTCTTGGCCAAGTTGTTGATGTTTTGATGAAACACATGAGTTAGATGGTGTTTGAGATAGTCAATAGATGTTCGCCAACCACCCATCGAGGTTGAAGACTCAAGAAATCTTCGGTTAAGAGTTGTAATCTCATTTCTTCCATTTCGGTTTATCTTGGATTATAAGAACTTCTAGGCCAAATTGTTGATGTTTTGATGAAACACATGAGTTAGATGATGTTTGAGAGAGTCAATAGATGTTCGCCACCCACCTGTGGAGGTCGAAGACTCAAGATATCTTCGGTTAAGAGTTGTAAGCCCATTTCTTCCTTTTCGGTTTATCTTAGCATATACGAACTTCTAGGCCAAGTGGTTGATGTTTTCATGAGACACATGAGTTAGATTGTGTTTGAGAGAGTCAATAGATGTTCGCCAGGCACCCATTGTGGTTGAAGACTCAAGATATCTTCGTTTAAGAGTTGTAATCTCATTTCTTCCATTTCGGTTTATCTTGGATTATAAGAACTTCTAGGCCAAATTGTTGATGTTTTGATGAAACACATGAGTTAGATGATGTTTGAGAGAGTCAATAGATGTTCGCCACCCACCTGTGGAGGTCGAAGACTCAAGATATCTTCGGTTAAGAGTTGTAAGCCCATTTCTTCCTTTTCGGTTTATCTTGACATATACAAACTTCTAGGCCAAGTGGTTGATGTTTTCATGAATCACATGAGTTAGATGGTGTTTAAGAGAGTCAATAGATGTTCGCCAACCACCCATGGAGGTTGAAGGCTCAAGATATCTTCGTTTCAGATTTGTAAGCCCATTTCTTCCTTTTCGGTTTATCTTGGATTATAAGACCTTCTAGGCCAAATTGTTGATGTTTTGATGAAACACATGAGTTAGATGGTGTTTGAGAGAATTAATAGATGTTCGCCTACCACACATAGTGGTTGAAGACTCAAGATATCTTCGTTTAAGAGTTGTAAGCTCATTTCTTCCTTTTCGGTTTATCTTGGCATATACGAACTTCTAGGCCAAGTGGTTGATGTTTTCATGAAACACATGAGTTAGATGGTGTTTGAGAGAGTCAATAGATGTTCGCCAACCAACCGTGGAGGTTGAAGGCTCAAGATATATTCGGTTCAGAGTTGTAAGCCCATTTCTTCCTTTTCGGTTTATCTTGGATTATAAGAACATCTTGGCCAAGTTGTTGATGTTTTGATGAAACACATGAGTTAGATGGTTTTTGAGAGAGTCAATAGATGTTCGCCAACCACCCATGGAGGATGAAGACTCAAGATATCTTCGGTTAAGAGTTGTAATCTCATTTCTTCCATTTCGGTTTATCTTGGATTATAAGAACCTCTAGGCCAAATTGTTGATGTTTTGATGAAACACATGAGTTAGATGGTGTTTGAGAGAGTTAATAGATGTTCGACTACCACCCATAGTGGTTGAAGACTCAAGATATCTTCCGTTAAGAGTTGTAATCTCATTTCTTCCATTTCGGTATATCTTGGATTATAAGAACTTCTTGGCCAAGTTGTTGATGTTTTGATGAAACACATGAGTTAGATGGTGTTTGAGATAGTCAACAGATGATCGCCAACCACCCATGGAGGTTGAAGACTCAAGATATCTTCGGTTAAGAGTTGTAATCTCATTTCTTCCATTTCGGTTTATCTTGGATTATAAGAACTTCTAGGCCAAATTGTTGATGTTTTGATGAAACACATGAGTTAGATGGTGTTTGAGAGAGTTAATAGATGTTCGACTACCACCCATAGTGGTTGAAGACTCAAGATATCTTCGGTTAAGAGTTGTAATCTCATTTCTTCCATTTAGGTTTATCTTGGATTATAAGAACTTCTTGGCCAAGTTGTTGATGTTTTGATGAAACACATGAGTTAGATGATGTTTGAGAGAGTCAATAGATGTTCGCCACCCACCTGTGGAGGTCGAAGACTCAAGATATCTTCGGTTAAGAGTTGTAAGCCCATTTCTTCCTTTTCTGTTTATCTTGGCATATACGAACTTCTAGGCCAAGTGGTTGATGTTTTCATGACACACATGAGTTAGATGGTGTTTGAGAGAGTCAATAGATGTTCGCCAAGCACCCATTGTGGTTGAAGACTCAAGATATCTTCCTTTAAGATTTGTAATCTCATTTCTTCCATTTCGGTTTATCTTGGATTATAAGAACTTCTAGGCCAAATTGTTGATGTTTTGATGAAACACATGAGTTAGATGATGTTTGAGAGAGTCAATAGATGTTCGCCACCCACCTGTGGAGGTCGAAGACTCAAGATATCTTCGGTTAAGAGTTGTAAGCCCATTTCTTCCTTTTCGGTTTGTCTTGGCATATACGAACTTCTAGGCCAAGTAGTTGATGTTTTCATGAAACACATGAGTTAGATGGTGTTTAAGAGAGTCAATAGATGTTCGCCAACCACCCATGGAGGTTGAAGGCTCAAGATATCTTCGGTTCAGATTTGTAAGCCCATTTCTTCCTTTTCGGTTTATCTTGGATTATAAGAACATCTTGGCCAAGTTGTTGATGTTTTGATGAAACACATGAGTTAGATGGTGTTTGAGAGAGTTAATAGATGTTCGCCTACCACCTTTAGTGGTTGAAGACTCAAGATATCTTCGTTTAAGAGTTGTAAGCTCATTTCTTCCTTTTCGGTTTATCTTGGCATATACGAACTTCTAGGCCAAGTGGTTGATGTTTTCATGAAACACATGAGTTAGATGGTGTTTGAGAGAGTCAATAGATGTTCGCCAACCACCCATGGAGGTTGAAGACTCAAGATATCTTCGGTTAAGAGTTGTAATCTCATTTCTTCCAATTCGGTTTATCTTGGATTATAAGAACATCTTGGCCAAGTTGTTGATGTTTTGATGAAACACATGAGTTAGATGGTGTTTGAGAGAGTCAATAGATGATCGCCAACCACCCATGGAGGTTGAAGACTCAAGATATCTTCGGTTAAGAGTTGTAATCTCATTTCTTCCAATTCGGTTTATCTTGGATTATAAGAACATCTTGGCCAAGTTGTTGATGTTTTGATGAAACACATGAGTTAGATGGTGTTTGAGAGAGTCAATAGATGTTCGCCAACCACCCATCGAGGTTGAAGACTCAAGATATCTTCGGTTAAGAGTTGTAATCTCATTTCTTCCATTTCGGTTTATCTTGGATTATAAGAACTTCTTGGCCAAGTTGTTGATGTTTTGATGAAACACATGAGTTAGATGGTGTTTGAGAGAGTCAATAGATGTTCGCCAACCTCCTATGGAGGTCGAAGACTCAAGATATCTTCTGTTAAGAGTTGTAACCCATTTCTTCCTTTTCGCTTTATCTTGGCATATACGAACTTCTAGGCCAAGTAGTTGATAATTTCATGAAACACATGAGTTAGATGATGTTTGAGAGAGTCAATAGATGTTCGCCAAACACCGATGGAGGTTGAAGGTTCAAGATATCTTCGGTTCTGAGTTGTAATCCTATTTCTTCCTTTTCGGTTTATCTTGGATTATTAGAACTTCTTGGCCAAGAGGTTGATGTTTTCATGAAACACATGAGTTAGATGGTGTTTGAGAGAGTCAATAGATGTTCGCCAACCACCCATGGAGGTTGAAGACTCAAGATATCTTCGGTTAAGAGTTGTAATCTCATTTCTTCCATTTCGGTTTATCTTGGATTATAAGAACTTCTAGGCCAAATTGTTGATGTTTTGATGAAACACATGAGTTAGATGGTGTTTGAGAGAGTTAATAGATGTTCGACTACCACCCATAGTGGTTGAAGACTCAAGATATCTTCGGTTAAGAGTTGTAATCTCATTTCTTCCATTTCGGTTTTTCTTGGATTATAAGAACTTCTTGGCCAAGTTGTTGATGTTTTGATGAAACACATGAGTTAGATGGTGTTTGAGATAGTCAACAGATGATCGCCAACCACCCATAGAGGTTGAAGACTCAAGATATCTTCGGTTAAGAGTTGTAATCTCATTTCTTCCATTTCGGTTTATCTTGGATTATAAGAACTTCTAGGCCAAATTGTTGATGTTTTGATGAAACACATGAGTTAGATGGTGTTTGAGAGAGTTAATAGATGTTCGACTACCACCCATAGTGGTTGAAGACTCAAGATATCTTCGGTTAAGAGTTGTAATCTCATTTCTTCCATTTCGGTTTATCTTGGATTATAAGAACTTCTTGGCCAAGTTGTTGATGTTTTGATGAAACACATGAGTTAGATGATGTTTGAGAGAGTCAATAGATGTTCGCCACCCACCTGTGGAGGTCGAAGACTCAAGATATCTTCGGTTAAGAGTTGTAAGCCCATTTCTTCCTTTTCGGTTTGTCTTGGCATATACGAACTTCTAGGCCAAGTAGTTGATGTTTTCATGAAACACATGAGTTAGATGGTGTTTAAGAGAGTCAATAGATGTTCGCCAACCACCCATGGAGGTTGAAGGCTCAAGATATCTTCGGTTCAGAGTTGTAAGCCCATTTCTTCCATTTCGGTTTATCTTGGATTATAAGAACTTCTAGGCCAAATTGTTGATGTTTTGATGAAACACATGAGTTAGATGGTGTTTGAGAGAGTTAATAGATGTTCGACTACCACCCATAGTGGTTGAAGACTCAAGATATCTTCGGTTAAGAGTTGTAATCTCATTTCTTCCATTTCGGTTTATCTTGGATTATAAGAACTTCTTGGCCAAGTTGTTGATGTTTTGATGAAACACATGAGTTAGATGATGTTTGAGAGAGTCAATAGATGTTCGCCACCCACCTGTGGAGGTCGAAGACTCAAGATATCTTCGGTTAAGAGTTGTAAGCCCATTTCTTCCTTTTCGATTTGTCTTGGCATATACGAACTTCTAGGCCAAGTAGTTGATGTTTTCATGAAACACATGAGTTAGATGGTGTTTAAGAGAGTCAATAGATGTTCGCCAACCACCCATGGAGGTTGAAGGCTCAAGATATCTTCGGTTCAGATTTGTAAGCCCATTTCTTCCTTTTCGGTTTATCTTGGATTATAAGAACATCTTGGCCAAGTTGTTGATGTTTTGATGAAACACATGAGTTAGATGGTGTTTGAGAGAGTTAATAGATGTTCGCCTACCACCTTTAGTGGTTGAAGACTCAAGATATCTTCGTTTAAGAGTTGTAAGCTCATTTCTTCCTTTTCGGATTATCTTGGCATATACGAACTTCTAGGCCAAGTGGTTGATGTTTTCATGAAACACATGAGTTAGATGGTGTTTGAGAGAGTCAATAGATGTTCGCCAACCACCCATGGAGGTTGAAGACTCAAGATATCTTCTGTTAAGAGTTGTAATCTCATTTCATCCAATTCGGTTTATCTTGGATTATAAGAACATCTTGGCCAAGTTGTTGATGTTTTGATGAAACACATGAGTTAGATGGTGTTTGAGAGAGTCAATAGATGATCGCCAACCACCCATGGAGGTTGAAGACTCAAGATATCTTCGGTTAAGAGTTGTAATCTCATTTCTTCCAATTCGGTTTATCTTGGATTATAAGAACATCTTGGCCAAGTTGTTGATGTTTTGATGAAACACATGAGTTAGATGGTGTTTGAGAGAGTCAATAGATGTTCGCCAACCACCCATCGAGGTTGAAGACTCAACATATCTTCGGTTAAGAGTTGTAATCTCATTTCTTCCATTTCGGTTTATCTTGGATTATAAGAACTTCTTGGCCAAGTTGTTGATGTTTTGATGAAACACATGAGTTAGATGGTGTTTGAGAGAGTCAATAGATGTTCGCCAACCTCCTATGGAGGTCGAAGACTCAAGATATCTTCGGTTAAGAGTTGTAACCCATTTCTTCCTTTTCGCTTTATCTTGGCATATACGAACTTCTAGGCCAAGTGGTTGATGTTTTCATGAAACACATGAGTTAGATGGTGTTTGAGAGAGTCAATAGATGTTCGCCAACCACCCATGGAGGTTGAAGGCTCAAGATATCTTCGGTTCAGAGTTGTAAGCCCATTTCTTCCTTTTCGGTTTATCTTGGATTATAAGAACATCTTGGCCAAGTTGTTGATGTTTTGATGAAACACATGAGTTAGATGGTGTTTGAGAGAGTCAATAGATGTTCGCCAACCACCCATGGAGGTTGAAGACTCAAGATATCTTCGGTTAAGAGTTGTAATCTCATTTCTTCTATTTCGGTTTATCTTGGATTATAAGAACTTCTAGGCCAAATTGTTGATGTTTTGATGAAACACATGAGTTAGATGGTGTTTGAGAGAGTTAATAGATGTTCGACTACCACCCATAGTGGTTGAAGACTCAAGATATCTTCGGTTAAGAGTTGTAATCTCATTTCTTCCATTTCGGTTTTTCTTGGATTATAAGAACTTCTTGGCCAAGTTGTTGATGTTTTGATGAAACACATGAGTTAGATGGTGTTTGAGATAGTCAATAGATGTTTGCCAACCACCCATGGAGGTTGAAGACTCAAGATATCTTCGGTTAAGAGTTGTAATCTCATTTCTTCCATTTCGGTTTATCTTGGATTATAAGAACTTCTAGGCCAAATTGTTGATGTTTTGATGAAACACATGAGTTAGATGGTGTTTGAGAGAGTTAATAGATGTTCGACTACCACCCATAGTGGTTGAAGACTCAAGATATCTTCGGTTAAGAGTTGTAATCTCATTTCTTCCATTTCGGTTTATCTTGGATTATAAGAACTTCTTGGCCAAGTTGTTGATGTTTTGATGAAACACATGAGTTAGATGATGTTTGAGAGAGTCAATAGATGTTCGCCACCCACCTGTGGAGGTCGAAGACTCAAGATATCTTCGGTTAAGAGTTGTAAGCCCATTTCTTCCTTTTCGGTTTATCTTGGCATATACGAACTTCTAGGCCAAGTGGTTGATGTTTTCATGACACACATGAGTTAGATGGTGTTTGAGAGAGTCAATAGATGTTCGCCAAGCACCCATTGTGGTTGAAGACTCAAGATATCTTCGTTTAAGATTTGTAATCTCATTTCTTCCATTTCGGTTTATCTTGGATTATTAGAACTTCTAGGCCAAATTGTTGATGTTTTGATGAAACACATGAGTTAGATGATGTTTGAGAGAGTCAATAGATGTTCGCCACCCACCTGTGGAGGTCGAAGACTCAAGATATCTTCTGCTAAGAGTTGTAAGCCCATTTCTTCCTTTTTCGGTTTGTCTTGGCATATACGAACTTCTAGGCCAAGTGGTTGATGTTTTCATGAAACACATGAGTTAGATGGTGTTTGAGAGAGTCAATAGATGTTCGCCAACCACCCATGGAGGTTGAAGGCTCAAGATATCTTCGGTTCAGATTTGTAAGCCCATTTCTTCCTTTTCGGTTTATCTTGGATTATATGAACATCATGGCCAAGTTGTTGATGTTCTGATGAAACACATGAGTTAGATGGTGTTTGAGAGAGTTAATAGATGTTCGCCTACCACCCATAGTGGTTGAAGACTCAAGATATCTTCGTTTAAGAGTTGTAAGCTCATTTCTTCCTTTTCGGTTTATCTTGGCATATACGAACTTCTAGGCCAAGTGGTTGATGTTTTCATGAAACACATGAGTTAGATGGTGTTTGAGAGAGTCAATAGATGTTCGCCAACCACCCATGGAGGTTGAAGGCTCAAGAGATCTTCGGTTCAGAGTTGTAAGCCCATTTCTTCCTTTTCGGTTTATCTTGGATTCTAAGAACATCTTGGCCAAGTTGTTGATGTTTTGATGAAACACATGAGGTAGATGGTGTTTGAGAGAGTCAATAGATGTTCGCCAACCACCCATGGAGGATGAAGACTCAAGATATCTTCGGTTAAGAGTTGTATTCTCATTTCTTCCATATCGGCTTATCTTGGATTATAAGAACTTCTTGGCCAAGTTGATGATGTTTTGATGAAACACATGAGTTTGATGGTGTTTGAGAGAGTCAATAGATGTTCGCCTACCACCCATAGTGGTTGAAGACTCAAGATATCTTCGTTTAAGAGTTGTAAGCTCATTTCTTCCTTTTCGGTTTATCTTGGCATATACGAACTTCTAGGCCAAGTGGTTGATGTTTTCATGAAACACATGAGTTAGATGGTGTTTGAGAGAGTCAATAGATGTTCGCCAACCACCCATGGAGGTTGAAGGCTCAAGAGATCTTCGGTTCAGAGTTGTAAGCCCATTTCTTCCTTTTCGGTTTATCTTGGATTCTAAGAACATCTTGGCCAAGTTGTTGATGTTTTGATGAAACACATGAGTTAGATGGTGTTTGAGAGAGTCAATAGATGTTCGCCAACCACCCATGGAGGATGAAGACTCAAGATATCTTCGGTTAAGAGTTGTAATCTCATTTCTTCCATTTCGGTTTATCTTGGATTATAAGAACTTCTAGGCCAAATTGTTGATGTTTTGATGAAACACATGAGTTAGATGGTGTTTGAGAGAGGTAATAGATGTTCGACTACCACCCATAGTGGTTGAAGACTCAAGATATCTTCGGTTAAGACTTGTAATCTCATTTCTTCCATTTCGGTTTATCTTGGATTATAAGAACTTGTTGGCCAAGTTGTTGATGTTTTGATGAAACACATGAGTTAGATGGTGTTTGAGAGAGTCAATAGATGATCGCCAACCACCCATGGAGGTTGAAGACTCAAGATATCTTCGGTTAAGAGTTGTAATCTCGTTTCTTCCATTTCGGTTTATCTTAGATTATAAGAACTTCTAGGCCAAATTGTTGATGTTTTGATGAAACACATGAGTTAGATGATGTTTGAGAGAGTCAATAGATGTTCGCCACCCACCTGTGGAGGTCGAAGACTCAAGATATCTTCGGTTAAGAGTTGTAAGCCCAATTCTTCCTTTTCGGTTTATCTTGGCATATACGAACATCTAGGCCAAGGGGTTGATGTTTTCATGAGACACATGAGTTAGATGGTGTTTGAGAGAGTCAATAGATGTTCGCCAACCACCCATGGAGGATGAAGACTCAAGATATCTTCGGTTAAGAGTTGTATTCTCATTTCTTCCATATCGGCTTATCTTGGATTATAAGAACTTCTTGGCCAAGTTGATGATGTTTTGATGAAACACATGAGTTTGATGGTGTTTGAGAGAGTCAATAGATGTTCGCCTACCACCCATAGTGGTTGAAGACTCAAGATATCTTCGTTTAAGAGTTGTAAGCTCATTTCTTCCTTTTCGGTTTATCTTGGCATATACGAACTTCTAGGCCAAGTGGTTGATGTTTTCATGAAACACATGAGTTAGATGGTGTTTGAGAGAGTCAATAGATGTTCGCCAACCACCCATGGAGGTTGAAGGCTCAAGAGATCTTCGGTTCAGAGTTGTAAGCCCATTTCTTCCTTTTCGGTTTATCTTGGATTCTAAGAACATCTTGGCCAAGTTGTTGATGTTTTGATGAAACACATGAGTTAGATGGTGTTTGAGAGAGTCAATAGATGTTCGCCAACCACCCATGGAGGATGAAGACTCAAGATATCTTCGGTTAAGAGTTGTAATCTCATTTCTTCCATTTCGGTTTATCTTGGATTATAAGAACTTCTAGGCCAAATTGTTGATGTTTTGATGAAACACATGAGTTAGATGGTGTTTGAGAGAGGTAATAGATGTTCGACTACCACCCATAGTGGTTGAAGACTCAAGATATCTTCGGTTAAGACTTGTAATCTCATTTCTTCCATTTCGGTTTATCTTGGATTATAAGAACTTGTTGGCCAAGTTGTTGATGTTTTGATGAAACACATGAGTTAGATGGTGTTTGAGAGAGTCAATAGATGATCGCCAACCACCCATGGAGGTTGAAGACTCAAGATATCTTCGGTTAAGAGTTGTAATCTCGTTTCTTCCATTTCGGTTTATCTTAGATTATAAGAACTTCTAGGCCAAATTGTTGATGTTTTGATGAAACACATGAGTTAGATGATGTTTGAGAGAGTCAATAGATGTTCGCCACCCACCTGTGGAGGTCGAAGACTCAAGATATCTTCGGTTAAGAGTTGTAAGCCCAATTCTTCCTTTTCGGTTTATCTTGGCATATACGAACATCTAGGCCAAGGGGTTGATGTTTTCATGAGACACATGAGTTAGATTGTGTTTGAGAGAGTCAATAGATGTTCGCCAAGCACCCATTGTGGTTGAAGACTCAAGATATCTTCGGTTAAGAGTTGTAATCTCATTTCTTCCATTTCGGTTTATCTTGGATTATAAGAACTTCTTGGCCAAGTTGTTGATGTTTTGATGAAACACATGAGTTAGATGATGTTTGAGAGAGTCAATAGATGTTCGCCACCCACCTGTGGAGGTCGAAGACTCAAGATATCTTCGGTTAAGAGTTGTAAGCCCATTTCTTCCTTTTCAGTTTGTCTTGGCATATACGAACTTCTAGGCCAAGTAGTTGATGTTTTCATGAAACACATGAGTTAGATGGTGTTTAAGAGAGTCAATAGATGTTCGCCAACCACCCATGGAGGTTGAAGGCTCAAGATATCTTCGGTTCAGATTTGTAAGCCCATTTCTTCCTTTTCGGTTTATCTTGGATTATAAGAACATCTTGGCCAAGTTGTTGATGTTTTGATGAAACACATGAGTTAGATGGTGTTTGAGAGAGTTAATAGATGTTCGCCTACCACCTTTAGTGGTTGAAGACTCAAGATATCTTCGTTTAAGAGTTGTAAGCTCATTTCTTCCTTTTCGGATTATCTTGGCATATACGAACTTCTAGGCCAAGTGGTTGATGTTTTCATGAAACACATGAGTTAGATGGTGTTTGAGAGAGTCAATAGATGTTCGCCAACCACCCATGGAGGTTGAAGACTCAAGATATCTTCGGTTAAGAGTTGTAATCTCATTTCTTCCAATTCGGTTTATCTTGGATTATAAGAACATCTTGGCCAAGTTGTTGATGTTTTGATGAAACACATGAGTTAGATGGTGTTTGAGAGAGTCAATAGATGATCGGCAACCACCCATGGAGGTTGAAGACTCAAGATATCTTCGGTTAAGAGTTGTAATCTCATTTCTTCCAATTCGGTTTATCTTGGATTATAAGAACATCTTGGCCAAGTTGTTGATGTTTTGATGAAACACATGAGTTAGATGGTGTTTGAGAGAGTCAATAGATGTTCGCCACCCACCCATCGAGGTTGAAGACTCAAGATATCTTCGGTTAAGAGTTGTAATCTCATTTCTTCCATTTCGGTTTATCTTGGATTATAAGAACTTCTTGGCCAAGTTGTTGATGTTTTGATGAAACACATGAGTTAGATGGTGTTTGAGAGAGTCAATAGATGTTCGCCAATCTCCTATGGAGGTCGAAGACTCAAGATATCTTCGGTTAAGAGTTGTAACCCATTTCTTCCTTTTCGCTTTATCTTGGCATATACGAACTTCTAGGCCAAGTGGTTGATGTTTTCATGAAACACATGAGTTAGATGGTGTTTGAGAGAGTCAATAGATGTTCGCCAACCACCCATGGAGGTTGAAGGCTCAAGATATCTTCGGTTCAGAGTTGTAAGCCCATTTCTTCCTTTTCGGTTTATCTTGGATTATAAGAACATCTTGGCCAAGTTGTTGATGTTTTGATGAAACACATGAGTTAGATGGTGTTTGAGAGAGTCAATAGATGTTCGCCAACCACCCATGGAGGATGAAGACTCAAGATATCTTCGGTTAAGAGTTGTAATCTCATTTCTTCCATTTCGGTTTATCTTGGATTATAAGAATTTCTAGGCCAAATTGTTGATGTTTTGATGAAACACATGAGTTAGATGGTGTTTGAGAGAGGTAATAGATGTTCGACAACCACCCATAGTGGTTGAAGACTCAAGATATCTTCGGTTAAGAGTTGTAATCTCATTTCTTCCATTTCGGTTTATCTTGGATTATAAGAACTTCTTGGCCAAGTTGTTGATGTTTTGATGAAACACATGAGTTAGATGGTGTTTGAGAGAGTCAATAGATGATCGCCAACCACCCATGGAGGATGAAGACTCAAGATATCTTCGGTTAAGAGTTGTAATCTCATTTCTTCCATTTCGGTTTATCTTGGATTATAAGAACTTCTAGGCCAAATTGTTGATGTTTTGATGAAACACATGAGTTAGATGGTGTTTGAGAGAGGTAATAGATGTTCGACTACCACCCATAGTGGTTGAAGACTCAAGATATCTTCGGTTAAGACTTGTAATCTCATTTCTTCTATTTCGGTTTATCTTGGATTATAAGAACTTCTTGGCCAAGTTGTTGATGTTTTGATGAAACACATGAGTTAGATGGTGTTTGAGAGAGTCAATAGATGATCGCCAACCACCCATGGAGGTTGAAGACTCAAGATATCTTCGGTTAAGAGTTGTAATCTCGTTTCTTCCATTTCGGTTTATCTTAGATTATAAGAACTTCTAGGCCAAATTGTTGATGTTTTGATGAAACACATGAGTTAGATGATGTTTGAGAGAGTCAATAGATGTTCGCCACCCACCTGTGGAGGTCGAAGACTCAAGATATCTTCGGTTAAGAGTTGTAAGCCCATTTCTTCCTTTTCGGTTTATCTTGGCATATACGAACTTCTAGGCCAAGTGGTTGATGTTTTCATGAGACACATGAGTTAGATTGTGTTTGAGAGAGTCAATAGATGTTCGCCAAGCACCCATTGTGGTTGAAGACTCAAGATATCTTCGGTTAAGAGTTGTAATCTCATTTCTTCCATTTCGGTTTATCTTGGATTATAAGAACTTCTTGGCCAAGTTGTTGATGTTTTGATGAAACACATGAGTTAGATGATGTTTGAGAGAGTCAATAGATGTTCGCCACCCACCTGTGGAGGTCGAAGACTCAAGATATCTTCGGTTAAGAGTTGTAAGCCCATTTCTTCCTTTTCAGTTTGTCTTGGCATATACGAACTTCTAGGCCAAGTAGTTGATGTTTTCATGAAACACATGAGTTAGATGGTGTTTAAGAGAGTCAATAGATGTTCGCCAACCACCCATGGAGGTTGAAGGCTCAAGATATCTTCGGTTCAGATTTGTAAGCCCATTTCTTCCTTTTCGGTTTATCTTGGATTATAAGAACATCTTGGCCAAGTTGTTGATGTTTTGATGAAACACATGAGTTAGATGGTGTTTGAGAGAGTTAATAGATGTTCGCCTACCACCTTTAGTGGTTGAAGACTCAAGATATCTTCGTTTAAGAGTTGTATGCTCATTTCTTCCTTTTCGGATTATCTTGGCATATACGAACTTCTAGGCCAAGTGGTTGATGTTTTCATGAAACACATGAGTTAGATGGTGTTTGAGAGAGTCAATAGATGTTCGCCAACCACCCATGGAGGTTGAAGACTCAAGATATCTTCTGTTAAGAGTTGTAATCTCATTTCTTCCAATTCGGTTTATCTTGGATTATAAGAACATCTTGGCCAAGTTGTTGATGTTTTGATGAAACACATGAGTTAGATGGTGTTTGAGAGAGTCAATAGATGATCGCCAACCACCCATGGAGGTTGAAGACTCAAGATATCTTCGGTTAAGAGTTGTAATCTCATTTCTTCCAATTCGGTTTATCTTGGATTATAAGAACATCTTGGCCAAGTTGTTGATGTTTTGATGAAACACATGAGTTAGATGGTGTTTGAGAGAGTCAATAGATGTTCGCCACCCACCCATCGAGGTTGAAGACTCAAGATATCTTCGGTTAAGAGTTGTAATCTCATTTCTTCCATTTCTGTTTATCTTGGATTATAAGAACTTCTAGGCCAAATTGTTGATGTTTTGATGAAACACATGAGTTAGATGGTGTTTGAGAGAGTTAATAGATGTTCGACTACCACCCATAGTGGTTGAAGACTCAAGATATCTTCGGTTAAGAGTTGTAATCTCATTTCTTCCATTTCGGTTTATCTTGGATTATAAGAACTTCTTGGCCAAGTTGTTGATGTTTTGATGAAACACATGAGTTAGATGATGTTTGAGAGAGTCAATAGATGTTCGCCACCCACCTGTGGAGGTCGAAGACTCAAGATATCTTCGGTTAAGAGTTGTAAGCCCATTTCTTCCTTTTCGGTTTGTCTTGGCATATACGAACTTCTAGGCCAAGTGGTTGATGTTTTCATGAAACACATGAGTTAGATGGTGTTTAAGAGAGTCAATAGATTTTCGCCAACCACCCATGGAGGTTGAAGGCTCAAGATATCTTCGGTTCAGATTTGTAAGCCCATTTCTTCCTTTTCGGTTTATCGTGGATTATATGAACATCATGGCCAAGTTGTTGATGTTCTGATGAAACACATGAGTTAGATGGTGTTTGAGAGAGTTAATAGATGTTCGCCTACCACCCATAGTGGTTGAAGACTCAAGATATCTTCGTTTAAGAGTTGTAAGCTCATTTCTTCCTTTTCGGTTTATCTTGGCATATACGAACTTCTAGGCCAAGTGGTTGATGTTTTCATGAAACACATGAGTTAGATGGTGTTTGAGAGAGTCAATAGATGTTCGCCAACCACCCATGGAGGTTGAAGGCTCAAGAGATCTTCGGTTCAGAGTTGTAAGCCCATTTCTTCCTTTTCGGTTTATCTTGGATTCTAAGAACATCTTGGCCAAGTTGTTGATGTTTTGATGAAACACATGAGTTAGATGGTGTTTGAGAGAGTCAATAGATGTTCGCCAACCACCCATGGAGGATGAAGACTCAAGATATCTTCGGTTAAGAGTTGTAATCTCATTTCTTCCATTTCGGTTTATCTTGGATTATAAGAACTTCTAGGCCAAATTGTTGATCTTTTGATGAAACACATGAGTTAGATGGTGTTTGAGAGAGGTAATAGATGTTCGACTACCACCCATAGTGGTTGAAGACTCAAGATATCTTCGGTTAAGACTTGTAATCTCATTTCTTCCATTTCGGTTTATCTTGGATTATAAGAACTTCTTGGCCAAGTTGTTGATGTTTTGATGAAACACATGAGTTAGATGGTGTTTGAGAGAGTCAATAGATGATCGCCAACCACCCATCGAGGTTGAAGACTCAAGATATCTTCGGTTAAGAGTTGTAATCTCGTTTCTTCCATTTCGGTTTATCTTAGATTATAAGAACTTCTAGGCCAAATTGTTGATGTTTTGATGAAACACATGAGTTAGATGATGTTTGAGAGAGTCAATAGATGTTCGCCACCCACCTGTGGAGGTCGAAGACTCAAGATATCTTCGGTTAAGAGTTGTAAGCCCAATTCTTCCTTTTCGGTTTATCTTGGCATATACGAACATCTAGGCCAAGGGGTTGATGTTTTCATGAGACACATGAGTTAGATTGTGTTTGAGAGAGTCAATAGATGTTCGCCAAGCACCCATTGTGGTTGAAGACTCAAGATATCTTCGTTAAGAGTTGTTATCTCATTTCTTCCATTTCGGTTTATCTTGGATTATAAGAACTTCTTGGCCAAGTTGTTGATGTTTTGATGAAACACATGAGTTAGATGATGTTTGAGAGAGTCAATAGATGTTCGCCACCCACCTGTGGAGGTCGAAGACTCAAGATATCTTCGGTTAAGAGTTGTAAGCCCATTTCTTCCTTTTCGGTTTGTCTTGGCATATACGAACTTCTAGGCCAAGTAGTTGATGTTTTCATGAAACACATGAGTTAGATGGTGTTTAAGAGAGTCAATAGATGTTCGCCAACCACCCATGGAGGTTGAAGGCTCAAGATATCTTCGGTTCAGATTTGTAAGCCCATTTCTTCCTTTTCGGTTTATCTTGGATTATAAGAACATCTTGGCCAAGTTGTTGATGTTTTGATGAAACACATGAGTTAGATGGTGTTTGAGAGAGTTAATAGATGTTCGCCTACCACCTTTAGTGGTTGAAGACTCAAGATATCTTCGTTTAAGAGTTGTAAGCTCATTTCTTCCTTTTCGGATTATCTTGGCATATACGAACTTCTAGGCCAAGTGGTTGATGTTTTCATGAAACACATGAGTTAGATGGTGTTTGAGAGAGTCAATAGATGTTCGCCAACCACCCATGGAGGTTGAAGACTCAAGATATCTTCGGTTAAGAGTTGTAATCTCATTTCTTCCAATTCGGTTTATCTTGGATTATAAGAACATCTTGGCCAAGTTGTTGATGTTTTGATGAAACACATGAGTTAGATGGTGTTTGAGAGAGTCAATAGATGATCGGCAACCACCCATGGAGGTTGAAGACTCAAGATATCTTCGGTTAAGAGTTGTAATCTCATTTCTTCCAATTCGGTTTATCTTGGATTATAAGAACATCTTGGCCAAGTTGTTGATGTTTTGATGAAACACATGAGTTAGATGGTGTTTGAGAGAGTCAATAGATGTTCGCCACCCACCCATCGAGGTTGAAGACTCAAGATATCTTCGGTTAAGAGTTGTAATCTCATTTCTTCCATTTCGGTTTATCTTGGATTATAAGAACTTCTTGGCCAAGTTGTTGATGTTTTGATGAAACACATGAGTTAGATGGTGTTTGAGAGAGTCAATAGATGTTCGCCAATCTCCTATGGAGGTCGAAGACTCAAGATATCTTCGGTTAAGAGTTGTAACCCATTTCTTCCTTTTCGCTTTATCTTGGCATATACGAACTTCTAGGCCAAGTGGTTGATGTTTTCATGAAACACATGAGTTAGATGGTGTTTGAGAGAGTCAATAGATGTTCGCCAACCACCCATGGAGGTTGAAGGCTCAAGATATCTTCTGCCTCGAGTTGTAAGCCCATTTCTTCCTTTTCGGTTTATCTTGGATTATAAGAACATCTTGGCCAAGTTGTTGATGTTTTGATGAAACACATGAGTTAGATGGTGTTTGAGAGAGTCAATAGATGTTCGCCAACCACCCATGGAGGATGAAGACTCAAGATATCTTCGGTTAAGAGTTGTAATCTCATTTCTTCCATTTCGGTTTATCTTGGATTATAAGAATTTCTAGGCCAAATTGTTGATGTTTTGATGAAACACATGAGTTAGATGGTGTTTGAGAGAGGTAATAGATGTTCGACTACCACCCATAGTGGTTGAAGACTCAAGATATCTTCGGTTAAGACTTGTAATCTCATTTCTTCCATTTCGGTTTATCTTGGATTATAAGAACTTCTTGGCCAAGTTGTTGATGTTTTGATGAAACACATGAGTTAGATGGTGTTTGAGAGAGTCAATAGATGATCGCCAACCACCCATGGAGGTTGAAGACTCAAGATATCTTCGGTTAAGAGTTGTAATCTCGTTTCTTCCATTTCGGTTTATCTTAGATTATAAGAACTTCTAGGCCAAATTGTTGATGTTTTGATGAAACACATGAGTTAGATGATGTTTGAGAGAGTCAATAGATGTTCGCCACCCACCTGTGGAGGTCGAAGACTCAAGATATCTTCGGTTAAGAGTTGTAAGCCCATTTCTTCCTTTTCGGTTTATCTTGGCATATACGAACTTCTAGGCCAAGGGGTTGATGTTTTCATGAGACACATGAGTTAGATTGTGTTTGAGAGAGTCAATAGATGTTCGCCAAGCACCCATTGTGGTTGAAGACTCAAGATATCTTCGGTTAAGAGTTGTAATCTCATTTCTTCCATTTCGGTTTATCTTGGATTATAAGAACTTCTTGGCCAAGTTGTTGATGTTTTGATGAAACACATGAGTTAGATGATGTTTGAGAGAGTCAATAGATGTTCGCCACCCACCTGTGGAGGTCGAAGACTCAAGATATCTTCTGCTAAGAGTTGTAAGCCCATTTCTTCCTTTTCGCTTGTCTTGGCATATACGAACTTCTAGGCCAAGTAGTTGATGTTTTCATGAAACACATGAGTTAGATGGTGTTTAAGAGAGTCAATAGATGTTCGCCAACCACCCATGGAGGTTGAAGGCTCAAGATATCTTCGGTTCAGATTTGTAAGCCCATTTCTTCCTTTTCGGTTTATCTTGGATTATAAGAACATCTTGGCCAAGTTGTTGATGTTTTGATGAAACACATGAGTTAGATGGTGTTTGAGAGAGTCAATAGATGTTCGCCAATCTCCTATGGAGGTCGAAGACTCAAGATATCTTCTGTTAAGAGTTGTAACCCATTTCTTCCTTTTCGCTTTATCTTGGCATATACGAACTTCTAGGCCAAGTGGTTGATGTTTTCATGAAACACATGAGTTAGATGGTGTTTGAGAGAGTCAATAGATGTTCGCCAACCACCCATGGAAGTTGAAGGCTCAAGATATCTTCGGTTCAGAGTTGTAAGCCCATTTCTTCCTTTTCGGTTTATCTTGGATTATAAGAACATCTTGGCCAAGTTGTTGATGTTTTGATGAAACACATGAGTTAGATGGTGTTTGAGAGAGTCAATAGATGTTCGCCAACCACCCATGGAGGATGAAGACTCAAGATATCTTCGGTTAAGAGTTGTAATCTCATTTCTTCCATTTCGGTTTATCTTGGATTATAAGAATTTCTAGGCCAAATTGTTGATGTTTTGATGAAACACATGAGTTAGATGGTGTTTGAGAGAGGTAATAGATGTTCGACTACCACCCATAGTGGTTGAAGACTCAAGATATCTTCGGTTAAGACTTGTAATCTCATTTCTTCCATTTCGGTTTATCTTGGATTATAAGAACTTCTTGGCCAAGTTGTTGATGTTTTGATGAAACACATGAGTTAGATGGTGTTTGAGAGAGTCAATAGATGATCGCCAACCACCCATGGAGGTTGAAGACTCAAGATATCTTCTGTTAAGAGTTGTAATCTCGTTTCTTCCATTTCGGTTTATCTTAGATTATAAGAACTTCTAGGCCAAATTGTTGATGTTTTGATGAAACACATGAGTTAGATGATGTTTGAGAGAGTCAATAGATGTTCGCCACCCACCTGTGGAGGTCGAAGACTCAAGATATCTTCGGTTAAGAGTTGTAAGCCCATTTCTTCCTTTTCGGTTTATCTTGGCATATACGAACTTCTAGGCCAAGGGGTTGATGTTTTCATGAGACACATGAGTTAGATTGTGTTTGAGAGAGTCAATAGATGTTCGCCAAGCACCCATTGTGGTTGAAGACTCAAGATATCTTCGGTTAAGAGTTGTAATCTCATTTCTTCCATTTCGGTTTATCTTGGATTATAAGAACTTCTTGGCCAAGTTGTTGATGTTTTGATGAAACACATGAGTTAGATGATGTTTGAGAGAGTCAATAGATGTTCGCCACCCACCTGTGGAGGTCGAAGACTCAAGATATCTTCGGTTAAGAGTTGTAAGCCCATTTCTTCCTTTTCAGTTTGTCTTGGCATATACGAACTTCTAGGCCAAGTAGTTGATGTTTTCATGAAACACATGAGTTAGATGGTGTTTAAGAGAGTCAATAGATGTTCGCCAACCACCCATGGAGGTTGAAGGCTCAAGATATCTTCGGTTCAGATTTGTAAGCCCATTTCTTCCTTTTCGGTTTATCTTGGATTATAAGAACATCTTGGCCAAGTTGTTGATGTTTTGATGAAACACATGAGTTAGATGGTGTTTGAGAGAGTCAATAGATGTTCGCCAATCTCCTATGGAGGTCGAAGACTCAAGATATCTTCGGTTAAGAGTTGTAACCCATTTCTTCCTTTTCGCTTTATCTTGGCATATACGAACTTCTAGGCCAAGTGGTTGATGTTTTCATGAAACACATGAGTTAGATGGTGTTTGAGAGAGTCAATAGATGTTCGCCAACCACCCATGGAAGTTGAAGGCTCAAGATATCTTCGGTTCAGAGTTGTAAGCCCATTTCTTCCTTTTCGGTTTATCTTGGATTATAAGAACATCTTGGCCAAGTTGTTGATGTTTTGATGAAACACATGAGTTAGATGGTGTTTGAGAGAGTCAATAGATGTTCGCCAACCACCCATGGAGGATGAAGACTCAAGATATCATCTGTGAAGAGTTGTAATCTCATTTCTTCCATTTCGGTTTATCTTGGATTATAAGAATTTCTAGGCCAAATTGTTGATGTTTTGATGAAACACATGAGTTAGATGGTGTTTGAGAGAGGTAATAGATGTTCGACTACCACCCATAGTGGTTGAAGACTCAAGATATCTTCGGTTAAGACTTGTAATCTCATTTCTTCCATTTCGGTTTATCTTGGATTATAAGAACTTCTTGGCCAAGTTGTTGATGTTTTGATGAAACACATGAGTTAGATGGTGTTTGAGAGAGTCAATAGATGATCGCCAACCACCCATGGAGGTTGAAGACTCAAGATATCTTCGGTTAAGAGTTTTAATCTCGTTTCTTCCATTTCGGTTTATCTTAGATTATAAGAACTTCTAGGCCAAATTGTTGATGTTTTGATGAAACACATGAGTTAGATGATGTTTGAGAGAGTCAATAGATGTTCGCCACCCACCTGTGGAGGTCGAAGACTCAAGATATCTTCGGTTAAGAGTTGTAAGCCCATTTCTTCCTTTTCGGTTTATCTTGGCATATACGAACTTCTAGGCCAAGGGGTTGATGTTTTCATGAGACACATGAGTTAGATTGTGTTTGAGAGAGTCAATAGATGTTCGCCAAGCACCCATTGTGGTTGAAGACTCAAGATATCTTCGGTTAAGAGTTGTAATCTCATTTCTTCCATTTCGGTTTATCTTGGATTATAAGAACTTCTTGGCCAAGTTGTTGATGTTTTGATGAAACACATGAGTTAGATGATGTTTGAGAGAGTCAATAGATGTTCGCCACCCACCTGTGGAGGTCGAAGACTCAAGATATCTTCGGTTAAGAGTTGTAAGCCCATTTCTTCCTTTTCAGTTTGTCTTGGCATATACGAACTTCTAGGCCAAGTAGTTGATGTTTTCATGAAACACATGAGTTAGATGGTGTTTAAGAGAGTCAATAGATGTTCGCCAACCACCCATGGAGGTTGAAGGCTCAAGATATCTTCGGTTCAGATTTGTAAGCCCATTTCTTCCTTTTCGGTTTATCTTGGATTATAAGAACATCTTGGCCAAGTTGTTGATGTTTTGATGAAACACATGAGTTAGATGGTGTTTGAGAGAGTCAATAGATGTTCGCCAATCTCCTATGGAGGTCGAAGACTCAAGATATCTTCGGTTAAGAGTTGTAACCCATTTCTTCCTTTTCGCTTTATCTTGGCATATACGAACTTCTAGGCCAAGTGGTTGATGTTTTCATGAAACACATGAGTTAGATGGTGTTTGAGAGAGTCAATAGATGTTCGCCAACCACCCATGGAAGTTGAAGGCTCAAGATATCTTCTGCTTCCGTTGTAAGCCCATTTCTTCCTTTTCGGTTTATCTTGGATTATAAGAACATCTTGGCCAAGTTGTTGATGTTTTGATGAAACACATGAGTTAGATGGTGTTTGAGAGAGTCAATAGATGTTCGCCAACCACCCATGGAGGATGAAGACTCAAGATATCTTCGGTTAAGAGTTGTAATCTCATTTCTTCCATTTCGGTTTATCTTGGATTATAAGAATTTCTAGGCCAAATTGTTGATGTTTTGATGAAACACATGAGTTAGATGGTGTTTGAGAGAGGTAATAGATGTTCGACTACCACCCATAGTGGTTGAAGACTCAAGATATCTTCGGTTAAGACTTGTAATCTCATTTCTTCCATTTCGGTTTATCTTGGATTATAAGAACTTCTTGGCCAAGTTGTTGATGTTTTGATGAAACACATGAGTTAGATGGTGTTTGAGAGAGTCAATAGATGATCGCCAACCACCCATGGAGGTTGAAGACTCAAGATATCTTCTGCTAAGAGTTGTAATCTCGTTTCTTCCATTTCGGTTTATCTTAGATTATAAGAACTTCTAGGCCAAATTGTTGATGTTTTGATGAAACACATGAGTTAGATGATGTTTGAGAGAGTCAATAGATGTTCGCCACCCACCTGTGGAGGTCGAAGACTCAAGATATCTTCGGTTAAGAGTTGTAAGCCCATTTCTTCCTTTTTCGGTTTATCTTGGCATATACGAACTTCTAGGCCAAGGGGTTGATGTTTTCATGAGACACATGAGTTAGATTGTGTTTGAGAGAGTCAATAGATGTTCGCCAAGCACCCATTGTGGTTGAAGACTCAAGATATCTTCGGTTAAGAGTTGTAATCTCATTTCTTCCATTTCGGTTTATCTTGGATTATAAGAACTTCTTGGCCAAGTTGTTGATGTTTTGATGAAACACATGAGTTAGATGATGTTTGAGAGAGTCAATAGATGTTCGCCACCCACCTGTGGAGGTCGAAGACTCAAGATATCTTCTGCTAAGAGTTGTAAGCCCATTTCTTCCTTTTCAGTTTGTCTTGGCATATACGAACTTCTAGGCCAAGTAGTTGATGTTTTCATGAAACACATGAGTTAGATGGTGTTTAAGAGAGTCAATAGATGTTCGCCAACCACCCATGGAGGTTGAAGGCTCAAGATATCTTCGGTTCAGATTTGTAAGCCCATTTCTTCCTTTTCGGTTTATCTTGGATTATAAGAACATCTTGGCCAAGTTGTTGATGTTTTGATGAAACACATGAGTTAGATGGTGTTTGAGAGAGTTAATAGATGTTCGCCTACCACCTTTAGTGGTTGAAGACTCAAGATATCTTCGTTTAAGAGTTGTAAGCTCATTTCTTCCTTTTCGGATTATCTTGGCATATACGAACTTCTAGGCCAAGTGGTTGATGTTTTCATGAAACACATGAGTTAGATGGTGTTTGAGAGAGTCAATAGATGTTCGCCAACCACCCATGGAGGTTGAAGGCTCAAGATATCTTCGGTTCAGAGTTGTAAGCCCATTTCTTCCTTTTCGGTTTATCTTGGATTATAAGAACATCTTGGCCAAGTTGTTGATGTTTTGATGAAACACATGAGTTAGATGGTGTTTGAGAGAGTCAATAGATGTTCGCCAACCACCCATGGAGGTTGAAGACTCAAGATATCTTCGGTTAAGAGTTGTAATCTCATTTCTTCCATTTCGGTTTATCTTGGATTATAAGAACTTCTAGGCCAAATTGTTGATGTTTTGATGAAACACATGAGTTAGATGGTGTTTGAGAGAGTTAATAGATGTTCGACTACCACCCATAGTGGTTGAAGACTCAAGATATCTTCGGTTAAGAGTTGTAATCTCATTTCTTCCATTTCGGTTTTTCTTGGATTATAAGAACTTCTAGGCCAAGTTGTTGATGTTTTGATGAAACACATGAGTTAGATGATGTTTGAGAGAGTCAATAGATGTTCGCCACCCACCTGTGGAGGTCGAAGACTCAAGATATCTTCGGTTAAGAGTTGTAAGCCCATTTCTTCCTTTTCGGTTTGTCTTGGCATATACGAACTTCTAGGCCAAGTAGTTGATGTTTTCATGAAACACATGAGTTAGATGGTGTTTAAGAGAGTCAATAGATGTTCGCCAACCACCCATGGAGGTTGAAGGCTCAAGATATCTTCTGCCTCGCATTTGTAAGCCCATTTCTTCCTTTTCGGTTTATCTTGGATTATAAGAACATCTTGGCCAAGTTGTTGATGTTTTGATGAAACACATGAGTTAGATGGTGTTTGAGAGAGTTAATAGATGTTCGCCTACCACCTTTAGTGGTTGAAGACTCAAGATATCTTCGTTTAAGAGTTGTAAGCTCATTTCTTCCTTTTCGGATTATCTTGGCATATACGAACTTCTAGGCCAAGTGGTTGATGTTTTCATGAAACACATGAGTTAGATGGTGTTTGAGAGAGTCAATAGATGTTCGCCAACCACCCATGGAGGTTGAAGACTCAAGATATCTTCGGTTAAGAGTTGTAATCTCATTTCTTCCAATTCGGTTTATCTTGGATTATAAGAACATCTTAGCCAAGTTGTTGATGTTTTGATGAAACACATGAGTTAGATGGTGTTTGAGAGAGTCAATAGATGATCGCCAACCACCCATGGAGGTTGAAGACTCAAGATATCTTCGGTTAAGAGTTGTAATCTCATTTCTTCCAATTCGGTTTATCTTGGATTATAAGAACATCTTGGCCAAGTTGTTGATGTTTTGATGAAACACATGAGTTAGATGGTGTTTGAGAGAGTCAATAGATGTTCGCCAACCACCCATCGAGGTTGAAGACTCAAGATATCTTCGGTTAAGAGTTGTAATCTCATTTCTTCCAGTTCGGTTTATCTTGGATTATAAGAACTTCTTGGCCAAGTTGTTGATGTTTTGATGAAACACATGAGTTAGATGGTGTTTGAGAGAGTCAATAGATGTTCGCCAACCTCCTATGGAGGTCGAAGACTCAAGATATCTTCGGTTAAGTGTTGTAACCCATTTCTTCCTTTTCGCTTTATCTTGGCATATACGAACTTCTAGGCCAAGTGGTTGATGTTTTCATGAAACACATGAGTTAGATGGTGTTTGAGAGAGTCAATAGATGTTCGCGAACCACCCATGGAGGTTGAAGGCTCAAGATATCTTCGGTTCAGAGTTGTAAGCCCATTTCTTCCTTTTCGGTTTATCTTGGATTATAAGAACATCTTGGCCAAGTTGTTGATGTTTTGATGAAACACATGAGTTAGATGGTGTTTGAGAGAGTCAATAGATGTTCGCCAACCACCCATGGAGGTTGAAGACTCATGATATCTTCGGTTAAGAGTTGTAATCTCATTTCTTCCATTTCGGTTTATCTTGGATTATAAGAACTTCTAGGCCAAATTGTTGATGTTTTGATGAAACACATGAGTTAGATGGTGTTTGAGAGAGTTAATAGATGTTCGACTACCACCCATAGTGGTTGAAGACTCAAGATATCTTCGGTTAAGAGTTGTAATCTCATTTCTTCCATTTCGGTTTTTCTTGGATTATAAGAACTTCTTGGCCAAGTTGTTGATGTTTTGATGAAACACATGAGTTAGATGGTGTTTGAGATAGTCAACAGATGATCACCAACCACCCATGGAGGTTGAAGACTCAAGATATCTTCGGTTAAGAGTTGTAATCTCATTTCTTCCATTTCGGTTTATCTTGGATTATAAGAACTTCTAGGCCAAATTGTTGATGTTTTGATGAAACACATGAGTTAGATGGTGTTTGAGAGAGTTAATAGATGTTCGACTACCACCCATAGTGGTTGAAGACTCAAGATATCTTCGGTTAAGAGTTGTAATCTCATTTCTTCCATTTCGGTTTATCTTGGATTATAAGAACTTCTTGGCCAAGTTGTTGATGTTTTGATGAAACACATGAGTTAGATGATGTTTGAGAGAGTCAATAGATGTTCGCCACCCACCTGTGGAGGTCGAAGACTCAAGATATCTTCGGTTAAGAGTTGTAAGCCCATTTCTTCCTTTTCGGTTTATCTTGGCATATACGAAGTTCTAGGCCAAGTGGTTGATGTTTTCATGACACACATGAGTTAGATGGTGTTTGAGATAGTCAACAGATGATCACCAACCACCCATGGAGGTTGAAGACTCAAGATATCTTCGGTTAAGAGTTGTAATCTCATTTCTTCCATTTCGGTTTATCTTGGATTATAAGAACTTCTAGGCCAAATTGTTGATGTTTTGATGAAACACATGAGTTAGATGGTGTTTGAGAGAGTTAATAGATGTTCGACTACCACCCATAGTGGTTGACGACTCAAGATATCTTCGGTTAAGAGTTGTATTCTCATTTCTTCCATATCGGTTTATCTTGGATTATAAGAACTTCTTGGCCAAGTTGATGATGTTTTGATGAAACACATGAGTTTGATGGTGTTTGAGAGAGTCAATAGATGATCGCCAACCACCCATAGTGGTTGAAGACTCAAGATATCTTCGGTTAAGAGTTGTAATCTCATTTCTTCCATTTCGGTTTATCTTGGATTATAAGAACTTCTAGGCCAAATTGTTGATGTTTTCATGACACACATGAGTTAGATGGTGTTTGAGAGAGTCAATAGATGTTCGCCAACCACCCATCGAGGTTGAAGACTCAAGATATCTTCGGTTCAGAGTTGTAATCTCATTTCTTCCATTTCGGTTTATCTTGGATTATAAGAACTTCTTGGCCAAGTTGTTGATGTTTTGATGAAACACATGAGTTAGATGGTGTTTGAGAGAGTCAATAGATGTTCGCCAACCTCCTATGGAGGTCGAAGACTCAAGATATCTTCGGTTAAGAGTTGTAACCCATTTCTTCCTTTTCGCTTTATCTTGGCATATACGAACTTCTAGGCCAAGTGGTTGATGTTTTCATGAAACACATGAGTTAGATGGTGTTTGAGAGAGTCAATAGATGTTCGCCAACCACCCATGGAGGTTGAAGGCTCAAGATATCTTCGGTTCAGAGTTGTAAGCCCATTTCTTCCTTTTCGGTTTATCTTGGATTATAAGAACATCTTGGCCAAGTTGTTGATGTTTTGATGAAACACATGAGTTAGATGGTGTTTGAGAGAGTCAATAGATGTTCGCCAACCACCCATGGAGGTTGAAGACTCAAGATATCTTCGGTTAAGAGTTGTAATCTCATTTCTTCCATTTCGGTTTATCTTGGATTATAAGAACTTCTAGGCCAAATTGTTGATGTTTTGATGAAACACATGAGTTAGATGGTGTTTGAGAGAGTTAATAGATGTTCGACTACCACCCATAGTGGTTGAAGACTCAAGATATCTTCGGTTAAGAGTTGTAATCTCATTTCTTCCATTTCGGTTTTTCTTGGATTATAAGAACTTCTTGGCCAAGTTGTTGATGTTTTGATGAAACACATGAGTTAGATGGTGTTTGAGATAGTCAACAGATGATCGCCAACCACCCATGGAGGTTGAAGACTCAAGATATCTTCGGTTAAGAGTTGTAATCTCATTTCTTCCATTTCGGTTTATCTTGGATTATAAGAACTTCTAGGCCAAATTGTTGATGTTTTGATGAAACACATGAGTTAGATGGTGTTTGAGAGAGTTAATAGATGTTCGACTACCACCCATAGTGGTTGAAGACTCAAGATATCTTCGGGTAAGAGTTGTAATCTCATTTCTTCCATTTCGGTTTATCTTGGATTATAAGAACTTCTTGGCCAAGTTGTTGATGTTTTGATGAAACACATGAGTTAGATGATGTTTGAGAGAGTCAATAGATGTTCGCCACCCACCTGTGGAGGTCGAAGACTCAAGATATCTTCGGTTAAGAGTTGTAAGCCCATTTCTTCCTTTTCGGTTTATCTTGGCATATACGAACTTCTAGGCCAAGTGGTTGATGTTTTCATGACACACATGAGTTAGATGGTGTTTGAGAGAGTCAATAGATGTTCGCCAAGCACCCATTGTGGTTGAAGACTCAAGATATCTTCGTTTAAGATTTGTAATCTCATTTCTTCCATTTCAGTTTATCTTGGATTATAAGAACTTCTAGGCCAAATTGTTGATGTTTTGATGAAACACATGAGTTAGATGATGTTTGAGAGAGTCAATAGATGTTCGCCACCCACCTGTGGAGGTCGGAGACTCAAGATATCTTCTGTTAAGAGTTGTAAGCCCATTTCTTCCTTTTCGGTTTATCTTGGCATATACGAAGTTCTAGGCCAAGTGGTTGATGTTTTCATGACACACATGAGTTAGATGGTGTTTGAGAGAGTCAATAGATGTTCGCCAAGCACCCATTGTGGTTGAAGACTCAAGATATCTTCGTTTAAGATTTGTAATCTCATTTCTTCCATTTCGGTTTATCTTGGATTATAAGAACTTCTAGGCCAAATTGTTGATGTTTTGATGAAACACATGAGTTAGATGATGTTTGAGAGAGTCAATAGATGTTCGCCACCCACCTGTGGAGGTCGAAGACTCAAGATATCTTCGGTTAAGTGTTGTAAGCCCATTTCTTCCTTTTCGGTTTGTCTTGGCATATACGAACTTCTAGGCCAAGTGGTTGATGTTTTCATGAAACACATGAGTTAGATGGTGTTTAAGAGAGTCAATAGATGTTCGCCAACCACCCATGGAGGTTGAAGGCTCAAGATATCTTCGGTTCAGATTTGTAAGCCCATTTCTTCCTTTTCGGTTTATCTTGGATTATATGAACATCATGGCCAAGTTGTTGATGTTCTGATGAAACACATGAGTTAGATGGTGTTTGAGAGAGTTAATAGATGTTCGCCTACCACCCATAGTGGTTGAAGACTCAAGATATCTTCGTTTAAGAGTTGTAAGCTCATTTCTTCCTTTTCGGTTTATCTTGGCATATACGAACTTCTAGGCCAAGTGGTTGATGTTTTCATGAAACACATGAGTTAGATGGTGTTTGAGAGAGTCAATAGATGTTCGCCAACCACCCATGGAGGTTGAAGGCTCAAGAGATCTTCGGTTCAGAGTTGTAAGCCCATTTCTTCCTTTTCGGTTTATCTTGGATTATAAGAACATCTTGGCCAAGTTGTTGATGTTTTGATGAAACACATGAGTTAGATGGTGTTTGAGAGAGTCAATAGATGTTCGCCAACCACCCATGGAGGTTGAAGACTCATGATATCTTCGGTTAAGAGTTGTAATCTCATTTCTTCCATTTCGGTTTATCTTGGATTATAAGAACTTCTAGGCCAAATTGTTGATGTTTTGATGAAACACATGAGTTAGATGGTGTTTGAGAGAGTTAATAGATGTTCGACTACCACCCATAGTGGTTGAAGACTCAAGATATCTTCGGTTAAGAGTTGTAATCTCATTTCTTCCATTTCGGTTTTTCTTGGATTATAAGAACTTCTTGGCCAAGTTGTTGATGTTTTGATGAAACACATGAGTTAGATGGTGTTTGAGATAGTCAACAGATGATCACCAACCACCCATGGAGGTTGAAGACTCAAGATATCTTCGGTTAAGAGTTGTAATCTCATTTCTTCCATTTCGGTTTATCTTGGATTATAAGAACTTCTAGGCCAAATTGTTGATGTTTTGATGAAACACATGAGTTAGATGGTGTTTGAGAGAGTTAATAGATGTTCGACTACCACCCATAGTGGTTGAAGACTCAAGATATCTTCGGTTAAGAGTTGTAATCTCATTTCTTCCATTTCGGTTTATCTTGGATTATAAGAACTTCTTGGCCAAGTTGTTGATGTTTTGATGAAACACATGAGTTAGATGATGTTTGAGAGAGTCAATAGATGTTCGCCACCCACCTGTGGAGGTCGAAGACTCAAGATATCTTCGGTTAAGAGTTGTAAGCCCATTTCTTCCTTTTCGGTTTATCTTGGCATATACGAAGTTCTAGGCCAAGTGGTTGATGTTTTCATGACACACATGAGTTAGATGGTGTTTGAGATAGTCAACAGATGATCACCAACCACCCATGGAGGTTGAAGACTCAAGATATCTTCGGTTAAGAGTTGTAATCTCATTTCTTCCATTTCGGTTTATCTTGGATTATAAGAACTTCTAGGCCAAATTGTTGATGTTTTGATGAAACACATGAGTTAGATGGTGTTTGAGAGAGTTAATAGATGTTCGACTACCACCCATAGTGGTTGACGACTCAAGATATCTTCGGTTAAGAGTTGTATTCTCATTTCTTCCATATCGGTTTATCTTGGATTATAAGAACTTCTTGGCCAAGTTGATGATGTTTTGATGAAACACATGAGTTTGATGGTGTTTGAGAGAGTCAATAGATGATCGCCAACCACCCATAGTGGTTGAAGACTCAAGATATCTTCGGTTAAGAGTTGTAATCTCATTTCTTCCATTTCGGTTTATCTTGGATTATAAGAACTTCTAGGCCAAATTGTTGATGTTTTCATGACACACATGAGTTAGATGGTGTTTGAGAGAGTCAATAGATGTTCGCCAACCACCCATCGAGGTTGAAGACTCAAGATATCTTCGGTTAAGAGTTGTAATCTCATTTCTTCCATTTCGGTTTATCTTGGATTATAAGAACTTCTTGGCCAAGTTGTTGATGTTTTGATGAAACACATGAGTTAGATGGTGTTTGAGAGAGTCAATAGATGTTCGCCAACCTCCTATGGAGGTCGAAGACTCAAGATATCTTCTGTTAAGAGTTGTAACCCATTTCTTCCTTTTCGCTTTATCTTGGCATATACGAACTTCTAGGCCAAGTGGTTGATGTTTTCATGAAACACATGAGTTAGATGGTGTTTGAGAGAGTCAATAGATGTTCGCCAACCACCCATGGAGGTTGAAGGCTCAAGATATCTTCGGTTCAGAGTTGTAAGCCCATTTCTTCCTTTTCGGTTTATCTTGGATTATAAGAACATCTTGGCCAAGTTGTTGATGTTTTGATGAAACACATGAGTTAGATGGTGTTTGAGAGAGTCAATAGATGTTCGCCAACCACCCATGGAGGTTGAAGACTCAAGATATCTTCGGTTAAGAGTTGTAATCTCATTTCTTCCATTTCGGTTTATCTTGGATTATAAGAACTTCTAGGCCAAATTGTTGATGTTTTGATGAAACACATGAGTTAGATGGTGTTTGAGAGAGTTAATAGATGTTCGACTACCACCCATAGTGGTTGAAGACTCAAGATATCTTCGGTTAAGAGTTGTAATCTCATTTCTTCCATTTCGGTTTTTCTTGGATTATAAGAACTTCTTGGCCAAGTTGTTGATGTTTTGATGAAACACATGAGTTAGATGGTGTTTGAGATAGTCAACAGATGATCGCCAACCACCCATGGAGGTTGAAGACTCAAGATATCTTCGGTTAAGAGTTGTAATCTCATTTCTTCCATTTCGGTTTATCTTGGATTATAAGAACTTCTAGGCCAAATTGTTGATGTTTTGATGAAACACATGAGTTAGATGGTGTTTGAGAGAGTTAATAGATGTTCGACTACCACCCATAGTGGTTGAAGACTCAAGATATCTTCGGTTAAGAGTTGTAATCTCATTTCTTCCATTTCGGTTTATCTTGGATTATAAGAACTTCTTGGCCAAGTTGTTGATGTTTTGATGAAACACATGAGTTAGATGATGTTTGAGAGAGTCAATAGATGTTCGCCACCCACCTGTGGAGGTCGAAGACTCAAGATATCTTCGGTTAAGAGTTGTAAGCCCATTTCTTCCTTTTCGGTTTATCTTGGCATATACGAACTTCTAGGCCAAGTGGTTGATGTTTTCATGACACACATGAGTTAGATGGTGTTTGAGAGAGTCAATAGATGTTCGCCAAGCACCCATTGTGGTTGAAGACTCAAGATATCTTCGTTTAAGATTTGTAATCTCATTTCTTCCATTTCAGTTTATCTTGGATTATAAGAACTTCTAGGCCAAATTGTTGATGTTTTGATGAAACACATGAGTTAGATGATGTTTGAGAGAGTCAATAGATGTTCGCCACCCACCTGTGGAGGTCGAAGACTCAAGATATCTTCGGTTAAGAGTTGTAAGCCCATTTCTTCCTTTTCGGTTTATCTTGGCATATACGAAGTTCTAGGCCAAGTGGTTGATGTTTTCATGACACACATGAGTTAGATGGTGTTTGAGAGAGTCAATAGATGTTCGCCAAGCACCCATTGTGGTTGAAGACTCAAGATATCTTCGTTTAAGATTTGTAATCTCATTTCTTCCATTTCGGTTTATCTTGGATTATAAGAACTTCTAGGCCAAATTGTTGATGTTTTGATGAAACACATGAGTTAGATGATGTTTGAGAGAGTCAATAGATGTTCGCCACCCACCTGTGGAGGTCGAAGACTCAAGATATCTTCGGTTAAGTGTTGTAAGCCCATTTCTTCCTTTTCGGTTTGTCTTGGCATATACGAACTTCTAGGCCAAGTGGTTGATGTTTTCATGAAACACATGAGTTAGATGGTGTTTAAGAGAGTCAATAGATGTTCGCCAACCACCCATGGAGGTTGAAGGCTCAAGATATCTTCGGTTCAGATTTGTAAGCCCATTTCTTCCTTTTCGGTTTATCTTGGATTATATGAACATCATGGCCAAGTTGTTGATGTTCAGATGTAACAAATGAGTTAGATGGTGTTTGAGAGAGTTAATAGATGTTCGCCTACCACCCATAGTGGTTGAAGACTCAAGATATCTTCGTTTAAGAGTTGTAAGCTCATTTCTTCCTTTTTCGGTTTATCTTGGCATATACGAACTTCTAGGCCAAGTGGTTGATGTTTTCATGAAACACATGAGTTAGATGGTGTTTGAGAGAGTCAATAGATGTTCGCCAACCACCCATGGAGGTTGAAGGCTCAAGAGATCTTCGGTTCAGAGTTGTAAGCCCATTTCTTCCTTTTCGGTTTATCTTGGATTCTAAGAACATCTTGGCCAAGTTGTTGATGTTTTGATGAAACACATGAGTTAGATGGTGTTTGAGAGAGTCAATAGATGTTCGCCAACCACCCATGGAGGATGAAGACTCAAGATATCTTCGGTTAAGAGTTGTAATCTCATTTCTTCCATTTCGGTTTATCTTGGATTATAAGAACTTCTAGGCCAAATTGTTGATGTTTTGATGAAACACATGAGTTAGATGGTGTTTGAGAGAGTTAATAGATGTTCGACTACCACCCATAGTGGTTGACGACTCAAGATATCTTCGGTTAAGAGTTGTATTCTCATTTCTTCCATATCGGTTTATCTTGGATTATAAGAACTTCTTGGCCAAGTTGATGATGTTTTGATGAAACACATGAGTTTGATGGTGTTTGAGAGAGTCAATAGATGATCGCCAACCACCCATGGAGGTTGAAGACTCAAGATATCTTCTATAAGAGTTGTAATCTCATTTCTTCCAATTCGGTTTATCTTGGATTATAAGAACATCTTGGCCAAGTTGTTGATGTTTTGATGAAACACATGAGTTAGATGGTGTTTGAGAGAGTCAATAGATGTTCGCCAACCACCCATCGAGGTTGAAGACTCAAGATATCTTCTGTTAATAGTTGTAATCTCATTTCTTCCATTTCGGTTTATCTTGGATTATAAGAACTTCTTGGCCAAGTTGTTGATGTTTTGATGAAACACATGAGTTAGATGGTGTTTGAGAGAGTCAATAGATGTTCGCCAACCTCCTATGGAGGTCGAAGACTCAAGATATCTTCGGTTAAGAGTTGTAACCCATTTCTTCCTTTTCGCTTTATCTTGGCATATACGAACTTCTAGGCCAAGTGGTTGATGTTTTCATGAAACACATGAGTTAGATGGTGTTTGAGAGAGTCAATAGATGTTCGCCAACCACCCATGGAGGTTGAAGGCTCAAGATATCTTCTGCCTGTGAGTTGTAAGCCCATTTCTTCCTTTTCGGTTTATCTTGGATTATAAGAACATCTTGGCCAAGTTGTTGATGTTTTGATGAAACACATGAGTTAGATGGTGTTTGAGAGAGTCAATAGATGTTCGACTACCACCCATAGTGGTTGAAGACTCAAGATATCTTCGGTTAAGAGTTGTAATCTCATTTCTTCCATTTCGGTTTTTCTTGGATTATAAGAACTTCTTGGCCAAGTTGTTGATGTTTTGATGAAACACATGAGTTAGATGGTGTTTGAGATAGTCAACAGATGATCGCCAACCACCCATGGAGGTTGAAGACTCAAGATATCTTCGGTTAAGAGTTGTAATCTCATTTCTTCCATTTCGGTTTATCTTGGATTATAAGAACTTCTAGGCCAAATTGTTGATGTTTTGATGAAACACATGAGTTAGATGGTGTTTGAGAGAGTTAATAGATGTTCGACTACCACCCATAGTGGTTGAAGACTCAAGATATCTTCGGTTAAGAGTTGTAATCTCATTTCTTCCATTTCGGTTTATCTTGGATTATAAGAACTTCTTGGCCAAGTTGTTGATGTTTTGATGAAACACATGAGTTAGATGATGTTTGAGAGAGTCAATAGATGTTCGCCACCCACCTGTGGAGGTCGAAGACTCAAGATATCTTCGGTTAAGAGTTGTAAGCCCATTTCTTCCTTTTCGGTTTATCTTGGCATATACGAACTTCTAGGCCAAGTGGTTGATGTTTTCATGACACACATGAGTTAGATGGTGTTTGAGAGAGTCAATAGATGTTCGCCAACCACCCATCGAGGTTGAAGACTCAAGATATCTTCGGTTAAGAGTTGTAATCTCATTTCTTCCATTTCGGTTTATCTTGGATTATAAGAACTTGTTGGCCAAGTTGTTGATGTTTTGATGAAACACATGAGTTAGATGGTGTTTGAGAGAGTCAATAGATGATCGCCAACCACCCATGGAGGTTGAAGACTCAAGATATCTTCGGTTAAGAGTTGTAATCTCATTTCTTCTAATTCGGTTTATCTTGGATTATAAGAACATCTTGGCCAAGTTGTTGATGTTTTGATGAAACGCATGAGTTAGATGGTGTTTGAGAGAGTCAATAGATGTTCGCCAACCACCCATCGAGGTTGAAGACTCAAGATATCTTCGGTTAAGAGTTGTAATCTCATTTCTTCCATTTCGGTTTATCTTGGATTATAAGAACCTCTTGGCCAAGTTGTTGATGTTTTGATGAAACACATGAGTTAGATGGTGTTTGAGAGAGTCAATAGATGTTCGCCAACCTCCTATGGAGGTCGAAGACTCAAGATATCTTCGGTTAAGAGTTGTAACCCATTTCTTCCTTTTCGCTTTATCTTGGCATATACGAACTTCTAGGCCAAGTGGTTGATGTTTTCATGAAACACATGAGTTAGATGGTGTTTGAGAGAGTCAATAGATGTTCGCCAACCACCCATGGAGGTTGAAGGCTCAAGATATCTTCTGCCTCGAGTTGTAAGCCCATTTCTTCCTTTTCGGTTTATCTTGGATTATAAGAACATCTTGGCCAAGTTGTTGATGTTTTGATGAAACACATGAGTTAGATGGTGTTTGAGAGAGTCAATAGATGTTCGCCAACCACCCATGGAGGTTGAAGACTCAAGATATCTTCGGTTAAGAGTTGTAATCTCATTTCTTCCATTTCGGTTTATCTTGGATTATAAGAACTTCTAGGCCAAATTGTTGATGTTTTGATGAAACACATGAGTTAGATGGTGTTTGAGAGAGTTAATAGATGTTCGACTACCACCCATAGTGGTTGAAGACTCAAGATATCTTCGGTTAAGAGTTGTAATCTCATTTCTTCCATTTCGGTTTTTCTTGGATTATAAGAACTTGTTGGCCAAGTTGTTGATGTTTTGATGAAACACATGAGTTAGATGGTGTTTGAGATAGTCAACAGATGATCGCCAACCACCCATGGAGGTTGAAGACTCAAGATATCTTCGGTTAAGAGTTGTAATCTCATTTCTTCCATTTCGGTTTATCTTGGATTATAAGAACTTCTAGGCCAAATTGTTGATGTTTTGATGAAACACATGAGTTAGATGGTGTTTGAGAGAGTTAATAGATGTTCGACTACCACCCAGAGTGGTTGAAGACTCAAGATATCTTCGGTTAAGAGTTGTAATCTCATTTCTTCCATTTCGGTTTATCTTGGATTATAAGAACTTCTTGGCCAAGTTGTTGATGTTTTGATGAAACACATGAGTTAGATGATGTTTGAGAGAGTCAATAGATGTTCGCCACCCACCTGTGGAGGTCGAAGACTCAAGATATCTTCAGTTAAGAGTTGTAAGCCCATTTCTTCCTTTTCGGTTTATCTTGGCATATACGAACTTCTAGGCCAAGTGGTTGATGTTTTCATGACACACATGAGTTAGATGGTGTTTGAGAGAGTCAATAGATGTTCGCCAAGCACCCATTGTGGTTGAAGACTCAAGATATCTTCGTTTAAGATTTGTAATCTCATTTCTTCCATTTCAGTTTATCTTGGATTATAAGAACTTCTAGGCCAAATTGTTGATGTTTTGATGAAACACATGAGTTAGATGATGTTTGAGAGAGTCAATAGATGTTCGCCACCCACCTGTGGAGGTCGAAGACTCAAGATATCTTCGGTTAAGAGTTGTAAGCCCATTTCTTCCTTTTCGGTTTATCTTGGCATATACGAAGTTCTAGGCCAAGTGGTTGATGTTTTCATGACACACATGAGTTAGATGGTGTTTGAGAGAGTCAATAGATGTTCGCCAAGCACCCATTGTGGTTGAAGACTCAAGATATCTTCGTTTAAGATTTGTAATCTCATTTCTTCCATTTCGGTTTATCTTGGATTATAAGAACTTCTAGGCCAAATTGTTGATGTTTTGATGAAACACATGAGTTAGATGATGTTTGAGAGAGTCAATAGATGTTCGCCACCCACCTGTGGAGGTCGAAGACTCAAGATATCTTCGGTTAAGTGTTGTAAGCCCATTTCTTCCTTTTCGGTTTGTCTTGGCATATACGAACTTCTAGGCCAAGTGGTTGATGTTTTCATGAAACACATGAGTTAGATGGTGTTTAAGAGAGTCAATAGATGTTCGCCAACCACCCATGGAGGTTGAAGGCTCAAGATATCTTCTGCCTGCATTTGTAAGCCCATTTCTTCCTTTTCGGTTTATCTTGGATTATATGAACATCATGGCCAAGTTGTTGATGTTCTGATGAAACACATGAGTTAGATGGTGTTTGAGAGAGTTAATAGATGTTCGCCTACCACCCATAGTGGTTGAAGACTCAAGATATCTTCGTTTAAGAGTTGTAAGCTCATTTCTTCCTTTTCGGTTTATCTTGGCATATACGAACTTCTAGGCCAAGTGGTTGATGTTTTCATGAAACACATGAGTTAGATGGTGTTTGAGAGAGTCAATAGATGTTCGCCAACCACCCATGGAGGTTGAAGGCTCAAGAGATCTTCTGTTCGCAGTTGTAAGCCCATTTCTTCCTTTTCGGTTTATCTTGGATTCTAAGAACATCTTGGCCAAGTTGTTGATGTTTTGATGAAACACATGAGTTAGATGGTGTTTGAGAGAGTCAATAGATGTTCGCCAACCACCCATGGAGGATGAAGACTCAAGATATCTTCGGTTAAGAGTTGTAATCTCATTTCTTCCATTTCGGTTTATCTTGGATTATAAGAACTTCTAGGCCAAATTGTTGATGTTTTGATGAAACACATGAGTTAGATGGTGTTTGAGAGAGTTAATAGATGTTCGACTACCACCCATAGTGGTTGACGACTCAAGATATCTTCGGTTAAGAGTTGTATTCTCATTTCTTCCATATCGGTTTATCTTGGATTATAAGAACTTCTTGGCCAAGTTGATGATGTTTTGATGAAACACATGAGTTTGATGGTGTTTGAGAGAGTCAATAGATGATCGCCAACCACCCATGGAGGTTGAAGACTCAAGATATCTTCGGTTAAGAGTTGTAATCTCATTTCTTCCAATTCGGTTTATCTTGGATTATAAGAACATCTTGGCCAAGTTGTTGATGTTTTGATGAAACACATGAGTTAGATGGTGTTTGAGAGAGTCAATAGATGTTCGCCAACCACCCATCGAGGTTGAAGACTCAAGATATCTTCGGTTAAGAGTTGTAATCTCATTTCTTCCATTTCGGTTTATCTTGGATTATAAGAACTTCTTGGCCAAGTTGTTGATGTTTTGATGAAACACATGAGTTAGATGGTGTTTGAGAGAGTCAATAGATGTTCGCCAACCTCCTATGGAGGTCGAAGACTCAAGATATCTTCGGTTAAGAGTTGTAACCCATTTCTTCCTTTTCGCTTTATCTTGGCATATACGAACTTCTAGGCCAAGTGGTTGATGTTTTCATGAAACACATGAGTTAGATGGTGTTTGAGAGAGTCAATAGATGTTCGCCAACCACCCATGGAGGTTGAAGGCTCAAGATATCTTCTGCCTCGTAGTTGTAAGCCCATTTCTTCCTTTTCGGTTTATCTTGGATTATAAGAACATCTTGGCCAAGTTGTTGATGTTTTGATGAAACACATGAGTTAGATGGTGTTTGAGAGAGTCAATAGATGTTCGACTACCACCCATAGTGGTTGAAGACTCAAGATATCTTCGGTTAAGAGTTGTAATCTCATTTCTTCCATTTCGGTTTTTCTTGGATTATAAGAACTTCTTGGCCAAGTTGTTGATGTTTTGATGAAACACATGAGTTAGATGGTGTTTGAGATAGTCAACAGATGATCGCCAACCACCCATGGAGGTTGAAGACTCAAGATATCTTCTTGCTAAGAGTTGTAATCTCATTTCTTCCATTTCGGTTTATCTTGGATTATAAGAACTTCTAGGCCAAATTGTTGATGTTTTGATGAAACACATGAGTTAGATGGTGTTTGAGAGAGTTAATAGATGTTCGACTACCACCCATAGTGGTTGAAGACTCAAGATATCTTCGCTAAGAGTTGTAATCTCATTTCTTCCATTTCGGTTTATCTTGGATTATAAGAACTTCTTGGCCAAGTTGTTGATGTTTTGATGAAACACATGAGTTAGATGATGTTTGAGAGAGTCAATAGATGTTCGCCACCCACCTGTGGAGGTCGAAGACTCAAGATATCTTCGGTTAAGAGTTGTAAGCCCATTTCTTCCTTTTCGGTTTATCTTGGCATATACGAACTTCTAGGCCAAGTGGTTGATGTTTTCATGACACACATGAGTTAGATGGTGTTTGAGAGAGTCAATAGATGTTCGCCAAGCACCCATTGTGGTTGAAGACTCAAGATATCTTCGTTTAAGATTTGTAATCTCATTTCTTCCATTTCAGTTTATCTTGGATTATAAGAACTTCTAGGCCAAATTGTTGATGTTTTGATGAAACACATGAGTTAGATGATGTTTGAGAGAGTCAATAGATGTTCGCCACCCACCTGTGGAGGTCGAAGACTCAAGATATCTTCGGTTAAGAGTTGTAAGCCCATTTCTTCCTTTTCGGTTTGTCTTGGCATATACGAACTTCTAGGCCAAGTGGTTGATGTTTTCATGAAACACATGAGTTAGATGGTGTTTAAGAGAGTCAATAGATGTTCGCCAACCACCCATGGATGTTGAAGGCTCAAGATATCTTCGGTTCAGATTTGTAAGCCCATTTCTTCCTTTTCGGTTTATCTTGGATTATATGAACATCATGGCCAAGTTGTTGATGTTCTGATGAAACACATGAGTTAGATGGTGTTTGAGAGAGTTAATAGATGTTCGACTACCACCCATAGTGGTTGAAGACTCAAGATATCTTCGGTTAAGAGTTGTAATCTCATTTCTTCCATTTCGGTTTTTCTTGGATTATAAGAACTTCTTGGCCAAGTTGTTGATGTTTTGATGAAACACATGAGTTAGATGGTGTTTGAGATAGTCAACAGATGATCGCCAACCACCCATGGAGGTTGAAGACTCAAGATATCTTCGGTTAAGAGTTGTAATCTCATTTCTTCCATTTCGGTTTATCTTGGATTATAAGAACTTCTAGGCCAAATTGTTGATGTTTTGATGAAACACATGAGTTAGATGGTGTTTGAGAGAGTTAATAGATGTTCGACTACCACCCATAGTGGTTGAAGACTCAAGATATCTTCGGTTAAGAGTTGTAATCTCATTTCTTCCATTTCGGTTTATCTTGGATTATAAGAACTTCTTGGCCAAGTTGTTGATGTTTTGATGAAACACATGAGTTCGATGATGTTTGAGAGAGTCAATAGATGTTCGCCACCCACCTGTGGAGGTCGAAGACTCAAGATATCTTCGGTTAAGAGTTGTAAGCCCATTTCTTCCTTTTCGGTTTATCTTGGCATATACGAACTTCTAGGCCAAGTGGTTGATGTTTTCATGACACACATGAGTTAGATGGTGTTTGAGAGAGTCAATAGATGTTCGCCAAGCACCCATTGTGGTTGAAGACCTAAGATATCTTCGTTTAAGATTTGTAATCTCATTTCTTCCATTTCGGTTTATCTTGGATTATAAGAACTTCTAGGCCAAATTGTTGATGTTTTGATGAAACACATGAGTTAGATGATGTTTGAGAGAGTCAATAGATGTTCGCCACCCACCTGTGGAGGTCGAAGACTCAAGATATCTTCGGTTAAGAGTTGTAAGCCCATTTCTTCCTTTTCGGTTTGTCTTGGCATATACGAACTTCTAGGCCAAGTGGTTGATGTTTTCATGAAACACATGAGTTAGATGGTGTTTAAGAGAGTCAATAGATGTTCGCCAACCACCCATGGAGGTTGAAGGCTCAAGATATCTTCGGTTCAGATTTGTAAGCCCATTTCTTCCTTTTCGGTTTATCTTGGATTATATGAACATCATGGCCAAGTTGTTGAAGTTCTGATGAAACACATGAGTTAGATGGTGTTTGAGAGAGTTAATAGATGTTCGCCTACCACCCATAGTGGTTGAAGACTCAAGATATCTTCGTTTAAGAGTTGTAAGCTCATTTCTTCCTTTTCGGTTTATCTTGGCATATACGAACTTCTAGGCCAAGTGGTTGATGTTTTCATGAAACACATGAGTTAGATGGTGTTTGAGAGAGTCAATAGATGTTCGCCAACCACCCATGGAGGTTGAAGGCTCAAGAGATCTTCGGTTCAGAGTTGTAAGCCCATTTCTTCCTTTTCGGTTTATCTTGGATTCTAAGAACATCTTGGCCAAGTTGTTGATGTTTTGATGAAACACATGAGTTAGATGGTGTTTGAGAGAGTCAATAGATGTTCGCCAACCATCCATGGAGGATGAAGACTCAAGATATCTTCGGTTAAGAGTTGTAATCTCATTTCTTCCATTTCGGTTTATCTTGGATTATAAGAACTTCTAGGCCAAATTGTTGATGTTTTGATGAAACACATGAGTTAGATGGTGTTTGAGAGAGTTAATAGATGTTCGACTACCACCCATAGTGGTTGACGACTCAAGATATCTTCGGTTAAGAGTTGTATTCTCATTTCTTCCATATCGGTTTATCTTGGATTATAAGAACTTCTTGGCCAAGTTGATGATGTTTTGATGAAACACATGAGTTTGATGGTGTTTGAGAGAGTCAATAGATGTTCGCCAACCACCCATGGAGGATGAAGACTCAAGATATCTTCGGTTAAGAGTTGTAATCTCATTTCTTCCATTTCGGTTTATCTTGGCTTATTAGAACTTCTAGGCCAAATTGTTGATGTTTTGATGAAACACATGAGTTAGATGGTGTTTGAGAGAGGTAATAGATGTTCGACAACCACCCATAGTGGTTGAAGACTCAAGATATCTTCGGTTAAGAGTTGTAATCTCATTTCTTCCATTTCGGTTTATCTTGGATTATAAGAACTTCTTGGCCAAGTTGTTGATGTTTTGATGAAACACATGAGTTAGATGGTGTTTGAGAGAGTCAATAGATGATCGCCAACCACCCATGGAGGATGAAGACTCAAGATATCTTCGGTTAAGAGTTGTAATCTCATTTCTTCCATTTCGGTTTATCTTGGATTATAAGAACTTCTAGGCCAAATTGTTGATGTTTTGATGAAACACATGAGTTAGATGGTGTTTGAGAGAGGTAATAGATGTTCGACTACCACCCATAGTGGTTGAAGGCTCAAGATATCTTCGGTTAAGACTTGTAATCTCATTTCTTCCATTTCGGTTTATCTTGGATTATAAGAACTTCTTGGCCAAGTTGTTGATGTTTTGATGAAACACATGAGTTAGATGGTGTTTGAGAGAGTCAATAGATGATCGCCAACCACCCATGGAGGTTGAAGACTCAAGATATCTTCGGTTAAGAGTTGTAATCTCGTTTCTTCCATTTCGGTTTATCTTAGATTATAAGAACTTCTAGGCCAAATTGTTGATGTTTTGATGAAACACATGAGTTAGATGATGTTTGAGAGAGTCAATAGATGTTCGCCACCCACCTGTGGAGGTCGAAGAATCAAGATATCTTAGGTTAAGAGTTGTAAGCCCATTTCTTCCTTTTCGGTTTATCTTGGCATATACGAACTTCTAGGCCAAGTGGTTGATGTTTTCATGAGACACATGAGTTAGATTGTGTTTGAGAGAGTCAATAGATGTTCGCCAAGCACCCATTGTGGTTGAAGACTCAAGATATCTTCGTTTAAGAGTTGTAATCTCATTTCTTCCATTTCGGTTTATCTTGGATTATATGAACTTCTAGGCCAAATTGTTGATGTTTTGATGAAACACATGAGTTAGATGATGTTTGAGAGAGTCAATAGATGTTCGCCACCCACCTGTGGAGGTCGAAGACTCAAGATATCTTCGGTTAAGAGTTGTAAGCCCATTTCTTCCTTTTCGGTTTATCTTGGCATATACGAACTTCTAGGCCAAGTGGTTGATGTTTTCTTGAAACACATGAGTTAGATGGTGTTTAAGAGAGTCAATAGATGTTCGCCAACCACCCATGGAGGTTGAAGGCTCAAGATATCTTCGGTTCAGATTTGTAAGCCCATTTCTTCCTTTTCGGTTTATCTTGGATTATAAGAACATCTTGGCCAAGTTGTTGATGTTTTGATGAAACACATGAGTTAGATGGTGTTTGAGAGAGTTAATAGACGTTCGCCTACCACCCATAGTGGTTGAAGACTCAAGATATCTTCGGTTAAGAGTTGTAATCTCATTTCTTCCATTTCGGTTTATCTTGGATTATAAGAACTTCTAGGCCAAATTGTTGATGTTTTGATGAAACACATGAGTTAGATGGTGTTTGAGAGAGTTAATAGATGTTCGACTACCACCCATAGTGGTTGAAGACTCAAGATATCTTCGGTTAAGAGTTGTAATCTCATTTCTTCCATTTCGGTTTATCTTGGATTATAAGAACTTCTTGGCCAAGTTGTTGATGTTTTGATGAAACACATGAGTTAGATGGTGTTTGAGAGAGTCAATAGATGATCGCCAACCACCCATGGAGGTTGAAGACTCAAGATATCTTTGGTTAAGAGTTGTAATCTCATTTCTTCCATTTCGGTTTGTCTTGGATTATAAGAACTTCTTGGCCAAGTTGTTGATGTTTTGATGAAACAAATGAGTTAGATGGTGTTTGAGAGAGTCAATAGATGTTCGCCAACCACCCATGGAGGTTGAAGGCTCAAGATATCTTCGGTTCAGAGTTGTAAGCCCATTTCTTCCTTTTCGGTTTATCTTGGATTATAAGAACATCTTGGCCAAGTTGTTGATGTTTTGATGAAACACATGAGTTAGATGGTGTTTGAGAGAGTTAATAGACGTTCGCCTACCACCCATAGTGGTTGAAGACTCAAGATATCTTCGGTTAAGAGTTGTAATCTCATTTCTTCCATTTCGGTTTATCTTGGATTATAAGAACTTCTTGGCCAAGTTGTTGATGTTTTGATGAAACACATGAGTTAGATGATGTTTGAGAGAGTCAATAGATGTTCGCCACCCACCTGTGGAGGTCGAAGACTCAAGATATCTTCGGTTAAGAGTTGTAAGCCCATTTCTTCCTTTTCGGTTTATCTTGGCATATACGAACTTCTAGGCCAAGTGGTTGATGTTTTCATGACACACATGAGTTAGATGGTGTTTGAGAGAGTCAATAGATGTTCGCCAAGCACCCATTGTGGTTGAAGACTCAAGATATCTTCGTTTAAGATTTGTAATCTCATTTCTTCCATTTCGGTTTATCTTGGATTATAAGAACTTCTAGGCCAAATTGTTGATGTTTTGATGAAACACATGAGTTAGATGATGTTTGAGAGAGTCAATAGATGTTCGCCACCCACCTGTGGAGGTCGAAGACTCAAGATATCTTCGGTTAAGAGTTGTAAGCCCATTTCTTCCTTTTCGGTTTGTCTTGGCATATACGAACTTCTAGGCCAAGTGGTTGATGTTTTCATGAAACACATGAGTTAGATGGTGTTTAAGAGAGTCAATAGATGTTCGCCAACCACCCATGGAGGTTGAAGGCCCAAGATATCTTCGGTTCAGATTTGTAAGCCCATTTCTTCCTTTTCGGTTTATCTTGGATTATATGAACATCATGGCCAAGTTGTTGATGTTCTGATGAAACACATGAGTTAGATGGTGTTTGAGAGAGTTAATAGATGTTCGCCTACCACCCATAGTGGTTGAAGACTCAAGATATCTTCGTTTAAGAGTTGTAAGCTCATTTCTTCCTTTTCGGTTTATCTTGGCATATACGAACTTCTAGGCCGAGTGGTTGATGTTTTCATGAAACATATGAGTTAGATGGTGTTTGAGAGAGTCAATAGATGTTCGCCAACCACCCATGGAGGTTGAAGGCTCAAGAGATCTTCGGTTCAGAGTTGTAAGCCCATTTCTTCCTTTTCGGTTTATCTTGGATTCTAAGAACATCTTGGCCAAGTTGTTGATGTTTTGATGAAACACATGAGTTAGATGGTGTTTGAGAGAGTCAATAGATGTTCGCCAACCACCCATGGAGGATGAAGACTCAGGATATCTTCGGTTAAGAGTTGTAATCTCATTTCTTCCATTTCGGTTTATCTTGGATTATAAGAACTTCTAGGCCAAATTGTTGATGTTTTGATGAAACACATGAGTTAGATGGTGTTTGAGAGAGTTAATAGATGTTCGACTACCACCCATAGTGGTTGAAGACTCAAGATATCTTCGGTTAAGAGTTGTATTCTCATTTCTTCCATATCGGTTTATCTTGGATTATAAGAACTTCTTGGCCAAGTTGATGATGTTTTGATGAAACACATGAGTTTGATGGTGTTTGAGAGAGTCAATAGATGTTCGCCAACCACCCATGGAGGATGAAGACTCAAGATATCTTCGGTTAAGAGTTGTAATCTCATTTCTTCCATTTCGGTTTATCTTGGCTTATTAGAATTTCTAGGCCAAATTGTTGATGTTTTGATGAAACACATGAGTTAGATGGTGTTTGAGAGAGGTAATAGATGTTCGACAACCACCCATAGTGGTTGAAGACTCAAGATATCTTCGGTTAAGAGTTGTAATCTCATTTCTTCCATTTCGGTTTATCTTGGATTATAAGAACTTCTTGGCCAAGTTGTTGATGTTTTGATGAAACACATGAGTTAGATGGTGTTTGAGAGAGTCAATAGATGATCGCCAACCACCCATGGAGGATGAAGACTCAAGATATCTTCGGTTAAGAGTTGTAATCTCATTTCTTCCATTTCGGTTTATCTTGGATTATAAGAACTTGTAGGCCAAATTGTTGATGTTTTGATGAAACACATGAGTTAGATGATGTTTGAGAGAGTCAATAGATGTTCGCCACCCACCAGTGGAGGTCGAAGACTCAAGATATCTTCGGTTAAGAGTTGTAAGCCCATTTCTTCCTTTTCGGTTTATCTTGGCATATACGAACTTCTAGGCCAAGTGGTTGATGTTTTCATGAGACACATGAGTTAGATTGTGTTTGAGAGAGTCAATAGATGTTCGCCAAGCACCCATTGTGGTTGAAGACTCAAGATATCTTCGTTTAAGAGTTGTAATCTCATTTCTTCCATTTTGGTTTATCTTGGATTATAAGAACTTCTAGGCCAAATTGTTGATGTTTTGATGAAACACATGAGTTAGATGATGTTTGAGAGAGTCAATAGATGTTCGCCACCCACCTGTGGAGGTGGAAGACTCAAGATATCTTCGGTTAAGAGTTGTAAGCCCATTTGTTCCTTTTCGGTTTATCTTGGCATATACGAACTTCTAGGCCAAGTGGTTGATGTTTTCATGAAACACATGAGTTAGATGGTGTTTAAGAGAGTCAATAGATGTTCGCCAACCACCCATGGAGGTTGAAGGCTCAAGATATCTTCGGTTCAGATTTGTAAGCCCATTTCTTCCTTTTCGGTTTATCTTGGATTATAAGAACATCTTGGCCAAGTTGTTGATGTTTTGATGAAACACATGAGTTAGATGGTGTTTGAGAGAGTTAATAGACGTTCGCCTACCACCCATAGTGGTTGAAGACTCAAGATATCTTCGGTTAAGAGTTGTAATCTCATTTCTTCCATTTCGGTTTATCTTGGATTATAAGAACTTCTAGGCCAAATTGTTGATGTTTTGATGAAACACATGAGTTAGATGATGTTCGAGAGAGTCAATAGATGTTCGCCACCCACCTGTGGAGGTCGACGACTCAAGATATCTTCGGTTAAGAGTTGTAAGCTCATTTCTTCCTTTTCGGTTTATCTTGGCATATACGAACTTCTAGGCCAAGTGGTTGATGTTTTCATGAAACACATGAGTTAGATGGTGTTTGAGAGAGTCAATAGATGATCGCCAACCACCCATGGAGGTTGAAGACTCAAGATATCTTTGGTTAAGAGTTGTAATCTCATTTCTTCCATTTCGGTTTGTCTTGGATTATAAGAACTTCTTGGCCAAGTTGTTGATGTTTTGATGAAACACATGAGTTAGATGGTGTTTGAGAGAGTCAATAGATGATCGCCAACCACCCATGGAGGTTGAAGACTCAAGATATCTTTGGTTAAGAGTTGTAATCTCATTTCTTCCATTTCGGTTTGTCTTGGATTATAAGAACTTCTTGGCCAAGTTGTTGATGTTTTGATGAAACAAATGAGTTAGATGGTGTTTGAGAGAGTCAATAGATGTTCGCCAACCTCCTATGGAGGTCGAAGACTCAAGATATCTTCGAATAAGAGTTGTAACCCATTTCTTCCTTTTCGGTTTGTCTTGGGATATACGAACTTCTAGGCCAAGTGGTTGATGTTTTCATGAAACACATGAGTTAGATGATGTTTGAGAGTGTCAATAGATGTTCGCCAAGCTCCCATAGTGGTTGAAGACTCAAGATATCTTCGGTTAAGAGTTGTAAGCCCATTTCTTCCTTTTCGGTTTATCTTGGCATATACGAACTTCTAGGCCAAGTGGATGATGTTTTCATGAAACACATGAGTTAGATGGTGTTTGAGAGAGTCAATAGATGTTCGCCAACCACCCATGGAGGTTGAAGGCTCAAGATATCTTCGGTTTAGAGTTTTAAGCCCATTTCTTCCTTTTCGGTTTATCTTGGATTATAAGAACATCTTGGCCAAGTTGTTGATGTTTTGATGAAACACATGAGTTTGATGGTGTTTGAGAGAGTTAATAGATGTTCGACTACCACCCATAGTGGTTGAAGACTCAAGATATCTTCGGTTAAGAGTTGTAATCTCATTTCTTCCATTTCGGTTTATCTTGGATTATAAGAACTTCTTGGCCAAGTTGTTGATGTTTTCATGAAACACATGAGTTAGATGGTGTTTGAGAGAGTCAATAGATGATCGCCAACCACCCATGGAGGTTGAAGACTCAAGATATCTTCGGTTAAGAGTTGTAATCTCATTTCTTCCATTTCGGTTTATCATGGATTATAAGAACATCTTGGCCAAGTTGTTGATGTTTTGATGAAACACATGAGTTAGATGGTGTATGAGAGAGTCAATAGATGTTCGCCAACCACCCATCGAGGTTGAAGACTCAAGGTATCTTCGGTTAAGAGTTGTAATCTCATTTCTACCATTTCGGTTTATCTTGGATTATAAGAACTTCTAGGCCAAATTGTTGATGTTTTGATGAAACACATGAGTTAGATGATGTTCGAGAGAGTCAATAGATGTTCGCCACCCACCTGTGGAGGTCGACGACTCAAGATATCTTCGGTTAAGAGTTGTAAGCTCATTTCTTCCTTTTCGGTTTATCTTGGCATATACGAACTTCTAGGCCAAGTGGTTGATGTTTTCATGAAACACATGAGTTAGATGGTGTTTGAGAGAGTCAATAGATGATCGCCAACCACCCATGGAGGTTGAAGACTCAAGATATCTTTGGTTAAGAGTTGTAATCTCATTTCTTCCATTTCGGTTTGTCTTGGATTATAAGAACTTCTTGGCCAAGTTGTTGATGTTTTGATGAAACACATGAGTTAGATGGTGTTTGAGAGAGTCAATAGATGATCGCCAACCACCCATGGAGGTTGAAGACTCAAGATATCTTTGGTTAAGAGTTGTAATCTCATTTCTTCCATTTCGGTTTGTCTTGGATTATAAGAACTTCTTGGCCAAGTTGTTGATGTTTTGATGAAACAAATGAGTTAGATGGTGTTTGAGAGAGTCAATAGATGTTCGCCAACCTCCTATGGAGGTCGAAGACTCAAGATATCTTCGAATAAGAGTTGTAACCCATTTCTTCCTTTTCGGTTTGTCTTGGCATATACGAACTTCTAGGCCAAGTGGTTGATGTTTTCATGAAACACATGAGTTAGATGATGTTTGAGACTGTCAATAGATGTTCGCCAAGCTCCCATAGTGGTTGAAGACTCAAGATATCTTCGGTTAAGAGTTGTAAGCCCATTTCTTCCTTTTCGGTTTATCTTGGCATATACGAACTTCTAGGCCAAGTGGATGATGTTTTCATGAAACACATGAGTTAGATGGTGTTTGAGAGAGTCAATAGATGTTCGCCAACCACCCATGGAGGTTGAAGGCTCAAGATATCTTCGGTTCAGAGTTTTAAGCCCATTTCTTCCTTTTCGGTTTATCTTGGATTATAAGAACATCTTGGCCACGTTGTTGATGTTTTGATGAAACACATGAGTTTGATGGTGTTTGAGAGAGTTAATAGATGTTCGACTACCACCCATAGTGGTTGAAGACTCAAGATATCTTCGGTTAAGAGTTGTAATCTCATTTCTTCCATTTCGGTTTATCTTGGATTATAAGAACTTCTTGGCCAAGTTGTTGATGTTTTCATGAAACACATGAGTTAGATGGTGTTTGAGAGAGTCAATAGATGATCGCCAACCACCCATGGAGGTTGAAGACTCAAGATATCTTCGGTTAAGAGTTGTAATCTCATTTCTTCCATTTCGGTTTATCATGGATTATAAGAACATCTTGGCCAAGTTGTTGATGTTTTGATGAAACACATGAGTTAGATGGTGTATGAGAGAGTCAATAGATGTTCGCCAACCACCCATCGAGGTTGAAGACTCAAGGTATCTTCGGTTAAGAGTTGTAATCTCATTTCTACCATTTCGGTTTATCTTGGATTATAAGAACTTCTAGGCCAAATTGTTGATGTTTTGATGAAACACATGAGTTAGATGATGTTCGAGAGAGTCAATAGATGTTCGCCACCCACCTGTGGAGGTCGACGACTCAAGATATCTTCGGTTAAGAGTTGTAAGCTCATTTCTTCCTTTTCGGTTTATCTTGGCATATACGAACTTCTAGGCCAAGTGGTTGATGTTTTCATGAAACACATGAGTTAGATGGTGTTTGAGAGAGTCAATAGATGTTCGCCAACCACCCATGGAGGTTGAAGGCTCAAGATATCTTCGGTTCAGAGTTTTAAGCCCATTTCTTCCTTTTCGGTTTCTCTTGGATTATAAGAACATCTTGGCCAAGTTGTTGATGTTTTGATGAAACACATGAGTTAGATGGTATTTGAGAGAGTCAATAGATGTTCGCCAACCACCCATCGAGGTTGAAGACTCAAGATATCTTCGGTTAAGAGTTGTAATCTCATTTCTTCCATTTCGGTTTATCTTGGATTATAAGAACTTCTAAGCCAAATTGTTGATGTTTTTATGAAACACATGAGTTAGATGATGTTTAAGAGAGTCAATAGATGTTCGCCACCCACATGTGGAGGTCAAAGACTCAAGATATCTTCGGTTAAGAGTTGTAAGCCCATTTCTTCCTTTTCGGTTTATCTTGGCATATACGAACTTCTAGGCCAAGTGGTTGATGTTTTCATGAGACACATGAGTTAGATGGTGTTTGAGAGAGTCAATAGATGTTCGCCAAGCACCCATTGTGGTTGAAGACTCAAGATATCTTCGTTTAAGAGTTGTAATCTCATTTCTTCCATTTCGGTTTATCTTGGATTATAAGAACTTCTTGGCCAAGTTGTTGATGTTTTGATGAAACACATGAGTTAGATGGTGTTTGAGAGAGTCAATAGATGTTCGCCAACCACCCATGGAGGATGGAGACTCAAGATATCTTCGGTTTAGAGTTGTAATCTCATTTCTTCCATTTCGGTTTATCTTGGATTATAAGAACTTCTAGGCCAAATTGTTGATGTTTTGATGAAACACATGAGTTAGATGATGTTTGAGAGAGTCAATAGATGTTCGCCACCCACCTGTGGAGGTCGACGACTCAAGATATCTTCGGTTAAGAGATGTAAGCTCATTTCTTCCTTTTCGGTTTATCTTGGCATATACGAACTTCTAGGCCAAATGGTTGATGTTTTCATGAAACACATGAGTTAGATGGTGTTTGAGAGAGTCAATAGATGTTCGCCAACCACCTATGGAGGTTGAAGGCTCAAGATATCTTCGGTTCAGAGTTGTAAGCCCATTTCTGCCATTTCGGTTTATCTTGGATTATAAGAACTTCTAGGCCAAATTGTTGATGTTTTGATGAAACACATGAGTTAGATGATGTTTGAGAGAGTCAATAGATGTTCGCGAACCACCTGTGGAGGTCGAAGACTCAAGATATCTTCGGTTAAGAGTTGTAAGCCCATTTCTTCCTTTTCGGTTTATCTTGGATTATAAGAACATCTTGGCCAAGTTGTTGATGTTTTGATGAAACACATGAGTTAGATGGTGTTTGAGAGAGTCAATAGATGTTCGCCAACCACCCATGGAGGATGAAGACTCAAGATATCTTCGGTTAAGAGTTGTAATCTCATTTCTTCCATTTCGGTTTATCTTGGATTATAAGAACTTCTAGGCCAAATTGTTGATGTTTTGATGAAACACATGAGTTAGATGGTGTTTGAGAGAGTTAATAGATGTTCGACTACCACCCATAGTGGTTGAAGACTCAAGATATCTTCGGTTAAGAGTTGTAATCTTATTTCTTCCATTTCGGTTTATCTTGGATTATAAGAACTTCTTGGCCAAGTTGTTGATGTTTTGATGAAACATATGAGTTAGATGGTGTTTGAGAGAGTCAATAGATGTTCGCCAACCTCCTATGGAGGTCGAAGACTCAAGATATCTTCGGTTAAGAGTTGTAACCCATTTCTTCCTTTTCGGTTTATCTTGGCATATACGAACTTCTAGGCCAAATGGTTGATGTTTTCATGAAACACATGAGTTAGATGGTGTTTGAGAGAGTCAATAGATGTTCGCCAACCACCCATGGAGGTTGAAGGCTCAAGATATCTTCGGTTCAGAGTTTTAAGCCCATTTCTTCCTTTTCGGTTTCTCTTGGATTATAAGAACATCTTGGCCAAGTTGTTGATGTTTTGATGAAACACATGAGTTAGATGGTATTTGAGAGAGTCAATAGATGTTCGCCAACCACCCATCGAGGTTGAAGACTCAAGATATCTTCGGTTAAGAGTTGTAATCTCATTTCTTCCATTTCGGTTTATCTTGGATTATAAGAACTTCTAAGCCAAATTGTTGATGTTTTTATGAAACACATGAGTTAGATGATGTTTAAGAGAGTCAATAGATGTTCGCCACCCACCTGTGGAGGTCAAAGACTCAAGATATCTTCGGTTAAGAGTTGTAAGCCCATTTCTTCCTTTTCGGTTTATCTTGGCATATACGAACTTCTAGGCCAAGTGGTTGATGTTTTCATGAGACACATGAGTTAGATGGTGTTTGAGAGAGTCAATAGATGTTCGCCAAGCACCCATTGTGGTTGAAGACTCAAGATATCTTCGTTTAAGAGTTGTAATCTCATTTCTTCCATTTCGGTTTATCTTGGATTATAAGAACTTCTTGGCCAAGTTGTTGATGTTTTGATGAAACACATGAGTTAGATGGTGTTTGAGAGAGTCAATAGATGTTCGCCAACCACCCATGGAGGATGGAGACTCAAGATATCTTCGGTTAAGAGTTGTAATCTCATTTCTTCCATTTCGGTTTATCTTGGATTATAAGAACTTCTAGGCCAAATTGTTGATGTTTTGATGAAACACATGAGTTAGATGATGTTTGAGAGAGTCAATAGATGTTCGCCACCCACCTGTGGAGGTCGACGACTCAAGATATCTTCGGTTAAGAGTTGTAAGCTCATTTCTTCCTTTTCGGTTTATCTTGGCATATACGAACTTCTAGGCCAAGTGGTTGATGTTTTCATGAAACACATGAGTTAGATGGTGTTTGAGAGAGTCAATAGATGTTCGCCAACCTCCTATGGAGGTTGAAGGCTCAAGATATCTTCGGTTAAGAGTTGTAATCTCATTTCTTCCATTTCGGTTTATCATGGATTATAAGAACATCTTGGCCAAGTTGTTGATGTTTTGATGAAACACATGAGTTAGATGGTGTATGAGAGAGTCAATAGATGTTCGCGAACCACCTGTCGAGGTTGAAGACTCAAGGTATCTTCGGTTAAGAGTTGTAAGCCCATTTCTTCCTTTTCGGTTTATCTTGGATTATAAGAACATCTTGGCCAAGTTGTTGATGTTTTGATGAAACACATGAGTTAGATGATGTTCGAGAGAGTCAATAGATGTTCGCCACCCACCTGTGGAGGTCGAAGACTCAAGATATCTTCGGTTAAGAGTTGTAAGCCCATTTCTTTTCGTTTTCGGTTTGTCTTGGCATATACGAACTTCTAGGCCAAGTGGTTGATGTTTTCATGAAACACATGAGTTAGATGGTGTTTAAGAGAGTCAATAGATGTTCGCCAACCACCCGTGGAGGTTGAAGGCTCAAGATATCTTCGGTTCATATTTGTAAGCCCATTTCTTCCTTTTCGGTTTATCTTGGATTATAAGAACATCTTGGCCAAGTTGTTGATGTTTTGATGAAACACATGAGTTAGATGGTGTTTGAGAGAGTTAAAAGACGTTCGCCTACCAGCCATAGTGGTTCAAGACTCAAGATATCTTCGTTTAAGTGTTGTAAGCTCATTTCTTCCTTTTCGGTTTATCTTGGCATATACGAACTTCTAGGCCAAGTGGTTGATGTTTTCATGAAACACATGAGTTAGATGGTGTTTGAGAGAGTCAATAGATGTTCGCCAACCACCCATGGAGGTTGAAGACTCAAGATATCTTCGGTTCAGAGTTGTAAGCCCATTTCTTCCTTTTCGGTTTATCTTGGATTATAAGAACATCTTGGCCAAGTTGTTGATGTTTTGATGAAACACATGAGTTAGATGGTGTTTGACAGAGTCAATAGATGTTCGCCAACCACCCATGGAGGATGAAGACTCAAGATATCTTCCGTTAAGAGTTGTAATCTCATTTCTTCCATTTCGGTTTATCTTGGATTATAAGAACTTCTAAGCCAAATTGTTGATGTTTTGATGAAACACATGAGTTAGATGGTGTTTGAGAGAGTCAATAGATGTTCGACTACCACCCATAGTGGTTGAAGACTCAAGATATCTTCGGTTAAGAGTTGTAATCTCATTTCTTCCATTTCGGTTTATCTTGGATTATAAGAACTTCTTGGCCAAGTTGTTGATGTTTTGATGAAACACATGAGTTAGATGGTGTTTGAGAGAGTCAATAGATGATCGCCAACCACCCATGGAGGTCGAAGACTCAAGATATCATCGGTTAAGAGTTGTAAGCCCATTTCTTCCTTTTTGGTTTATCTTGGCATATACGAACTTCAAGGCCAAGTGGTTGATGTTTTCATGAGACACATGAGTTAGATGGTGTTTGAGAGAGTCAATAGATGTTCGCCAAGCACCCATTGTGGATGAAGACTCAAGATATCTTCGTTTAAGAGTTGTAATCTCATTTATTTCATTTCGGTTTATCTTGGATTATAAGAACTTCTAGGCCAAATTGTTGATGTTTTGATGAAACACATGAGTTAGATGATGTTTGAGAGAGTCAATAGATGTTCGCCACCCACCTGTGGAGGTCGAAGACTCAAGATATCTTCGGTTAAGAATTGTAAGCCCATTTCTTCCTTTTCGGTTTGTCTTGGCATATACGAACTTCTAGGCCAAGTGGTTGATGTTTTCATGAGACACATGAGTTAGATGGTGTTTGAGAGAGTCAATAGATGTTCGCCAAGCACCCATTGTGGTTGAAGACTCAAGATATCTTCGTTTAAGAGTTGTAATCTCATTTCTTCCATTTCGGTTTATCTTGGATTATAAGAACTTCTAGGCCAAATTGTTGATGTTTTGATGAAACACATGAGTTAGATGATGTTTGAGAGAGTCAATAGATGTTCGCCACCCACCTGTGGAGGTCGAAGACTCAAGATATCTTCGGTTAAGAGTTGTAAGCCCATTTCTTCCTTTTCGGTTTGTCTTGGCAAATACGAACTTCTAGGCCAAGTGGTTGATGTTTTCTTGAAACACATGAGTTAGATGGTGTTTAAGAGAGTCAATAGATGTTCGCCAACCACCCATGGAGGTTGAAGGCTCAAGATATCTTCGGTTCATATTTGTAAGCCCATTTTTTCCTTTTCGGTTTATATTGGATTATAAGAACATCTTGGCCAAGTTGTTGATGTTTTGATGAAACACATGAGTTAGATGGTGTTTGAGAGAGTTAATAGATGTTCGCCTACCAGCCATAGTGGTTCAAGACTCAAGATATCTTCGTTTAAGAGTTGTAAGCTCATTTCTTCCTTTTCGGTTTATCTTGGCATATACGAACTTCTAGGCCAAGTGGTTGATGTTTTCATGAAACACATGAGTTAGATGGTGTTTGAGAGAGTCAATAGATGTTCGCCAACCACCCATGGAGGTTGAAGGCTCAAGATATCTTCTGCCTGTAGTTGTAAGCCCATTTCTTCCTTTTTGGTTTATGTTGGATTATAAGAACATCTTGGCCAAGTTGTTGATGTTTTGATGAAACACATGAGTTAGATGGTGTTTGAGAGAGTCAATAGATGTTCGCCAACCTCCTATGGAGGTCGAAGACTCAAGATATCTTCGGTTAAGACTTGTAACCCATTTCTTCCTTTTCGGTTTATCTTGGCATATACGAACTTCTAGGCCAAGTGGTTGATGTTTTCATGAAACACATGAGTTAGATGGTGTTTGAGAGAGTCAATAGATGTTCGCCAACCACCCATGGAGGTTGAAGGCTCAAGATATCTTCTGCTCGTGAGTTGTAAGCCCATTTCTTCCATTTCGGTTTATCTTCGATTATAAGAACTTCTAGGCCAAATTGTTGATGTTTTGATGAAACACATGAGTTAGATAGTGTTTGAGAGAGTTAATAGATGTTCGACTACCACCCATAGTGGTTGAAGACTCAAGATATCTTCGGTTAAGAGTTGTAATCTCATTTCTTCCATTTCGGTTTATCTTGGATTATAAGAACTTCTTGGCCAAGTTGTTGATGTTTTCATGAAACACATGAGTTAGATGATGTTTGAGAGAGTCAATAGATGTTCGCCACCCACCTGTGGAGGTCAAAGACTCAAGATATCTTCGGTTAAGAGTTGTAAGCCCATTTCTTCCTTTTCGGTTTATCTTGGCGTATACGAACTTCTAGGCCAAGTGGTTGATGTTTTCATGAGACACATGAGTTAGATGGTGTTTGAGAGAGTCAATAGATGTTCGCCAAGCACCCATTGTGGTTGAAGACTCAAGATATCTTCGTTTAAGAGTTGTAAGCTCATTTCTTCCTTTTCGGTTTATCTTGGCATATACGAACTTCTAGGCCAAGTGGTTGATGTTTTCATGAAACACATGAGTTAGATGGTGTTTGAGAGAGTCAATAGATGTTCGCCAACCACCCATGGAGGTTGAAGGCTCAAGATATCTTCGGTTCAGAGTTGTAAGCCCATTTCTTCCTTTTTGGTTTTTGTTGGATTATAAGAACATCTTGGCCAAGTTGATGATGTTTTGATGAAACACATGAGTTAGATGGTGTTTGAGAGAGTCAATAGATGTTCGCCAACCACCCATGGAGGATGAAGACTCAAGATATCTTCCGTTAAGAGTTGTAATCTCATTTCTTCCATTTCGGTTTATCTTGGATTATAAGAACTTCTAAGCCAAATTGTTGATGTTTTGATGAAACACATGAGTTAGATGGTGTTTGAGAGAGTTAATAGATGTTCGACTACCACCCATAGTGGTTGAAGACTCATGATATCTTCGGTTAAGAGTTGTAATCTCATTTCTTCCATTTCGGTTTATCTTGGATTATAAGAACTTCTTGGCCAAGTTGTTGATGTTTTGATGAAACACATGAGTTAGATGGTGTTTGAGAGAGTCAATAGAGGATCGCCAACCACCCAAGGAGGTTGAAGACTCAAGATATCTTCGGTTAAGAGTTGTAATCTCATTTCTTCCATTTCGGTTTATCTTGGATTATAAGAACTTCTTGGCCAAGTTGTTGATGTTTTGATGAAACACATGAGTTAGATGGTGTTTGAGAGAGTCAATAGATGTTCGCCAACCTCCTATGGAGGTCGAAGACTCAAGATATCTTCGGTTAAGAGTTGTAACCCATTTCTTCCTTTTCGGTTTATCTTGGCATATACGAACTTCAAGGCCAAGTGGTTGATGTTTTCATGAAACACATGAGTTAGATGGTGTTTGAGAGAGTCAATAGATGTTCGCCAACCACCCATGGAGGTTGAAGGCTCAAGATATCTTCGGTTCAGAGTTGTAAGCCCATTTCTTCCATTTCGGTTTATCTTGGATTATAAGAACATCTTGGCCAAGTTGTTGATGTTTTGATGAAACACATGAGTTAGATGGTGTTTGACAGAGTCAATAGATGTTCGCCAACCACCCATGGAGGATGAAGACTCAAGATATCTTCCGTTAAGAGTTGTAATCTCATTTCTTCCATTTCGGTTTATCTTGGATTATAAGAACTTCTAAGCCAAATTGTTGATGTTTTGATGAAACACATGAGTTAGATGGTGTTTGAGAGAGTCAATAGATGTTCGACTACCACCCATAGTGGTTGAAGACTCAAGATATCTTCGGTTAAGAGTTGTAATCTCATTTCTTCCATTTCGGTTTATCTTGGATTATAAGAACTTCTTGGCCAAGTTGTTGATGTTTTGATGAAACACATGAGTTAGATGGTGTTTGAGAGAGTCAATAGATGATCGCCAACCACCCATGGAGGTTGAAGACTCAAGATATCTTCGGTTAAGAGTTGTAATCTCATTTCTTCCATTTCGGTTTTTCTTGGATTATAAGAACTTCTAGGCCAAATTGTTGATGTTTTGATGAAACACATGAGTTAGATGATGTTTGAGAGAGTCAATAGATGTTCGCCACCCACCTGTGGAGGTCGAAGACTCAAGATATCATCGGTTAAGAGTTGTAAGCCCATTTCTTCCTTTTTGGTTTATCTTGGCATATACGAACTTCAAGGCCAAGTGGTTGATGTTTTCATGAGACACATGAGTTAGATGGTGTTTGAGAGAGTCAATAGATGTTCGCCAAGCACCCATTGTGGATGAAGACTCAAGATATCTTCGTTTAAGAGTTGTAATCTCATTTATTTCATTTCGGTTTATCTTGGATTATAAGAACTTCTAGGCCAAATTGTTGATGTTTTGATGAAACACATGAGTTAGATGATGTTTGAGAGAGTCAATAGATGTTCGCCACCCACCTGTGGAGGTCGAAGACTCAAGATATCTTCGGTTAAGAATTGTAAGCCCATTTCTTCCTTTTCGGTTTGTCTTGGCATATACGAACTTCTAGGCCAAGTGGTTGATGTTTTCATGAGACACATGAGTTAGATGGTGTTTGAGAGAGTCAATAGATGTTCGCCAAGCACCCATTGTGGTTGAAGACTCAAGATATCTTCGTTTAAGAGTTGTAATCTCATTTCTTCCATTTCGGTTTATCTTGGATTATAAGAACTTCTAGGCCAAATTGTTGATGTTTTGATGAAACACATGAGTTAGATGATGTTTGAGAGAGTCAATAGATGTTCGCCACCCACCTGTGGAGGTCGAAGACTCAAGATATCTTCGGTTAAGAGTTGTAAGCCCATTTCTTCCTTTTCGGTTTGTCTTGGCAAATACGAACTTCTAGGCCAAGTGGTTGATGTTTTCTTGAAACACATGAGTTAGATGGTGTTTAAGAGAGTCAATAGATGTTCGCCAACCACCCATGGAGGTTGAAGGCTCAAGATATCTTCGGTTCATATTTGTAAGCCCATTTTTTCCTTTTCGGTTTATATTGGATTATAAGAACATCTTGGCCAAGTTGTTGATGTTTTGATGAAACACATGAGTTAGATGGTGTTTGAGAGAGTTAATAGATGTTCGCCTACCAGCCATAGTGGTTCAAGACTCAAGATATCTTCGTTTAAGAGTTGTAAGCTCATTTCTTCCTTTTCGGTTTATCTTGGCATATACGAACTTCTAGGCCAAGTGGTTGATGTTTTCATGAAACACATGAGTTAGATGGTGTTTGAGAGAGTCAATAGATGTTCGCCAACCACCCATGGAGGTTGAAGGCTCAAGATATCTTCGGTTCAGAGTTGTAAGCCCATTTCTTCCTTTTTGGTTTATGTTGGATTATAAGAACATCTTGGCCAAGTTGTTGATGTTTTGATGAAACACATGAGTTAGATGGTGTTTGAGAGAGTCAATAGATGTTCGCCAACCTCCTATGGAGGTCGAAGACTCAAGATATCTTCGGTTAAGACTTGTAACCCATTTCTTCCTTTTCGGTTTATCTTGGCATATACGAACTTCTAGGCCAAGTGGTTGATGTTTTCATGAAACACATGAGTTAGATGGTGTTTGAGAGAGTCAATAGATGTTCGCCAACCACCCATGGAGGTTGAAGGCTCAAGATATCTTCGGTTCAGAGTTGTAAGCCCATTTCTTCCATTTCGGTTTATCTTCGATTATAAGAACTTCTAGGCCAAATTGTTGATGTTTTGATGAAACACATGAGTTAGATAGTGTTTGAGAGAGTTAATAGATGTTCGACTACCACCCATAGTGGTTGAAGACTCAAGATATCTTCGGTTAAGAGTTGTAATCTCATTTCTTCCATTTCGGTTTATCTTGGATTATAAGAACTTCTTGGCCAAGTTGTTGATGTTTTCATGAAACACATGAGTTAGATGATGTTTGAGAGAGTCAATAGATGTTCGCCACCCACCTGTGGAGGTCAAAGACTCAAGATATCTTCGGTTAAGAGTTGTAAGCCCATTTCTTCCTTTTCGGTTTATCTTGGCGTATACGAACTTCTAGGCCAAGTGGTTGATGTTTTCATGAGACACATGAGTTAGATGGTGTTTGAGAGAGTCAATAGATGTTCGCCAAGCACCCATTGTGGTTGATGACTCAAGATATCTTCGTTTAAGAGTTGTAAGCTCATTTCTTCCTTTTCGGTTTATCTTGGCATATACGAACTTCTAGGCCAAGTGGTTGATGTTTTCATGAAACACATGAGTTAGATGGTGTTTGAGAGAGTCAATAGATGTTCGCCAACCACCCATGGAGGTTGAAGGCTCAAGATATCTTCTGCTCGTAGTTGTAAGCCCATTTCTTCCTTTTTGGTTTTTGTTGGATTATAAGAACATCTTGGCCAAGTTGATGATGTTTTGATGAAACACATGAGTTAGATGGTGTTTGAGAGAGTCAATAGATGTTCGCCAACCACCCATGGAGGATGAAGACTCAAGATATCTTCCGTTAAGAGTTGTAATCTCATTTCTTCCATTTCGGTTTATCTTGGATTATAAGAACTTCTAAGCCAAATTGTTGATGTTTTGATGAAACACATGAGTTAGATGGTGTTTGAGAGAGTTAATAGATGTTCGACTACCACCCATAGTGGTTGAAGACTCATGATATCTTCGGTTAAGAGTTGTAATCTCATTTCTTCCATTTCGGTTTATCTTGGATTATAAGAACTTCTTGGCCAAGTTGTTGATGTTTTGATGAAACACATGAGTTAGATGGTGTTTGAGAGAGTCAATAGAGGATCGCCAACCACCCAAGGAGGTTGAAGACTCAAGATATCTTCGGTTAAGAGTTGTAATCTCATTTCTTCCATTTCGGTTTATCTTGGATTATAAGAACTTCTTGGCCAAGTTGTTGATGTTTTGATGAAACACATGAGTTAGATGGTGTTTGAGAGAGTCAATAGATGTTCGCCAACCTCCTATGGAGGTCGAAGACTCAAGATATCTTCGGTTAAGAGTTGTAACCCATTTCTTCCTTTTCGGTTTATCTTGGCATATACGAACTTCAAGGCCAAGTGGTTGATGTTTTCATGAAACACATGAGTTAGATGGTGTTTGAGAGAGTCAATAGATGTTCGCCAACCACCCATGGAGGTTGAAGGCTCAAGATATCTTCGGTTCAGAGTTGTAAGCCCATTTCTTCCATTTCGGTTTATCTTGGATTATAAGAACTTCTAGGCCAAATTGTTGATGTTTTGATGAAACACATGAGTTAGATAGTGTTTGAGAGAGTTAATAGATGTTCGACTACCACCCATAGTGGTTGAAGACTCAAGATATCTTCGGTTAAGAGTTGTAATCTCATTTCTTCCATTTCGGTTTATCTTGGATTATAAGAACTTCTTGGCCAAGTTGTTGATGTTTTGATGAAACACATGAGTTAGATGGTGTTTGAGAGAGTCAATAGATGTTCGCCAACCACCCATGGAGGATGAAGACTTAAGATATCTTCCGTTAAGAGTTGTAATCTCATTTCTTCCATTTCGGTTTATCTTGGATTATAAGAACTTCTAAGCCAAATTGTTGATGTTTTGATGAAACACATGAGTTAGATGGTGTTTGAGAGAGTTAATAGATGTTCGACTACCACCCATAGTGGTTGAAGACTCAAGATATCTTCGGTTAAGAGTTGTAATCTCATTTCTTCCATTTCGGTTTATCTTGGATTATAAGAACTTCTTGGCCAAGTTGTTGATGTTTTGATGAAACACATGAGTTAGATGGTGTTTGAGAGAGTCAATAGATGATCGCCAACCACCCAAGGAGGTTGAAGACTCAAGATATCTTCGGTTAAGAGTTGTAATCTCATTTCTTCCATTTCGGATTATCTTGGATTATAAGAACTTCTTGGCCAAGTTGTTGATGTTTTGATGAAACACATGAGTTAGATGGTGTTTGAGAGAGTCAATAGATGTTCGCCAACCTCCTATGGAGGTCGAAGACTCAAGATATCTTCGGTTAAGACTTGTAACCCATTTCTTCCTTTTCGGTTTATCTTGGCATATACGAACTTCTAGGCCAAGTGGTTGATGTTTTCATGAAACACATGAGTTAGATGGTGTTTGAGAGAGTCAATAGATGTTCGCCAACCACCCATGGAGGTTGAAGGCTCAAGATATCTTCGGTTCAGAGTTGTAAGCCCATTTCTTCCATTTCGGTTTATCTTGGATTATAAGAACTTCTAGGCCAAATTGTTGATGTTTTGATGAAACACATGAGTTAGATAGTGTTTGAGAGAGTTAATAGATGTTCGACTACCACCCATAGTGGTTGAAGACTCAAGATATCTTCGGTTAAGAGTTGTAATCTCATTTCGTCCATTTCGGTTTATCTTGGATTATAAGAACTTCTTGGCCAAGTTGTTGATGTTTTGATGAAACACATGAGTTAGATGGTGTTTGAGAGAGTCAATAGATGTTCGCCAACCTCCTATGGAGGTCGAAGACTCAAGATATCTTCGGTTAAGAGTTGTAACCCATTTCTTCCTTTTCGGTTTATCTTGGCATATACGAACTTCTAGGCCAAGTGGTTGATGTTTTGATGAAACACATGAGTTAGATGGTGTTTGAGAGAGTCAATAGATGTTCGCCAACCACCCATGGAGGTTGAAGGCTCAAGATATCTTCGGTTCAGAGTTGTAAGCCCATTTCTTCCATTTCGGTTTATCTTGGATTATAAGAACTTCTAGGCCAAATTGTTGATGTTTTGATGAAACACATGAGTTAGATAGTGTTTGAGAGAGTTAATAGATGTTCGACTACCACCCATAGTGGTTGAAGACTCAAGATATCTTCGGTTAAGAGTTGTAATCTCATTTCTTCCATTTCGGTTTATCTTGGATTATAAGAACTTCTTGGCCAAGTTGTTGATGTTTTCATGAAACACATGAGTTAGATGATGTTTGAGAGAGTCAATAGATGTTCGCCACCCACCTGTGGAGGTCAAAGACTCAAGATATCTTCGGTTAAGAGTTGTAAGCCCATTTCTTCCTTTTCGGTTTATCTTGGCGTATACGAACTTCTAGGCCAAGTGGTTGATGTTTTCATGAGACACATGAGTTAGATGGTGTTTGAGAGAGTCAATAGATGTTCGCCAAGCACCCATTGTGGTTGAAGACTCAAGATATCTTCGTTTAAGAGTTGTAAGCTCATTTCTTCCTTTTCGGTTTATCTTGGCATATACGAACTTCTAGGCCAAGTGGTTGATGTTTTCATGAAACACATGAGTTAGATGGTGTTTGAGAGAGTCAATAGATGTTCGCCAACCACCCATGGAGGTTGAAGGCTCAAGATATCTTCGGTTCAGAGTTGTAAGCCCATTTCTTCCTTTTTGGTTTATGTTGGATTATAAGAACATCTTGGCCAAGTTGTTGATGTTTTGATGAAACACATGAGTTAGATGGTGTTTGAGAGAGTCAATAGATGTTCGCCAACCACCCATGGAGGATGAAGACTCAAGATATCTTCCGTTAAGAGTTGTAATCTCATTTCTTCCATTTCGGTTTATCTTGGATTATAAGAACTTCTAAGCCAAATTGTTGATGTTTTGATGAAACACATGAGTTACATGGTGTTTGAGAGAGTTAATAGATGTTCGACTACCACCCATAGTGGTTGAAGACTCAAGATATCTTCGGTTAAGAGTTGTAATCTCATTTCTTCCATTTCGGTTTATCTTGGATTATAAGAACTTCTTGGCCAAGTTGTTGATGCTTTCATGAAACACATGAGTTAGATGATGTTTGAGAGAGTCAATAGATGTTCGCCAACCACCCATGGAGGTTGAAGGCTCAAGATATCTTCGGTTCAGAGTTGTAAGCCCATTTCTTCCATTTCGGTTTATCTTGGATTATAAGAACTTCTAGGCCAAATTGTTGATGTTTTGATGAAACACATGAGTTAGATAGTGTTTGAGAGAGTTAATAGATGTTCGACTACCACCCATAGTGGTTGAAGACTCAAGATATCTTCGGTTAAGAGTTGTAATCTCATTTCTTCCATTTCGGTTTATCTTGGATTATAAGAACTTCTTGGCCAAGTTGTTGATGTTTTCATGAAACACATGAGTTAGATGATGTTTGAGAGAGTCAATAGATGTTCGCCACCCACCTGTGGAGGTCAAAGACTCAAGATATCTTCGGTTAAGAGTTGTAAGCCCATTTCTTCCTTTTCGGTTTATCTTGGCGTATACGAACTTCTAGGCCAAGTGGTTGATGTTTTCATGAGACACATGAGTTAGATGGTGTTTGAGAGAGTCAATAGATGTTCGCCAAGCACCCATTGTGGTTGAAGACTCAAGATATCTTCGTTTAAGAGTTGTAAGCTCATTTCTTCCTTTTTCGGTTTATCTTGGCATATACGAACTTCTAGGCCAAGTGGTTGATGTTTTCATGAAACACATGAGTTAGATGGTGTTTGAGAGAGTCAATAGATGTTCGCCAACCACCCATGGAGGTTGAAGGCTCAAGATATCTTCGGTTCAGAGTTGTAAGCCCATTTCTTCCTTTTTGGTTTATGTTGGATTATAAGAACATCTTGGCCAAGTTGTTGATGTTTTGATGAAACACATGAGTTAGATGGTGTTTGAGAGAGTCAATAGATGTTCGCCAACCACCCATGGAGGATGAAGACTCAAGATATCTTCCGTTAAGAGTTGTAATCTCATTTCTTCCATTTCGGTTTATCTTGGATTATAAGAACTTCTAAGCCAAATTGTTGATGTTTTGATGAAACACATGAGTTACATGGTGTTTGAGAGAGTTAATAGATGTTCGACTACCACCCATAGTGGTTGAAGACTCAAGATATCTTCGGTTAAGAGTTGTAATCTCATTTCTTCCATTTCGGTTTATCTTGGATTATAAGAACTTCTTGGCCAAGTTGTTGATGTTTTGATGAAACACATGAGTTAGATGGTGTTTGAGAGAGTCAATAGATGATCGCCAACCACCCAAGGAGGTTGAAGACTCAAGATATCTTCAGTTAAGAGTTGTAATCTCATTTCTTCCATTTCGGTTTGTCTTGGATTATAAGAACTTCTTGGCCAAGTTGTTGATGTTTTGATGAAACACATGAGTTAGATGGTGTTTGAGAGAGTCAATAGATGTTCGCCAACCTCCTATGGAGGTCGAAGACTCAAGATATCTTCGGTTAAGAGTTGTAACCCATTTCTTCCTTTTCGGTTTATCTTGGCACATACGAACTTCTAGGCCAAGTGGTTGATGTTTTCATGAAACACATGAGTTAGATGGTGTTTGAGAGAGTCAATAGATGTTCGCCAACCACCCATGGAGGTTGAAGGCTCAAGATATCTTCGGTTCAGAGTTGTAAGCCCATTTCTTCCATTTCGGTTTATCTTGGATTATAAGAACTTCTAGGCCAAATTGTTGATGTTTTGATGAAACACATGAGTTAGATAGTGTTTGAGAGAGTTAATAGATGTTCGACTACCCCCCATAGTGGTTGAAGACTCAAGATATTTCGGTTAAGAGTTGTAATCTCATTTCTTCCATTTCGGTTTATCTTGGATTATAAGAACTTCTTGGCCAAGTTGTTGATGTTTTGATGAAACACATGAGTTAGATGGTGTTTGAGAGAGTCAATAGATGTTCGCCAACCTCCTATGGAGGTCGAAGACTCAAGATATCTTCGGTTAAGAGTTGTAACCCATATCTTCCTTTTCGGTTTATCTTGGCATATACGAACTTCTAGGCCAAGTGGTTGATGTTTTCATGAAACACATGAGTTAGATGGTGTTTGAGAGAGTCAATAGATGTTCGCCAACCACCCATGGAGGTTGAAGGCTCAAGATATCTTCTGCCTCGCAGTTGTAAGCCCATTTCTTCCTTTTCGGTTTATCTTGGATTATAAGAACATCTTGGCCAAGTTGTTGATGTTTTGATGAAACACATGAGTTAGATGGTGTTTGAGAGAGTCAATTGATGTTCGCCAACCGACCATGGAGGTTGAAGACTCAAGATATCTTCGGTTAAGAGTTGTAATCTCATTTCTTCCATTTCGGTTTATCTTGGATTATAAGGACTTCTAGGCCAAATTGTTGATGTTTTGATGAAACACATGAGTTAGATGATGTTTGAGAGAGTCAATAGATGTTCGCCACCCACCTGTGGAGGTCAAAGACTCAAGATATCTTCGGTTAAGAGTTGTAAGCCCATTTCTTCCTTTTCGGTTTATCTTGGCATATACGAACTTCTAGGCCAAGTGGTCGATGTTTTCATGAGACACATGAGTTAGATGGTGTTTGAGTGAGTCAATAGATGTTCGCCAAGCACCCAGTGTGGTTGAAGACTCAAGATATCTTCGTTTAAGAGTTGTAATCTCATTTCTTCCATTTTGGTTTATCTTGGATTATAAGAACTTCTAGGCCAAATTGTTGATGTTTTGATGAAACACATGAGTTAGATGATGTTTGAGAGAGTCAATAGATGTTCGCCACCCACCTGTGGAGGTCGAAGACTCAAGATATCTTCGGTTAAGAGTTGTAAGCCCATTTCTTCCTTTTCGGTTTATCTTTGCATATACGAACTTCTAGGCCAAGTGGTTGATGTTTTCATGAAACACATGAGTTAGATGGGGTTTAAGAGAGTCAATAGATGTTCGCCAACCACCCATGGAGGTTGAAGGCTCAAGATATCTTCGGTTCAGATTTGTAAGCCCATTTCTTCCTTTTCGGTTTAACTTGGATTATAACAACATCTTGGCCAAGTTGTTGATGTTTTGATGAAACACATGAGTTAGATGGTGTTTGAGAGAGTCAATAGATGTTCGCCAACCACCCATGGAGGTTGAAGGCTCAAGATATCTTCTGCCTCGCAGTTGTAAGCCCATTTCGTCCTTTTCGGTTTATCTTGGATTATAACAACATCTTGGCCAAGTTGTTGATGTTTTGATGAAACACATGAGTTAGATGGTGTTTGAGAGAGTCAATAGATGTTCGCCAACCACCCATGGAGGATGAAGACTCAAGATATCTTCTAAGCTAAGAGTTGTAATCTCATTTCTTCCATTTCGGTTTATCTTGGATTATAAGAACTTCTAGGCCAAATTGTTGATGTTTTGATGAAATACATGAGTTAGATAGTGTTTGAGAGAGTTAATAGATGTTCGACTACCACCCATAGTGGTTGAAGACTCAAGATATCTTCGTTTAAGACTTGTAATATCATTTCTTCCATTTCGGTTTATCTTGGATTATAAGAACTTCTTGGCCAAGTTGTTGATGTTTTGATGAAACACATGAGTTAGATGGTGTTTGAGAGAGTCAATAGATGATCGCCAACCACCCATGGAGGTTGAAGACTCAAGATATCTTCGGTTAAGAGTTCTAATCTCATTTCTTCCATTTCGGTTTATCTTGGATTATAAGAACTTCTTGGCCAAGTTGTTGATGTTTTGATGTAACACATGAGTTAGATGGTGTTTGAGAGAGTCAATAGATGTTCGCCAACCACCCATGGAGGATGAAGACTCAAGATATCTTCTTAAGAGTTGTAATCTCATTTCTTCCATTTCGGTTCATCTTGGATTATAAGAACTTCTTGGCCAAGTTGTTGATGTTTTGATGAAACACATGAGTTAGATGGTGTTTGAGAGAGTCAATAGATGTTCGCCAACCTCCTATGGAGGTCGAAGACTCAAGATATCTTCGGTTAAGAGTTGTAACCCATATCTTCCTTTTCGGTTTATCTTGGCATATACGAACTTCTAGGCCAAGTGGTTGATGTTTTCATGAAACACATGAGTTAGATGGTGTTTGAGAGAGTCAATAGATGTTCGCCAAACTCCCATGGAGGTTGAAGGCTCAAGATATCTTCGGTTCAGAGTTGTAAGCCCATTTCTTCCTTTTCGGTTATCTTGGATTATAAGAACATCTTGGCCAAGTTGTTGATGTTTTGATGAAACACATGAGTTAGATGGTGTTTGAGAGAGTCAATAGATGTTCGCCAACCACCAATTGAGGTTGAAGACTCAATATATCTTCGGATAAGAGTTGTAATCTCATTTCTTCCATTTCGGTTTATCTTGGATTATAAGAACTTCTAGGCCAAATTGTTGATGTTTTCATGAAACACATGAGTTAGATGATGTTTGAGAGAGTCAATAGATGTTCGCCACCCACATTGCAAGGTGTCAAAGACTCAAGATATCTTCTGCTAAGAGTTGTAAGCCCATTTCTTCCTTTTCGGTTTATCTTGGATTATAAGAACTTCTAGGCCAAGTGGTTGATGTTTTCATGAGACACATGAGTTAGATGGTGTTTGAGAGAGTCAATAGATGTTCGCCAAGCACCCATTGTGGTTGATGACTCAAGATATCTTCGTTTAAGAGTTGTAAGCTCATTTCTTCTTTTTCGGTTTATCTTGGCATATACGAACTTCTAGGCCAAGTGGTTGATGTTTTCATGAAACACATGAGTTAGATGGTATTTGAGAGAGTCAATAGATGATCGCCAACCACCCATGGAGGTTGAAGACTCAAGATATCTTCTGCTAAGAGTTGTAATCTCATTTCTTCCATTTCGGTTTATCTTGGATTATAAGAAGTTCTAGGCCAAATTGTTTATGTTTTGATAAAACACATGAGTTAGATAGTGTTTGAGAGAGTTAATAGATGTTCGACAACCACCCATAGTGGTTGAAGACTCAAGATATCTTCGGTTAAGAGTTGTAATCTCATTTCTTCCATTTCGGTTTATCTTGGATTATAAGAACTTCTTGGCCAAGTTGTTGATGTTTTGATGAAACACATGAGTTAGATGGTGTTCGAGAGAGTCAATAGATGTTCGCCAACCTCCTATGGAGGTCGAAGACTCAAGATATCTTCGGTTAAGAGTTGTAACCCATATCTTCCTTTTCGGTTTATCTTGGCATATACGAACTTCTAGGCCAAGTGGTTGATGTTTTCATGAAACACATGAGTTAGATGGTGTTTGAGAGAGTCAATAGATGTTCGCCAAACTCCCATGGAGGTTGAAGGCTCAAGATATCTTCGGTTCAGAGTTGTAAGCCCATTTCTTCCTTTTCGGTTTATCTTGGATTATAAGAACATCTTGGCCAAGTTGTTGATGTTTTGATGAAACACATGAGTTAGATGGTGTTTGAGAGAGTCAATAGATGTTCGCCAACCACCCATGGAGGTTGAAGACTCAAGATATCTTCGGTTAAGAGTTGTAATCTCATTTCTTCCATTTCGGTTTATCTTGGATTATAAGAACTTCTAGGCCAAATTGTTGATGTTTTCATGAAACACATGAGTTAGATGATGTTTGAGAGAGTCAATAGATGTTCGCCACCCACCTGTGGAGGTCAAAGACTCAAGATATCTTCGGTTAAGAGTTGTAAGCCCATTTCTTCCTTTTCAGTTTATCTTGGCGTATACGAACTTCTAGGCCAAGTGGTTGATGTTTTCATGAGACACATGAGTTAGATGGTGTTTGAGAGAGTCAATAGATGTTCGCCAAGCACCCATTGTGGTTGAAGACTCAAGATATCTTCGTTTAAGAGTTGTAATCTCATTTCTTCCATTTCGGTTTATCTTGGATTATAAGAACTTCTAGGCCAAATTGTTGATGTTTTGATGAAACACATGAGTTAGATGATGTTTGAGAGAGTCAATAGATGTTCGCCACCCACCTGTGGAGGTCAAAGACTCAAGATATCTTCGGTTAAGAGTTGTAAGCCCATTTCTTCCTTTTCGGTTTATCTTGGCATATACGAACTTCTGGGCCAAGTGGTTGATGTTTTCATGAAACACATGAGTTAGATGGTGTTTAAGAGAGTCAATAGATGTTCGCCAACCACCCATGGAGGTTGAAGGCTCAAGATATCTTCTGCTATTTGTAAGCCCATTTCTTCCTTTTCGGTTTATCTTGGATTATAAGAACATCTTGGCCAAGTTGATGATGTTTTGATGAAACACATGAGTTAGATGGTGTTTGAGTGAGTTAATAGATGTTCGCCTACCACCCATAGTGGTTGAAGACTCAAGATATCTTCGTTTAAGAGTTGTAAGCTCATTTCTTCCTTTTCGGTTTATCTTGGCATATACGAACTTCTAGGCCAAGTGGTTGATGTTTTCATGAAACACATGAGTTAGATGGTGTTTGAGAGAGTCAATAGATGTTCGCCAAACTCCCATGGAGGTTGAAGGCTCAAGATATCTTCGGTTCAGAGTTGTAAGCCCATTTCTTCCTTTTCGGTTTATCTTGGATTATAAGAACATCTTGGCCAAGTTGTTGATGTTTTGATGAAACACATGAGTTAGATGGTGTTTGAGAGAGTCAATAGATGTTCGCCAACCACCCATGGAGGTTGAAGACTCAAGATATCTTCGGTTAAGAGTTGTAATCTCATTTCTTCCATTTCGGTTTATCTTGGATTATAAGAACTTCTAGGCCAAATTGTTGATGTTTTCATGAAACACATGAGTTAGATGATGTTTGAGAGAGTCAATAGATGTTCGCCACCCACCTGTGGAGGTCAAAGACTCAAGATATCTTCGGTTAAGAGTTGTAAGCCCATTTCTTCCTTTTCGGTTTATCTTGGCGTATACGAACTTCTAGGCCAAGTGGTTGATGTTTTCATGAGACACATGAGTTAGATGGTGTTTGAGAGAGTCAATAGATGTTCGCCAAGCACCCATTGTGGTTGAAGACTCAAGATATCTTCGTTTAAGAGTTGTAATCTCATTTCTTCCATTTCGGTTTATCTTGGATTATAAGAACTTCTAGGCCAAATTGTTGATGTTTTGATGAAACACATGAGTTAGATGATGTTTGAGAGAGTCAATAGATGTTCGCCACCCACCTGTGGAGGTCAAAGACTCAAGATATCTTCGGTTAAGAGTTGTAAGCCCATTTCTTCCTTTTCGGTTTATCTTGGCATATACGAACTTCTGGGCCAAGTGGTTGATGTTTTCATGAAACACATGAGTTAGATGGTGTTTAAGAGAGTCAATAGATGTTCGCCAACCACCCATGGAGGTTGAAGGCTCAAGATATCTTCGGTTCAGATTTGTAAGCCCATTTCTTCCTTTTCGGTTTATCTTGGATTATAAGAACATCTTGGCCAAGTTGATGATGTTTTGATGAAACACATGAGTTAGATGGTGTTTGAGTGAGTTAATAGATGTTCGCCTACCACCCATAGTGGTTGAAGACTCAAGATATCTTCGTTTAAGAGTTGTAAGCTCATTTCTTCCTTTTCGGTTTATCTTGGCATATACGAACTTCTAGGCCAAGTGGTTGATGTTTTCATGAAACACATGAGTTAGATGGTGTTTGAGAGAGTCAATAGATGTTCGCCAACCACCCATGGTGGTTGAAGGCTCAAGATATCTTCGGTTCAGAGTTGTAAGCCCATTTCTTCCTTTTCGGTTTATCTTGGATTATAAGAACATCTTGGCCAAGTTGTTGATGTTTTGATGAAACACATGAGTTAGATGGAGTTTGAGAGAGTCAATAGATGTTCGCCAACCACCCATGGAGGATGAAGACTCAAGATATCTTCGGTTAAGAGTTGTAATCTCATTTCTTCCATTTCGGTTTATCTTGGATTATAAGAACTTCTAGCCTAAATTGTTGATGTTTTGATACAACACATGAGTTAGATAGTGTTTGAGAGAGTTAATAGATGTTCGACTACCGCCCATAGTGGTTGAAGCCTCAAGATATCTTCGGTTAAGAGTTGTAATCTCATTTCTTTCATTTCGGTTTATCTTGGATTATAAGAACTTCTTGGCCAAGTTGTTGATGTTTTGATGAAACACATGAGTTAGATGGTGTTTGAGAGAGTCAATAGATGTTCGCCAACCTCCTATGGAGGTCGAAGACTCAAGATATCTTCGGTTAAGAGTTGTAACCCATTTCTTCCTTTTCGGTTTATCTTGGCATATACGAACTTCTAGGCCAAGTGGTTGATGTTTTCATGAAACACATGAGTTAGATGGTGTTTGAGAGAGTCAATAGATGTTCGCCAACCACCCATGGAGGTTGAAGGCTCAAGATATCTTCTGTTCAGAGTTGTAAGCCCATTTCTTCCTTTTCGGTTTATCTTGGATTATAAGAACATCTTGGCCAAGTTGTTGATGTTTTGATGAAACACATGAGTTAGATGGTGTTTGAGAGAGTCAATAGATGTTCGCCAACCACCCATGGAGGATGAAGACTCAAGATATCTTCGGTTAAGAGTTGTAATCTCATTTCTTCCATTTCGGTTTATCTTGGATTATAAGAACTTCTAGGCCAAATTGTTGATGTTTTGATGAAACACATGAGTTAGATAGTGTTTGAGAGAGTTAATAGATGTTCGACTACCACCCATAGTGGTTGAAGACTCAAGATATCTTCGGTTAAGAGTTGTAATCTCATTTCTTCCATTTCGGTTTATCTTGGATTATAAGAACTTCTTGGCCAAGTTGTTGATGTTTTGATGAAACACATGAGTTAGATGGTGTTTGAGAGAGTCAATAGATGATCGCCAACCACCCATGGAGGTTGAAGACTCAAGATATCTTCGGTTAAGAGTTGTAATCTCATTTCTTCCATTTCGGTTTATCTTGGATTATAAGAACTTCTAGGCCAAATTGTTGATGTTTTGATGAAACACATGAGTTAGATGGTGTTTGACAGAGTCAATAGATGTTCGCCACCCACCTGTGGAGGTCGAAGACTCAAGATATCTTCGGTTAAGAGTTGTAAGCCCATTTCTTCCTTTTCGGTTTATCTTGGCATATACGAACTTCTAGGCCAAGTGGTTGATGTTTTCAAGAGACACATGAGTTAGATGGTGTTTGAGAGAGTCAATAGATGTTCGCCAAGCACCCATTGTGGTTGAAGACTCAAGATATCTTCGTTTAAGAGTTGTAATCTCATTTCTTCCATTCCGGTTTATCTTGGATTATAAGAACTTCTAGGCCAAATTGTTGATGTTTTGATGAAACACATGAGTTAGATGATGTTTGAGAGAGTCAATAGATGTTCGCCACCCACCTGTGGAGGTCGAAGACTCAAGATATCTTCGGTTAAGAGTTGTAAGCCCATTTCTTCCTTTTCGGTTTATCTTTGCATATACGAACTTCTAGGCCAAGTGGTTGATGTTTTCATGAAACACATGAGTTAGATGGGGTTTAAGAGAGTCAATAGATGTTCGCCAACCACCCATGGAGGTTGAAGGCTCAAGATATCTTCGGTTCAGATTTGTAAGCCCATTTCTTCCTTTTCGGTTTAACTTGGATTATAACAACATCTTGGCCAAGTTGTTGATGTTTTGATGAAACACATGAGTTAGATGGTGTTTGAGAGAGTCAATAGATGTTCGCCAACCACCCATGGAGGTTGAAGGCTCAAGATATCTTCGGTTCAGAGTTGTAAGCCCATTTCGTCCTTTTCGGTTTATCTTGGATTATAACAACATCTTGGCCAAGTTGTTGATGTTTTGATGAAACACATGAGTTAGATGGTGTTTGAGAGAGTCAATAGATGTTCGCCAACCACCCATGGAGGATGAAGACTCAAGATATCTTCGGTTAAGAGTTGTAATCTCATTTCTTCCATTTCGGTTTATCTTGGATTATAAGAACTTCTAGGCCAAATTGTTGATGTTTTGATGAAATACATGAGTTAGATAGTGTTTGAGAGAGTTAATAGATGTTCGACTACCACCCATAGTGGTTGAAGACTCAAGATATCTTCGTTTAAGACTTGTAATATCATTTCTTCCATTTCGGTTTATCTTGGATTATAAGAACTTCTTGGCCAAGTTGTTGATGTTTTGATGAAACACATGAGTTAGATGGTGTTTGAGAGAGTCAATAGATGATCGCCAACCACCCATGGAGGTTGAAGACTCAAGATATCTTCGGTTAAGAGTTCTAATCTCATTTCATCCATTTCGGTTTATCTTGGATTATAAGAACTTCTTGGCCAAGTTGTTGATGTTTTGATGTAACACATGAGTTAGATGGTGTTTGAGAGAGTCAATAGATGTTCGCCAACCACCCATGGAGGATGAAGACTCAAGATATCTTCGGTTAAGAGTTGTAATCTCATTTCTTCCATTTCGGTTCATCTTGGATTATAAGAACTTCTTGGCCAAGTTGTTGATGTTTTGATGAAACACATGAGTTAGATGGTGTTTGAGAGAGTCAATAGATGTTCGCCAACCTCCTATGGAGGTCGAAGACTCAAGATATCTTCGGTTAAGAGTTGTAACCCATATCTTCCTTTTCGGTTTATCTTGGCATATACGAACTTCTAGGCCAAGTGGTTGATGTTTTCATGAAACACATGAGTTAGATGGTGTTTGAGAGAGTCAATAGATGTTCGCCAAACTCCCATGGAGGTTGAAGGCTCAAGATATCTTCGGTTCAGAGTTGTAAGCCCATTTCTTCCTTTTCGGTTTATCTTGGATTATAAGAACATCTTGGCCAAGTTGTTGATGTTTTGATGAAACACATGAGTTAGATGGTGTTTGAGAGAGTCAATAGATGTTCGCCAACCACCCATGGAGGTTGAAGACTCAAGATATCTTCGGTTAAGAGTTGTAATCTCATTTCTTCCATTTCGGTTTATCTTGGATTATAAGAACTTCTAGGCCAAATTGTTGATGTTTTCATGAAACACATGAGTTAGATGATGTTTGAGAGAGTCAATAGATGTTCGCCACCCACCTGTGCAGGTCAAAGACTCAAGATATCTTCGGTTAAGAGTTGTAAGCCCATTTCTTCCTTTTCGGTTTATCTTGGCGTATACGAACTTCTAGGCCAAGTGGTTGATGTTTTCATGAGACACATGAGTTAGATGGTGTTTGAGAGAGTCAATAGATGTTCGCCAAGCACCCATTGTGGTTGAAGACTCAAGATATCTTCGTTTAAGAGTTGTAAGCTCATTTCTTCCTTTTCGGTTTATCTTGGCATATACGAACTTCTAGGCCAAGTGGTTGATGTTTTCATGAAACACATGAGTTAGATGGTGTTTGAGAGAGTCAATAGATGATCGCCAACCACCCATGGAGGTTGAAGACTCAAGATATCTTCGGTTAAGAGTTGTAATCTCATTTCTTCCATTTCGGTTTATCTTGGATTATAAGAAGTTCTAGGCCAAATTGTTTATGTTTTGATAAAACACATGAGTTAGATAGTGTTTGAGAGAGTTAATAGATGTTCGACAACCACCCATAGTGGTTGAAGACTCAAGATATCTTCGGTTAAGAGTTGTAATCTCATTTCTTCCATTTCGGTTTATCTTGGATTATAAGAACTTCTTGGCCAAGTTGTTGATGTTTTGATGAAACACATGAGTTAGATGGTGTTCGAGAGAGTCAATAGATGTTCGCCAACCTCCTATGGAGGTCGAAGACTCAAGATATCTTCGGTTAAGAGTTGTAACCCATATCTTCCTTTTCGGTTTATCTTGGCATATACGAACTTCTAGGCCAAGTGGTTGATGTTTTCATGAAACACATGAGTTAGATGGTGTTTGAGAGAGTCAATAGATGTTCGCCAAACTCCCATGGAGGTTGAAGGCTCAAGATATCTTCGGTTCAGAGTTGTAAGCCCATTTCTTCCTTTTCGGTTTATCTTGGATTATAAGAACATCTTGGCCAAGTTGTTGATGTTTTGATGAAACACATGAGTTAGATGGTGTTTGAGAGAGTCAATAGATGTTCGCCAACCACCCATGGAGGTTGAAGACTCAAGATATCTTCGGTTAAGAGTTGTAATCTCATTTCTTCCATTTCGGTTTATCTTGGATTATAAGAACTTCTAGGCCAAATTGTTGATGTTTTCATGAAACACATGAGTTAGATGATGTTTGAGAGAGTCAATAGATGTTCGCCACCCACCTGTGGAGGTCAAAGACTCAAGATATCTTCGGTTAAGAGTTGTAAGCCCATTTCTTCCTTTTCGGTTTATCTTGGCGTATACGAACTTCTAGGCCAAGTGGTTGATGTTTTCATGAGACACATGAGTTAGATGGTGTTTGAGAGAGTCAATAGATGTTCGCCAAGCACCCATTGTGGTTGAAGACTCAAGATATCTTCGTTTAAGAGTTGTAATCTCATTTCTTCCATTTCGGTTTATCTTGGATTATAAGAACTTCTAGGCCAAATTGTTGATGTTTTGATGAAACACATGAGTTAGATGATGTTTGAGAGAGTCAATAGATGTTCGCCACCCACCTGTGGAGGTCAAAGACTCAAGATATCTTCGGTTAAGAGTTGTAAGCCCATTTCTTCCTTTTCGGTTTATCTTGGCATATACGAACTTCTGGGCCAAGTGGTTGATGTTTTCATGAAACACATGAGTTAGATGGTGTTTAAGAGAGTCAATAGATGTTCGCCAACCACCCATGGAGGTTGAAGGCTCAAGATATCTTCGGTTCAGATTTGTAAGCCCATTTCTTCCTTTTCGGTTTATCTTGGATTATAAGAACATCTTGGCCAAGTTGATGATGTTTTGATGAAACACATGAGTTAGATGGTGTTTGAGTGAGTTAATAGATGTTCGCCTACCACCCATAGTGGTTGAAGACTCAAGATATCTTCGTTTAAGAGTTGTAAGCTCATTTCTTCCTTTTCGGTTTATCTTGGCATATACGAACTTCTAGGCCAAGTGGTTGATGTTTTCATGAAACACATGAGTTAGATGGTGTTTGAGAGAGTCAATAGATGTTCGCCAACCACCCATGGTGGTTGAAGGCTCAAGATATCTTCGGTTCAGAGTTGTAAGCCCATTTCTTCCTTTTCGGTTTATCTTGGATTATAAGAACATCTTGGCCAAGTTGTTGATGTTTTGATGAAACACATGAGTTAGATGGAGTTTGAGAGAGTCAATAGATGTTCGCCAACCACCCATGGAGGATGAAGACTCAAGATATCTTCTGCTAAGAGTTGTAATCTCATTTCTTCCATTTCGGTTTATCTTGGATTATAAGAACTTCTAGCCTAAATTGTTGATGTTTTGATACAACACATGAGTTAGATAGTGTTTGAGAGAGTTAATAGATGTTCGACTACCGCCCATAGTGGTTGAAGCCTCAAGATATCTTCGGTTAAGAGTTGTAATCTCATTTCTTTCATTTCGGTTTATCTTGGATTATAAGAACTTCTTGGCCAAGTTGTTGATGTTTTGATGAAACACATGAGTTAGATGGTGTTTGAGAGAGTCAATAGATGTTCGCCAACCTCCTATGGAGGTCGAAGACTCAAGATATCTTCGGTTAAGAGTTGTAACCCATTTCTTCCTTTTTCGGTTTATCTTGGCATATACGAACTTCTAGGCCAAGTGGTTGATGTTTTCATGAAACACATGAGTTAGATGGTGTTTGAGAGAGTCAATAGATGTTCGCCAACCACCCATGGAGGTTGAAGGCTCAAGATATCTTCGGTTCAGAGTTGTAAGCCCATTTCTTCCTTTTCGGTTTATCTTGGATTATAAGAACATCTTGGCCAAGTTGTTGATGTTTTGATGAAACACATGAGTTAGATGGTGTTTGAGAGAGTCAATAGATGTTCGCCAACCACCCATGGAGGATGAAGACTCAAGATATCTTCGGTTAAGAGTTGTAATCTCATTTCTTCCATTTCGGTTTATCTTGGATTATAAGAACTTCTAGGCCAAATTGTTGATGTTTTGATGAAACACATGAGTTAGATAGTGTTTGAGAGAGTTAATAGATGTTCGACTACCACCCATAGTGGTTGAAGACTCAAGATATCTTCGGTTAAGAGTTGTAATCTCATTTCTTCCATTTCGGTTTATCTTGGATTATAAGAACTTCTTGGCCAAGTTGTTGATGTTTTGATGAAACACATGAGTTAGATGGTGTTTGAGAGAGTCAATAGATGATCGCCAACCACCCATGGAGGTTGAAGACTCAAGATATCTTCGGTTAAGAGTTGTAATCTCATTTCTTCCATTTCGGTTTATCTTGGATTATAAGAACTTCTAGGCCAAATTGTTGATGTTTTGATGAAACACATGAGTTAGATGGTGTTTGACAGAGTCAATAGATGTTCGCCACCCACCTGTGGAGGTCGAAGACTCAAGATATCTTCACTAAGAGTTGTAAGCCCATTTCTTCCTTTTCGGTTTATCTTGGCATATACGAACTTCTAGGCCAAGTGGTTGATGTTTTCAAGAGACACATGAGTTAGATGGTGTTTGAGAGAGTCAATAGATGTTCGCCAAGCACCCATTGTGGTTGAAGACTCAAGATATCTTCGTTTAAGAGTTGTAATCTCATTTCTTCCATTCCGGTTTATCTTGGATTATAAGAACTTCTAGGCCAAATTGTTGATGTTTTGATGAAACACATGAGTTAGATGATGTTTGAGAGAGTCAATAGATGTTCGCCACCCACCTGTGGAGGTCGAAGACTCAAGATATCTTCGGTTAAGAGTTGTAAGCCCATTTCTTCCTATTCGGTTTATCTTGGCATATACGAACTTCTAGGCCAAGTGGTTGATGTTTTCATGAAACACATGAGTTAGATGGTGTTTAAGAGAGTCAATAGATGTTCGCCAACCACCCATGGAGGTTGAAGGCTCAAGATATCTTCGGTTCAGATTTGTAAGCCCATTTCTTCCTTTTTGGTTTATCTTGGATTATAAGAACATCATGGCCAAGTTGATGATGTTTTGATGAAACACATGAGTTAAATGGTGTTTGAGTGAGTTAATAGATGTTCGACTACCACCCATAGTGGTTGAAGACTCAAGATATCTTCGTTTAAGAGTTGTAAGCTCATTTCTTCCTTTTCGGTTTATCTTGGCATATACGAACTTCTAGGCCAAGTGGTTGATGTTTTCATGAAACACATGAGTTAGATGGTGTTTGAGAGAGTCAATAGATGTTCGCCAACCACCCATGGAGGTTGAAGGCTCAAGATATCTTCGGTTCAGAGTTGTAAGCCCATTTCTTCCTTTTCGGTTTATCTTGGATTATAAGAACATCTTGGCCAAGTTGTTGATGTTTTGATGAAACACATGAGTTAGATCGTGTTTGAGAGAGTCAATAGATGTTCGCCAACCACCCATGGAGGATGAAGACTCAAGATATCTTCGGTTAAGAGTTGTAATCTCATTTCTTCCATTTCAGTTTATCTTGGATTATAAGAAGTTCTAGGCCAAATTATTGATGTTTTGATAAAACACATGAGTTAGATAGTGTTTGAGAGAGTTAATAGATGTTCGACAACCACCCATAGTGGTTGAAGACTCAAGATATCTTCGGTTAAGAGTTGTAATCCCATTTCTTCCATTTCGGTTTATCTTGGATTATAAGAACTTCTTGGCCAAGTTGTTGATGTTTTGATGAAACACATGAGTTAGATGGTGTTTGAGAGAGTCAATAGATGTTCCCCAACCTCGTATGGAGGTCGAAGACTCAAGATATCTTCGGTTCAGAGTTGTAACCCATATCTTCCTTTTCGGTTTATCTTGGCATATACGAACTTCTAGGCCAAGTGGTTGATGTTTTCATGAAACACATGAGTTAGATGGTGTTTGAGAGAGTCAATAGATGTTCGCCAAACACCCATGGAGGTTGAAGGCTCAAGATATCTTCGGTTCAGAGTTGTAAGCCCATTTCTTCCTTTTCGGTTTATCTTGGATTATAAGAACATCTTGGCCAAGTTGTTGATGTTTTGATGAAACACATGAGTTAGATGGTGTTTGAGAGAGTCAATAGATGTTCGCCAACCACCCATGGAGGTTGAAGACTCAAGATATCTTCGGTTAAGAGTTGTAATCTCATTTCTTCCATTTCGGTTTATCTTGGATTATAAGAACTTCTAGGCCAAATTGTTGATGTTTTCATGAAACACATGAGTTAGATGATGTTTGAGAGAGTCAATAGATGTTCGCCACCCACCCGGAGGTCAAAGACTCAAGATATCTTCGGTTAAGAGTTGTAAGCCCATTTCTTCCTTTTCGGTTTATCTTGGCGTATACGAACTTCTAGGCCAAGTGGTTGATGTTTTCATGAGACACATGAGTTAGATGGTGTTTGAGAGAGTCAATAGATGTTCGGCAAGCACCCATTGTGGTTGAAGACTCAAGATATCTTCGTTTAAGAGTTGTAATCTCATTTCTGCCATTTCGGTTTATCTTGGATTATAAGAACTTCTAGGCCAAATTGTTGATGTTTTGATGAAACACATGAGTTAGATGATGTTTGAGAGTGTCAATAGATGTTCGCCACCCACCTGTGGAGGTCGAAGACTCAAGATATCTTCGGTTAAGAGTTGTAAGCCCATTTCTTCCTTTTCGGTTTATCTTGGCATATACGAACTTCTAGGCCAAGTGGTTGATGTTTTCATGAAACACATGAGTTAGATAGTGTTTAAGAGAGTCAATAGATGTTCGCCAACCACCCATGGAGGTTGAAGGCTCAAGATATCTTCGGTTCAGATTTGTAAGCCCATTTCTTCCTTTTCGGTTTATCTGGGATTATAAGAACATCTTGGCCAAGTTGATGATGTTTTGATGAAACACATGAGTTAGATGGTGTTTGAGTGAGTTAATAGATGTTCGCCTACCACCCATAGTGGTTGAAGACTCAAGATATCTTCGTTTAAGAGTTGTAAGCTCATTTCTTCCTTTTCGGTTTATCTTGGCATATACGAACTTCTAGGCCAAGTGGTTGATGTTTTCATGAAACACATGAGTTAGATGGTGTTTGAGAGAGTCAATAGATGTTCGCCAACCACCCATGGTGGTTGAAGGCTCAAGATATCTTCGGTTCAGAGTTGTCAGCCCATTTCTTCCTTTTCGGTTTATCTTGGATTATAAGAACATCTTGGCCAAGTTGTTGATGTTTTGATGAAACACATGAGTTAGATGGTGTTTGAGAGAGTCAATAGATGTTCGCCAACCACCCATGGAGGATGAAGACTCAAGATATCTTCGGTTAAGAGTTGTAATCTCATTTCTTCCATTTCGGTTTATCTTGGATTACAAGAACTTCTAGGCTAAATTGTTGATGTTTTGATAAAACACATGAGTTAGATAGTGTTTGAGAGAGTTAATAGATGTTCGACTACCGCCCATAGTGGTTGAAGTCTCAAGATATCTTCGGTTAAGAGTTGTAATCTCATTTCTTCCATTTCGGTTTATCTTGGATTATAAGAACTTCTTGGCCAAGTTGTTGATGTTTTGATGAAACACATGAGTTAGATGGTGTTTGAGAGAGTCAATAGATGTTCGCCAACCACCTATGGAGGTCGAAGACTCAAGATATCTTCGGTTAAGAGTTGTAAGCCCATTTCTTCCTTTTCGGTTTATCTTGGCATATACGAACTTCTAGGCCAAGTGGTTGATGTTTTCATGAAACACATGAGTTAGATGGTGTTTGAGAGAGTCAATAGATGTTCGCCAACCACCCATGGAGGTTGAAGGCTCAAGATATCTTCGGTTCAGAGTTGTAAGCCCATTTCTTCCTTTTCGGTTATCTTGGATTATAAGAACATCTTGGCCAAGTTGTTGATGTTTTGATGAAACACATGAGTTAGATGGTGTTTGAGAGAGTCAATAGATGTTCGCCAACCACCCATGGAGGATGAAGACTCAAGATATCTTCGGTTAAGAGTTGTAATCTCATTTCTTCCATTTCGGTTTATCTTGGATAATAAGAACTTCTAGGCCAAATTGTTGATGTTTTGATGAAACACATGAGTTAGATAGTGTTTGAGAGAGTTAATAGATGTTCGACTACCACCCATAGTGGTTGAAGACTCAAGATATCTTCGGTTAAGAGTTGTAATCTCATTTCTTCCATTTTGGTTTATCTTGGATTATAAGAACTTCTTGGCCAAGTTGTTGATGTTTTGATGAAACACATGAGTTAGATGGTGTCTGAGAGAGTCAATAGATGATCGCCAACCACCCATGGAGGTTGAAGACTCAAGATATCTTCGGTTAAGAGTTGTAATCTCATTTCTTCCATTTCGGTTTATCTTGGATTATAAGAACTTCTTGGCCAAGTTGTTGATGTTTTGATGAAACACATGAGTTAGATGGTGTTTGAGAGAGTCAATAGATGTTCGCCAACCTCCTATGGAGGTCGAAGACTCAAGATATCTTCGGTTAAGAGTTGTAACCCATTTCTTCCTTTTCGGTTTATCTTGGCATATACGAACTTCTAGGCCAAGTGGTTGATGTTTTCATGAAACACATGAGTTAGATGGTGTTTGAGAGAGTCAATAGATGTTCGCCAAGCACCCATTGTGGTTGAAGACTCAAGATATCTTCGTTTAAGAGTTGTAATCTCATTTCTTCCATTTCGGTTTATCTTGGATTATAAGAACTTCTAGGCCAAATTGTTGAAGTTTTGATGAAACACATGAGTTAGATGATGTTTGAGAGAGTCAATAGATGTTCGCCACCCACCTGTGGAGGTCGAAGACTCAAGATATCTTCGGTTAAGAGTTGTAAGCCCATTTCTTCCTTTTCGGTTTATCTTGGCATATACGAACTTCTAGGCCAAGTGGTTGATGTTTTCATGAAACACATGAGTTAGATGGTGTTTAAGAGAGTCAATAGATGTTCGCCAACCACCCATGGAGGTTTAAGGCTCAAGATATCTTCGGTTCAGATTTGTAAGCCCATTTCTTCCTTTTTGGTTTGTCTTGGATTATAAGAACATCTTGGCCAAGTTGATGATGTTTTGATGAAACACATGAGTTAAATGGTGTTTGAGTGAGTTAATAGATGTTCGCCTACCACCCATAGTGGATGAAGACTCAAGATATCTTCGTTTAAGAGTTGTAAGCTCATTTCTTCCTTTTCGGTTTATCTTGGCATATACGAACTTCTAGGCCAAGTGGTTGATGTTTTCATGAAACACATGAGTTAGATGGTGTTTGAGAGAGTCAATAGATGTTCGCCAACCACCCATGGAGGATGAAGACTCAAGATATCTTCGGTTAAGAGTTGTAATCTCATTTCTTCCATTTCGGTTTATCTTGGATTATAAGAAGTTCTAGGCCAAATTGTTGATGTTTTGATAAAACACATGAGTTAGATAGTGTTTGAGAGAGTTAATAGATGTTCGACAACCACCCATAGTGGTTGAAGACTCAAGATATCTTCGGTTAAGAGTTGTAATCTCATTTCTTCCATTTCGGTTTATCTTGGATTCTAAGAACTTCTTGGCCAAGTTGTTGATGTTTTGATGAAACACATGAGTTAGATGGTGTTTGAAAGAGTCAATAGATGTTCGACAACCTCCTATGGAGGTCGAAGACTCAAGATATCTTCGGTTAAGAGTTGTAACCCATATCTTCCTTTTCGGTTTATCTTGGCATATACGAACTTCTAGGCCAAGTGGTTGATGTTTTCATGAAACACATGAGTTAGATAGTGTTTGAGAGAGTCAATAGATGTTCGCCAAACTCCCATGGAGGTTGAAGGCTCAAGATATCTTCGGTTCAGAGTTGTAAGCCCATTTCTTCCTTTTCGGTTTATCTTGGATTATAAGAACATCTTGGCCAAGTTGTTGATGTTTTGATGAAACACATGAGTTAGATGGTGTTTGAGAGAGTCAATAGATGTTCGCCAACCACCCAAGGAGATTGAAGACTCAAGATATCTTCGGTTAAGAGTTGTAAGCCCATTTCTTCCATTACGGTTTATCTTGGATTATAAGAACTTCTAGGCCAAGTTGTTGATGTTTTGATGAAACACATGAGTTAGATGGTGTTTGAGAGAGTCAATAGATGTTCGCCAACCACCCATGGAGGTTGAAGACTCAAGATATCTTCAGTTAAGAGTTGTAATCCCATTTCTTCCTTTTCGGTTTATCTTGGATTATAAGAACTTCTAGGCCAAGTGGTTGATGTTTTCATGAAACACATGAGTTTGATGGTGTTTGAGAGAGTCAATTGATGTTCGCCAAGCACCCATTGAGGTTCAAGACTCAAGATATCTTCGTTTAAGAGTTGTAAGCCCATTTCTTCCTTTTCGGTTTATCTTGGATTATAAGAACTTCTTGGCCAAGTTGTTGATGTTTTGATAAAACACATGAGTTAGATGGTGTTAGAGAGAGTCAATAGATGTTCGCCAACCACCCATAGTGGTTGAAGACTCAAGATATCTTCGTTTAAGAGTTGTTAGCCCATTTCTTCCTTTTCGGTTTATCTTGGATTATAAGAACTTCTAGGCCAAGTGGTTGATGTTTTGATGAAACACATGAGTTAGATGGTGTTTGAGAGAGTCAATAGATGTTCGCCAACCACCCATGGTGGTTGAAGACTCAAAATATCTTCGGTTAAGAGTAGTAATCCCATTTCTTCCATTTTGGTTTATCTTGGATTATAAGAACTTCTAGGCCAACTGGTTGATGTTTTGATGAAACACATGAGTTAGATGGTGTTTGAGAGTGTCAATAGATGTTCGCCAAGCACCCATTGAGGTTCAAGACTCAAGATATCTTCGGTTAAGAGTTGTAAGCCCATTTCTTCCATTTCGGTTTATCTTGGATTATAAGAACTTCTAGGCCAAGTGGTTGATGTTTTGATGAAACACATGAGTTAGATGGTGTTTGAGAGAGTCAATAGATGTTCGCCAAGCACCCATTGAGGTTCAAGACTCAAGATTTCTTCGGTTAAGAGTTGTAAGCCCATTTCTTCCTTTTCGGTTTATCTTGGATTATAAGAACTTCTTGGCCAAGTTGTTGATGTTTTGATAAAACACATGAGTTAGATGGTGTTAGAGAGAGTCAATAGATGTTCGCCAACCACCCATAGTGGTTGAAGACTCAAGATATCTTCGTTTAAGAGTTGTAAGCCCATTTCTTCCTTTTCGGTTTATCTTGGCATCTAAGAACTTGTAGGCCAAGTAGTTGATGTTTTCATGAAACAACTGAGTTAGATGGTGTTTGAGAGAGTTAATAGATGTTCGCCAACCACCCATGGTGGTTGAAGACTCAAGATATCTTCGGTTAAGAGTAGTAATCCCATTTCTTCCATTTTGGTTTATCTTGGATTATAAGAACTTCTAGGCCAACTGGTTGATGTTTTGATGAAACACATGAGTTAGATGGTGTTTGAGAGTGTCAATAGATGTTCGCCAAGCACCCATTGAGGTTCAAGACTCAAGATATATTCGGTTAAGAGTTGTAAGCCCATTTCTTCCTTTTCGGTTTATCTTGGATTATAAGAACTTCAAGGCCAAGTGGTTGATGTTTTCATGAAACACATGAGTTAGATGGTGTTTGAGAGAGTCAATAGATGTTCGCCAAGCACCCATTGAGGTTCAAGACTCAAGATATCTTCGGTTAAGAGTTGTAAGCCCATTTCTTCCTTTTTGGTTTATCTTGGATTATAAGAACATCTTGGCCAAGTTGATGATGTTTTGATGAAACACATGAGTTAGATGGTGTTTAAGAGAGTCAATAGATGTTCGCCAACCACCCATGGAGGTTGAAGGCTCAAGATATCTTCGGTTCAGATTTGTAAGCCCATTTCTTCCTTTTTGGTTTATCTTGGATTATAAGAACATCTTGGCCAAGTTGATGATGTTTTGATGAAACACATGAGTTAAATGGTGTTTGAGTGAGTTAATAGATGTTCGCCTACCACCCATAGTGGATGAAGACTCAAGATATCTTCGTTTAAGAGTTGTAAGCTCATTTCTTCCATTTTGGTTTATCTTGGATTATAAGAACTTCGAGGCCAACTGGTTGATGTTTTGATGAAACACATGAGTTAGATGGTGTTTGAGAGTGTCAATAGATGTTCGCCAAGCACCCATTGAGGTTCAAGACTCAAGATATCTTCGGTTAAGAGTTGTAATCTCATTTCTTCCATTTCGGTTTATCTTGGATTATAAGAACTTCTTGGCCAAGTTGTTGATGTTTTCATGAAACACATGAGTTAGATGATGTTTGAGAGAGTTAATAGATGTTCGCCACCCACCTGTGGAGGTCGAAGACTCAAGATATCTTCGGTTAAGAGTTGTAAGCCCATTTCTTCCTTTTCGGTTTATCTTGGCATATACGAACTTCTAGGCCAAGTGGTTTATGTTTTCATGAAACACATGAGTTAGATGGTGTTTAAGAGAGTCAATAGATGTTCGCCAACCACCCATGGAGGTTGAAGGCTCAAGATATCTTCGGTTCAGATTTGTAAGCCCATTTCTTCCTTTTTGGTTTATCTTGGATTATAAGAACATCTTGGCCAAGTTGATGATGTTTTGATGAAACACATGAGTTAAATGGTGTTTGAGTGAGTTAATAGATGTTCGCCTACCACCCATAGTGGATGAAGACTCAAGATATCTTCGTTTAAGAGTTGTAAGCTCATTTCTTCCATTTTGGTTTATCTTGGATTATAAGAACTTCTAGGCCAAGTGGTTGATGTTTTCATGAAACACATGAGTTAGATGGTGTTTGAGAGTGTCAATAGATGTTCGCCAACCACCCAAGGAGATTGAAGACTCAAGATATCTTCGGTTAAGAGTTGTAAGCCCATTTCTTCCATTACGGTTTATCTTGGATTATAAGAACTTCTAGGCCAAGTTGTTGATGTTTTGATGAAACACATGAGTTAGATGGTGTTTGAGAGAGTCAATAGATGTTCGCCAACCACCCATGGAGGTTGAAGACTCAAGATATCTTCGGTTAAGAGTTGTAATCTCATTTCTTCCATTTCGGTTTATCTTGGATTATAAGAACTTCTAGGCCAAATTATTGATGTTTTCATGAAACACATGAGTTAGATGGTGTTTGACAGAGTCAATAGATGTTCGCCACCCACCTGTGGAGGTCGAAGACTCAAGATATCTTCGGTTAAGAGTTGTAAGCCCATTTCTTCCTTTTCGGTTTATCTTGGCATATACGAACTTCTAGGCCAAGTGGTTGATGTTTTCATGAGACACATGAGTTAGATGGTGTTTGAGAGGGTCAATAGATGTTCGCCAACCACCCATGGAGGTTGAAGGCTCAAGATATCTTCGGTTCAGATTTGTAAGCCCATTTCTTCCTTTTCGGTTTATCTTGGATTATAAGAACATCTTGGCCAAGTTGTTGATGTTTTGATGAAACACATGAGTTAGATGGTGTTTGAGAGAGTCAATAGATGTTCGCCAACCACCCATGGAGGATGAAGACTCAAGATATCTTCGGTTAAGAGTTGTAATCTCATTTCTTCCATTTCGGTTTATCTTGGATTATAAGAACTTCTAGGCTAAATTGTTGATGTTTTGATAAAACACATGAGTTAGATAGTGTTTGAGAGAGTTAATAGATGTTCGACTACCGCCCATAGTGGTTGAAGATTCAAGATATCTTCGGTTAAGAGTTGTAATCTCATTTCTTCCATTTCGGTTTATGTTGGATTATAAGAACTTCTTGGCCAAGTTGTTGATGTTTTGATGAAACACATGAGTTAGATGGTGTTTGAGAGAGTCAATAGATGTTCGCCAACCTCCTATGGAGGTCGAAGACTCAAGATATCTTCGGTTAAGAGTTCTAACCCATTTCTTCCTTTTCGGTTTATCTTGGCATATACGAACTTCTAGGCCAAGTGGTTGATGTTTTCATGAAACACATGAGTTAGATGGTGTTTGAGAGAGTCAATAGATGTTCGCCAACCACCCATGGAGGTTGAAGGCTCAAGATATCTTCGGTTCAGAGTTGTAAGCCCATTTCTTCCTTTTCGGTTTATCTTGGATTATAAGAACATCTTGGCCAAGTTGTTGATGTTTTGATGAAACACATGAGTTAGATGGTGTTTGAGAGAGTCAATAGATGTTCGCCAACCACCCATGGAGGATGAAGACTCAAGATATCTTCGGTTAAGAGTTGTAATCTCATTTCTTCCATTTCGGTTTATCTTGGATTATAAGAACTTCTAGGCCAAATTGTTGATGTTTTGATGAAACACATGAGTTAGATAGTGTTTGAGAGAGTTAATAGATGTTCGACTACCACCCATAGTGGTTGAAGACTCAAGATATCTTCGGTTAAGAGTTGTAATCTCATTTCTTCCATTTCGGTTTATCTTGGATTATAAGAACTTCTTGGCCAAGTTGTTGATGTTTTGATGAAACACATGAGTTAGATGGTGTTTGAGAGAGTCAATAGATGATCGTCAACCACCCATGGAGGTTGAAGACTCAAGATATCTTCGGTTAAGAGTTGTAATCGCATTTCTTCCATTTCGGTTTATCTTGGATTATAAGAACTTCTTGGCCAAGTTGTTGATGTTTTGATGAAACACATGAGTTAGATGGTGTTTGACAGAGTCAATAGATGTTCGCCAACCTCCTATGGAGGTCGAAGACTCAAGATATCTTTGGTTAAGAGTTGTAACCCATATCTTCCTTTTCGGTTTATCTTGGCATATACGAACTTCTAGGCCAAGTGGTTGATGTTTTCATGAGACACATGAGTTAGATGGTGTTTGAGAGAGTCAATAGATGTTCGCCAAACTCCCATGGAGGTTGAAGGCTCAAGATATCTTCGGTTCAGAGTTGTAAGCCTATTTCTTCCTTTTCGGTTTATCTTGGATTATAAGAACATCTTGGCCAAGTTGTTGATGTTTTGATGAAACACATGAGTTAGATGGTGTTTGAGAGGGTCAATAGATGTTCGCCAACCACCCATGGAGGTTGAAGACTCAAGATATCTTCGGTTAAGAGTTGTAATCTCATTTCTTCCATTTCGGTTTATCTTGGATTATAAGAACTTCTAGGCCAAATTGTTGATGTTTTCATGAAACACATGAGTTAGATGATGTTTGAGAGAGTCAATAGATGTTCGCCACCCACCTGTGGAGGTCAAAGACTCAAGTTATCTTCGGTTAAGAGTTGTAAGCCCATTTCTTCCTTTTCGGTTTATCTTGGCGTATACGAACTTCTAGGCCAAGTGGTTGATGTTTTCATGAGACACATGAGTTAGATGGTGTTTGAGAGAGTCAATAGATGTTCGCCAAGCACCCATTGTGGTTGAAGACTCAAGATATCTTCGTTTAAGAGTTGTAATCTCATTTCTTCCATTTCGGTTTATCTTGGATTATAAGAACTTCTAGGCCAAATTGTTGATGTTCTGATGAAACACATGAGTTAGATGATGTTTGAGAGAGTCAATAGATGTTCGCCACCCACCTGTGGAGGTCGAAGACTCAAGATATCTTCGGTTAAGAGTTGTAAGCCCATTTCTTCCTTTTCGGTTTATCTTGGTATATACGAACTTCTAGGCCAAGTGGTTGATGTTTTCATGAAACACATGAGTTAGATGGTGTTTAAGAGAGTCAATAGATGTTCGCCAACCACCCATGGAGGTTGAAGGCTCAAGATATCTTCGGTTCAGATTTGTAAGCCCATTTCTTCCTTTTCGGTTTATCTTGGATTATAAGAACATCTTGGCCAAGTTGATGATGTTTTGATGAAACACATGAGTTAGATGGTGTTTGAGTGAGTTAATAGATGTTCGCCTACCACCCATAGTGGTTGAAGACTCAAGATATCTTCGTTTAAGAGTTGTAAGCTCATTTCTTCCTTTTCGGTTTATCTTGGCATATACGAACTTCTAGGCCAAGTGGTTGATGTTTTCATGAAACACATGAGTTAGATGGTGTTTGAGAGAGTCAATAGATGTTCGCCAACCACCCATGGAGGTTGAAGGCTCAAGATATCTTCGGTTCAGAGTTTTAAGCCCATTTCTTCCTTTTCGGTTTATCTTGGATTATAAGAACATCTTGGCCAAGTTGTTGATGTTTTGATGAAACACATGAGTTAGATAGTGTTTGAGAGAGTTAATAGATGTTCGACTCCCGCCCATAGTGGTTGAAGACACAAGATATCTTCGGTTAAGAGTTGTAATCTCATTTCTTCCATTTCGGTTTATCTTGGATTATAAGAACTTCTTGGCCAAGTTGTTGATGTTTTGATGAAACACATGAGTTAGATGGTGTTTGAGAGAGTCAATAGATGTTCGCCAACCTCCTAATGAGGTCGAAGACTCAAGATATCTTTGGTTAAGAGTTGTAACCCATTTCTTCGTTTTCGGTTTATCTTGGCATATACGAACTTCTAGGCCAAGTGGTTGATGTTTTCGTGAAACACATGAGTTAGATGGTGTTTGAGAGAGTCAATAGATGTTCGCCAACCACCCATGGAGGTTGAAGGCTCAAGATATCTTCGGTTCAGAGTTGTAAGCCCATTTCTTCCTTTTCGGTTTATCTTGGATTATAAGAACATCTTGGCCAAGTTGTTGATGTTTTGATGAAACACATGAGTTAGATGGTGTTTGAGAGAGTCAATAGATGTTCGCCAACCACCCATGGAGGTTGAAGACTCAAGATATCTTCGGTTAAGAGTTGTAATCTCATTTCTTCCATTTCGGTTTATCTTGGATTATAAGAACTTCTAGGCCAAATTGTTGATGTTTTGATGAAACACATGAGTTAGATGGTGTTTGAGAGAGTTAATAGATGTTCGCCTACCACCCATAGTGGTTGAAGACTCAAGATATCTTCGGTTAAGAGTTGTAATCTCATTTCTTCCATTTCGGTTTATCTTGGATTATAAGAACTTCTTCGTCAAGTTGTTGATGTTTTGATGAAACACATAAGTTAGATGGTGTTTGAGAGAGTCAATAGATGTTTGCCAACTACTCATTGAGGTTGAAGGCTCAAGATATCTTCGGTTCAGAGTTGTAATCTCATTTCTTCCATTTCGGTTTATCTTGGATTATAAGAACTTCTTGGCCAAGTTGTTGATGTTTTGATGAAACACATGAGTTAGATGGTGTTTGAGAGAGTCAATAGATGTTCGCCAACCTCCTATGGAGGTCGAAGACTCAAGATATATTCGGATAAGAGTTGTAACCCATTTCTTCCTTTTCTGTTTATCTTGGCATATACGAACTTCTAGGCCAAGTGGTTGATGTTTTCTTGAAACACATGAGTTAGATGATGTTTGAGAGAGTCAATAGATGTTCGCCAACCACCCATGGAGGTTGAAGGCTCAAGATATCTTCGGTTCAGAGTTGTAAGCCCATTTCTTCCTTTTCGGTTTATCTTGGATTATAAGAACATCTTGGCCAAGTTGTTGATGTTTTGATGAAACACATGAGTTAGATGGTGTTTGAGAGAGTCAATAGATGTTCGCCAACCACCCATGGAGGATGAAGACTCAAGATATCTTCGGTTAAGAGTTGTAATCTCATTTCTTCAATTACGGTTTATCTTGGATTATAAGAACTTCTAGGCCAAATTGTTGATGTTTTGATGAAACACATGAGTTAGATAGTGTTTGAGAGAGTTAATAGATGTTCGACTACCACCCATAGTGGTTGAAGACTCAAGATATCTTCGGTTAAGAGTTGTAATCTCATTTCTTCGATTTCGGTTTATCTTGGATTATAAGAACTTCTTGGCCAAGTTGTTGATGTTTTGATGAAACACATGAGTTAGATGGTGTTTGAGAGAGTCAATAGATGATCGCCAACCACCCATGGAGGTTGAAGACTCAAGATATCTTCGGTTAAGAGTTGTAATCTCATTTCTTCCATTTCGGTTTATCTTGGATTATAAGAACTTCTTGGCCAAGTTGTTGATGTTTTGATGAAACACATGAGTTGGATGGTGTTTGAGAGAGTCAATAGATGTTCGCCAACCTCCTATGGAGGTCGAAGACTCAAGATATCTTCGGTTAAGAGTTGTAATCTCATTTCTTCCATTTCGGTTTATCTTGGATTATAAGAACTTCTTGGCCAAGTTGTTGATGTTTTGATGAAACACATGAGTTAGATGGTGTTTGAGAGAGTCAATAGATGTTCGCCAACCACCCATGGAGGTTGAAGACTCAAGATATCTTCAGTTAAGAGTTGTAAGCCCATTTCTTCCTTTTCGGTTTATCTTGGCATATACGAACTTCTAGGCCAAGTGGTTGATGTTTTGATGAAACACATGAGTTAGATGGTGTTTGAGAGAGTCAATAGATGTTCGCCAACCACCTGTGGTGGTCGAAGACTCAAGATATCTTCGGTTAAGAGTTGTAAGCCCATTTCTTCCTTTTCGGTTTATCTTGGCATATACGAACATCTAGGCCAAGTGGTTGATGTTTTCATGAAACACATGAGTTAGATGGTGTTTGAGAGAGTCAATAGATGTTCGCCAACCACCCATGGAGGTTGAAGGCTCAAGATATCTTCGGTTCAGAGTTGTAAGCCCATTTCTTCCATTTCGGTTTATCTTGGATTATATGAACATGATGGCCAAGTTGTTGATGTTCTGATGAAACACATGAGTTAGATGGTGTTTGAGACAGTTAATAGATGTTCGCCTACCACCCATAGTGGTTGAGGACTCAAGATATCTTCGTTTAAGAGTTGTAAGCTCATTTCTTCCTTTTCGGTTTATCTTGGCATATACGAACTTCTAGGCCAAGTGGTTGATGTTTTCATGAAACACATGAGTTAGATGGTGTTTGAGAGAGTCAATAGATGTTCGCCAACCACCCATGGAGGTTGAAGGCTCAAGATATCTTCGGTTCAGAGTTGTAATCCCATTTCTTCCTTTTCGGTTTATCTTGGCATATACGAACTTCTAGGCCAAGTGGTTGATGTTTTCATGAAACACATGAGTTAGATGGTGTTTGAGAGAGTCAATAGATGTTCGCCAACCACCCATGGAGGTTGAAGGCTCAAGATATCTTCGGTTCAGAGTTGTAAGCCCATTTCTTCCTTTTCGGTTTATCTTGGATTATAAGAACATCTTGGCCAAGTTGTTGATGTTTTGATGAAACACATGAGTTAGATGGTGTTTGAGAGAGTCAATAGATGTTCGCCAACCACCCATGGAGGATGAAGACTCAAGATATCTTCGGTTAAGAGTTGTAATCTCATTTCTTCCATTTCGGTTTATCTTGGATTATAAGAACTTCTAGGCCAAGTGGTTGATGTTTTCATGAAACACATGAGTTAGATGGTGTTTGAGAGAGTTAATAGATGTTCGCCTACCACCCATATTGGTTGAAGACTCAAGATATCTTCGGTTAAGAGTTGTAATCTCATTTCTTCCATTTCGGTTTATCTTGGCATATACGAACTTCTAGGCCAAGTGGTTGATGTTTTCATGAAACACATGAGTTAGATGGTGTTTGAGAGAGTCAATAGATGTTCGCCAACCACCCATGGAGGATGAAGACTCAAGATATCTTCGGTTAAGAGTTGTAATCTCATTTCTTCCATTTCGGTTTATCTTGGATTATAAGAACTTCTAGGCCAAGTGGTTGATGTTTTCATGAAACACATGAGTTAGATGGTGTTTGAGAGAGTTAATAGATGTTCGCCTACCACCCATATTGGTTGAAGACTCAAGATATCTTCGGTTAAGAGTTGTAATCTCATTTCTTCCATTTCGGTTTATCTTGGCATATACGAACTTCTAGGCCAAGTGGTTGATGTTTTCATGAAACACATGAGTTAGATGGTGTTTGAGAGAGTCAATAGATGTTCGCCAACCACCCATGGAGGTTGAAGACTCAAGATATCTTCGGTTAAGAGTTGTAATCTCATTTCTTCCATTTCGGTTTATCTTGGATTATAAGAACATCTTGGCCAAGTTGTTGATGTTTTGATGAAACACATGAGTTAGATGGTGTTTGAGAGAGTTAATAGATGTTCGCCTGCCACCCATAGTGGTTGAAGACTCAAGATATCTTCGTTTAAGAGTTGTAAGCTCATTTCTTCCTTTTCGGTTTATCTTGGCATATACGAACTTCTAGGCCAAGTGGTTGATGTTTTCATGAAACACATGAGTTAGATGGTGTTTGAGAGAGTCAATAGATGTTCGCCAACCACCCATGGAGGTTGAAGGCTCAAGATATCTTCGGTTCAGAGTTGTAAGCCCATTTCTTGCTTTTCGGTTTATCTTGGATTATAAGAACATCTTGGCCAAGTTGTTGATGTTTTGATGAAACACATGAGTTAGATGGTGTTTGAGAGAGTCAATAGATGTTCGCCATCCACCCATGGAGGTTGAAGACTCAAGATATCTTCGGTTAAAAGTTGTAATCTCATTTCTTCCATTTCGGTTTATCTTGGATTCTAAGAACTTCTAGGCCAAATTGTTGATGTTTTGATGAAACACATGAGTTAGATGATGTTTGAGAGAGTCAATAGATGTTTGCCACCCACCTGTGGAGGTCGAAGACTCAAGATATCTGCGGTTAAGAGTTGTAAGCCCATTTCTTCCTTTTCGGTTTATCTTGGCATATACGAAGTTCTAGGCCAAGTGGTTGATGTTTTCATGAGACACTTGAGTTAGATCGTGTTTGAGAGAGTCAATAGATGTTCGCCAAGCACCCATTGTGGTTGAAGACTCAAGATATCTTCGTTTAAGAGTTGTAATATCAATTTCTTCCATTTCGGTTTATCTTGGATTATAAGAACATCTAGGCCAAATTGTTGATGTTTTGATGAAACACATGAGTTAGATGATGTTTGGGAGAGTCAATAGATGTTTGCGAACCACCTGTGGAGGTCGAAGACTCAAGATATCTTCGGTTAAGAGTTGTAAGCCCATTTCTTCCTTTTCGGTTTATCTTGGCATATACGAACTTCTAGGCCAAGTGGTTGATGTTTTCATGAAACACATGAGTTAGATGATGTTTGAGAGTGTCAATAGATGTTCGCCAAGCTCCCATAGTGGTTGAAGACTCAAGATATCTTCGGTTAAGAGTTGTAAGGCCATTTCTTCCTTTTCGGTTTATCTGGGCATATACGAACTTCTAGGCCAAGTGGTTGATGTTTTCACGAAACACATGAGTTAGATGGTGTTTGAGAGAGTCAATAGATGTTCGCCAAGTACCCATTGTGGTTGAAGACTCAAGATATCTTCGTTTAAGAGTTGTAAGCCCATTTCTTCCTTTTCGGTTTATCTTGGCATATACGAACTTCTAGGCCAAGTGGTTGATGTTTTCATGAAACACATGAGTTAGATGGTGTTTGAGAGAGTCAATAGATGTTCGCCAACCACCTATGGAGGTCGAAGACTCAAGATATCTTCGGAAAAGAGTTGTAAGCCCATTTCTTCCTTTTCGGTTTATCTTGGCATATACGAACTTCTAGGCCAAGTGGTTGATGTTTTCATGAAACACATGAGTTAGATGGTGTTTGAGAGTGTCAATAGATGTTCGCCAACCACCTATGGAGGTCGAAGACTCAAGATATCTTCGGTTAAGAGTTGTAAGCCCATTTCTTCCTTTTCGGTTTATCTTGGCATATACGAACTTCTAGGCCAAGTGGTTGATGTTTTCATGAAACACATGAGTTAGATGGTGTTTGAGAGTGTCAATAGATGTTCGCCAACCACCCATGGAGGTTGAAGGCTCAAGATATCTTCGGTTCAGAGTTGTAAGCCCATTTCTTCCTTTTCAGTTTATCTTGGGTTATAACAACATCTTGGCCAAGTTGTTGATGTTTTGATGAAACACATGAGTTAGATGGTGTTTGAGAGAGTTAATAGATGTTCGCCTACCACCCATAGTGGTTGAAGACTCAAGATATCTTCGTTTAAGAGTTGTAAGCTCATTTCTTCCTTTTCGGTTTATCTTGGCATATACGAACTTCTAGGCCAAGTGGTTGATGTGTTCTTGAAACACATAAGTTAGATGGTGTTTGAGAGTGTCAATAGATGTTCGCCGACCACCTATGCAGGTCGAAGACTCAACATATCTTCGGTTAAGAGTTGTAAGCCCATTTCTTCCTTTTCGGTTTATCTTGGCATATACGAACTTCTAGGCCAAGTGGTTGATGTTTTCTTGAAACACATGAGTTAGATGGTGTTTGAGAGAGTCAATAGATGTTCGCCAACCACCCATGGAGGTTGAAGGCTCAAGATATCTTCGGTTCAGAGTTGTAAGCCCATTTCTTCCTTTTCGGTTTATCTTGGATTATAAGAACATCTTGGCCAAGTTGTTGATGTTTTGATGAAACACATGAGTTAGATGGTGTTTGAGAGAGTCAATAGATGTTCGCCAACCACCCATGGAGGATGAAGACTCAAGATATCTTCGGTTAAGAGTTGTAATCTCATTTCTTCCATTTCGGTTTATCTTGGATTATAAGAACTTCTAGGCCAAATTGTTGATGTTTTGATGAAACACATGAGTTAGATGGTGTTTGAGAGAGTTAATAGATGTTCGCCTACCACCCATAGTGGTTGAAGACTCAAGATATCTTCGGTTAAGAGTTGTAATCTCATTTCTTCCATTTCGGTTTATCTTGGATTATAAGAACTTCTTGGCCAAGTTGTTGATGTTTTGATGAAACACATGAGTTAGATGGTGTTTGAGAGAGTCAATAGATGTTCGCCAACCACCCATGGAGGTTGAAGACTCAAGATATCTTCGGTTAAGAGTTGTAATCTCATTTCTTCCATTTCGGTTTATCTTGGATTATAAGAACTTCTTGGCCAAGTTGTTGATGTTTTGATGAAACACATGAGTTAGATGGTGTTTGAGAGAGTCAATAGATGTTCGCCAACCACCTATGGAGGTCGAAGACTCAAGATATCTTCGGTTAAGAGTTGTAATCTCATTTCTTCCATTTCGGTTTATCTTGGATTATAAGAACTTCTTGGCCAAGTTGTTGATGTTTTGATGAAACACATGAGTTAGATGGTGTTTGAGAGAGTCAATAGATGTTCGCCAACCACCCATGGAGGTTGAAGACTCAAGATATCTTCAGTTAAGAGTTGTAAGCCCATTTCTTCCTTTTCGGTTTATCTTGGCATATACGAACTTCTAGGCCAAGTGGTTGATGTTTTGATGAAACACATGAGTTAGATGGTGTTTGAGAGGGTCAATAGATGTTCGCCAACCACCTATGGAGGTCGAAGACTCAAGATATCTTCGGTTAAGAGTTGTAAGCCCATTTCTTCCTTTTCGGTTTATCTTGGCATATACGAACATCTAGGCCAAGTGGTTGATGTTTTCATGAAACACATGAGTTAGATGGTGTTTGAGAGAGTCAATAGATGTTCGCCAACCACCCATGGAGGTTGAAGGCTCAAGATATCTTCGGTTCAGAGTTGTAAGCCCATTTCTTCCATTTCGGTTTATCTTGGATTATATGAACATGATGGCCAAGTTGTTGATGTTCTGATGAAACACATGAGTTAGATGGTGTTTGAGAGAGTTAATAGATGTTCGCCTACCACCCATAGTGGTTGAGGAGGACTCAAGATATCTTCGTTTAAGAGTTGTAAGCTCATTTCTTCCTTTTCGGTTTATCTTGGCATATACGAACTTCTAGGCCAAGTGGTTGATGTTTTCATGAAACACATGAGTTAGATGGTGTTTGAGAGAGTCAATAGATGTTCGCCAACCACCCATGGAGGTTGAAGGCTCAAGATATCTTCGGATCAGAGTTGTAAGCCCATTTCTTCCTTTTCGATTTATCTTGGCATATACGAAGTTCTAGGCCAAGTGGTTGATGTTTTCATGAGACACATGAGTTAGATCGTGTTTGAGAGAGTCAATAGATGTTCGCCAACCACCCATGGAGGTTGAAGGCTCAAGATATCTTCGGTTCAGAGTTGTAATCCCATTTCTTCCTTTTCGGTTTATCTTGGATTATAAGAACTTCTTGGCCAAGTTGTTGATGTTTTGATGAAACACATGAGTTAGATGGTGTTTGAGAGAGTCAATAGATGTTCGCCAACCACCCATGGAGGTTGAAGACTCAAGATATCTTCGGTTAAGAGTTGTAATCTCTTTTCTTCCATTTCGGTTTATCTTGGATTATAAGAACTTCTAGGCCAAGTGGTTGATGTTTTCATGAAACACATGAGTTAGATGGTGTTTGAGAGAGTCAATAGATGTTCGCCTGCCACCCATAGTGGTTGAAGACTCAAGATATCTTCGGTTAAGAGTTGTAATCTCATTTCTTCCATTTCGGTTTATCTTGGCATATAAGAACTTCTAGGCCAAGTGGTTGATGTTTTCATGAAACACATGAGTTAGATGGTGTTTGAGAGAGTCAATAGATGTTCGCCAACCACCCATGGAGGTTGAAGACTCAAGATATCTTCGGTTAAGAGTTGTAATCTCATTTCTTCCATTTCGGTTTATCTTGGATTATAAGAACGTCTTGGCCAAGTTGTTGATGTTTTGATGAAACACATGAGTTAGATGGTGTTTGAGAGAGTCAATAGATGTTCGCCAACCACCCATTGTGGTTAATGACTCAAGATATCTTCGTTTAAGAGTTGTAAGCCCATTTCTTCCTTTTCGGTTTATCTTGGCATATACGAACTTCTAGGCCAAGTGGTTGATGTTTTCATGAAACACATGAGTTAGATGGTGTTTGAGAGAGTCAATAGATGTTCGCCAACCACCCATGGAGGTTGAAGGCTCAAGATATCTTCGGTTCAGAGTTGTAAGCCCATTTCTTCCTTTTCGGTTTATCTTGGATTATAAGAACTTCTTGGCCAAGTTGTTGATGTTTTGATGAAACACATGAGTTAGATGGTGTTTGAGAGAGTCAATAGATGTTCGCCAACCACCCATGGAGGTTGAAGACTCAAGATATCTTCGGTTAAGAGTTGTAATCTCATTTCTTCCATTTCGGTTTATCTTGGATTATAAGAACTTCTAGGCCAAGTGGTTGATGTTTTGATGAAACACATGAGTTAGATGGTGTTTGAGAGAGTCAATAGATGTTCGCCAACCACCCATGGAGGTTGAAGACTCAAGATATCTTCGGTTAAGAGTTGTAAGCCCATTTCTTCCTTTTCGGTTTATCTTGGCATATACGAACTTCTAGGCCAAGTGGTTGATGTTTTCATGAGACACATGAGTTAGATGGTGTTTGAGAGAGTCAATAGATGTTCGCCAAGCACCCATTGTGGTTGAAGACTCAAGATATCTTCGTTTAAGAGTTGTAATCTCAATTTCTTCCATTTCGGTTTATCTTGGATTATAAGAACATCTAGGCCAAATTGTTGATGTTTTGATGAAACACATGAGTTAGATGATGTTTGGGAGAGTCAATAGATGTTTGCGAACCACCTGTGGAGGTCGAAGACTCAAGATATCTTCGGTTAAGAGTTGTAAGCCCATTTCTTCCTTTTCGGTTTATCTTGGCATATACGAACTTCTAGGCCAAGTGGTTGATGTTTTCATGAAACACATGAGTTAGATGATGTTTGAGAGTGTCAATAGATGTTCGCCAAGCTCCCATAGTGGTTGAAGACTCAAGATATCTTCGGTTAAGAGTTGTAAGCCCATTTCTTCCTTTTCGGTTTATCTTGCCATATACGAACTTCTAGGCCAAGTGGTTGATGTTTTCATGAAACACATGAGTTAGATGGTGTTTAAGAGAGTCAATAGATGTTCGCCAACCACCCATTGTGGTTAATGACTCAAGATATCTTCGTTTAAGAGTTGTAAGCCCATTTCTTCCTTTTCGGTTTATCTTGGCATATACGAACTTCTAGGCCAAGTGGTTGATGTTTTCATGAAACACAAGAGTTAGATGGTGTTTGAGAGAGTCAATAGATGTTCGCCAACCACCCATGGAGGTTGAAGACTCAAGATATCTTCGGTTAAGAGTTGTAAACCCATTTCTTCCTTATCGGTTTATCTTGGATTATAAGAACTTCTAGGCCAAGTGGTTGATGTTTTCATCAGACACATGAGTTAGATGGTGTTTGAGAGTCAATAGATGTTCACCAACCACCTATGGAGGTCGAAGACTCAAGATATCTTCGGAAAAGAGTTGTAAGCCCATTTCTTCCTTTTCGGTTTATCTTGGCATATACGAACTTCTAGGCCAAGTGGTTGATGTTTTCATGAAACACATGAGTTAGATGGTGTTTGAGAGTGTCAATAGATGTTCGCCAACCACCTATGGAGGTCGAAGACTCAAGATATCTTCGGTTAAGAGTTGTAAGCCCATTTCTTCCTTTTCGGTTTATCTTGGCATATACGAACTTCTAGGCCAAGTGGTTGATGTTTTCATGAAACACATGAGTTAGACGGTGTTTGAGAGTGTCAATAGATGTTCGCTAACCACCCATGGAGGTTGAAGGCTCAAGATATCTTCGGTTCAGAGTTGTAAGCCCATTTCTTCCTTTTCGGTTTATCTTGGATTATAAGAACATCTTGGCCAAGTTGTTGATGTTTTGATGAAACACATGAGTTAGATGGTGTTTGAGAGAGTTAATAGATGTTCGCCTACCACCCATAGTGGTTGAAGACTCAAGATATCTTCGTTTAAGAGTTGTAAGCTCATTTCTTCCTTTTCGGTTTATCTTGGCATATACGAACTTCTAGGCCAAGTGGTTGATGTGTTCTTGAAACACATGAGTTAGATGGTGTTTGAGAGTGTCAATAGATGTTCGCCAACCACCTATGGAGGTCGAAGACTCAAGATATCTTCGGTTAAGAGTTGTAAGCCCATTTCTTCCTTTTCGATTTATCTTGGCATATACGAACTTCTAGGCCAAGTGGTTGATGTTTTCATGAAACACATGAGTTAGATGGTGTTTGAGAGAGTCAATAGATGTTCGCCAACCACCCATGGAGGTTGAAGGCTCAAGATATCTTCGGTTCAGAGTTGTAAGCCCATTTCTTCCTTTTCGGTTTATCTTGGATTATAAGAACTTCTTGGCCAAGTGGTTGATGTTTTGATGAAACACATGAGTTAGATGGTGTTTGAGAGAGTCAATAGATGTTCGCCAACCACCCATGGAGGATGAAGACTCAAGATATCTTCGGTTAAGAGTTGTAAGCCCATTTCTTCCATTTCGGTTTATCTTGGATTATAAGAACTTCTAGGCCAAATTGTTGATGTTTTGATGAAACACATGAGTTAGATGGTGTTTGAGAGAGTCAATAGATGTTCGCCAACCACCCATGGAGGATGAAGACTCAAGATATCTTCGGTTAAGAGTTGTAATCTCATTTCTTCCATTTCGGTTTATCTTGGATTATAAGAACTTCTAGGCCAAATTGTTGATGTTTTGATGAAACACATGAGTTAGATGGTGTTTGAGAGAGTCAATACATGTTCGCCTACCACCCATATTGGTTGAAGACTCAAGATATCTTCGGTTAAGAGTTGTAATCTCATTTCTTCCATTTCGGTTTATCTTGGATTATAAGAACTTCTTGGCCAAGTTGTTGATGTTTTGATGAAACACATGAGTTAGATGGTGTTTGAGAGAGTCAATAGATGATCGCCAACCACCCATGGAGGTTGAAGACTCAAGATATCTTCTGTTAAGTGTTGTAATCTCATTTCTTCCATTTCGGTTTATCTTGGATTATAAGAAATTCTTGGCCAAGATGTTGATGTTTTGATGACACACATGAGTTAGATGGTGTTTGAGAGAGTGAATAGATATTCGCCACCCTCCTGTGGAGGTCGAAGACTCAAGATATCTTCGGTTAAGAGTTGTAAGCCCATTTCTACCTTTTCGGTTTATCTTGGCATATACGAACTTCTAGGCCAAGTGGTTGATGTTTTCATGAGACACATGAGTTAGATGGTGTTTGAGAGAGTCAATAGATGTTCGCCAAGCACCCATTGTGGTTGAAGACTCAAGATATCTTCGTTTAAGAGTTGTAAGCTCATTTCTTCCTTTTCGGTTTATCTTGGATTATAAGAACTTCTTGGCCAAGTTGTTGATGTTTTGATGAAACACATGAGTTAGATGGTGTTTGAGAGAGTCAATAGATGTTCGCCAACCACCTGTGGAGGTCGAAGACTCAAGATATCTTCGGTTAAGAGTTGTAAGCCCATTTCTTCCTTTTCGGTTTATCTTGGCATATACGAACTTCTAGGCCAAGTGGTTGATGTTTTCATGAAACACATGAGTTAGATGGTGTTTGAGAGTGTCAATAGATGTTCGCCTACCACCCATAGTGGTTGAAGACTCAAGATATCTTCGGTTAAGAGTTGTAAGCCCATTTCTTCCTTTTCGGTTTATCTTGGCATATACGAACTTCTAGGCCAAGTGGTTGATGTTTTGATGAAACACATGAGTTAGATGGTGTTTGAGAGAGTCAATAGATGTTCGCCAACCACCTGTGGTGGTCGAAGACTCAAGATATCTTCGGTTAAGAGTTGTAAGCCCATTTCTTCCTTATCGGTTTATCTTGGATTATAAGAACTTCTAGGCCAAGTGGTTGATGTTTTCATGAGACACATGAGTTAGATGGTGTTTGAGAGAGTCAATAGATGTTCGCCAACCACCTATGGAGGTCGAAGACTCAAGATATCTTCGGTTAAGAGTTGTAAGCCCATTTCTTCCTTTTCGGTTTATCTTGGCATATACGAACTTCTAGGCCAAGTGGTTGATGTTTTCATGAAACACATGAGTTAGATGGTGTTTGAGAGTGTCAATAGATGTTCGCCAACCACCCATGGAGGTCGAAGACTCAAGATATCTTCGGTTAAGAGTTGTAATCCCATTTCTTCCTTTTCGATTTATCTTGGCATATACGAACTTCTAGGCCAAGTGGTTGATGTTTTCATGAAACACATGAGTTAGATGGTGTTTGAGAGAGTCAATAGATGTTCGCCAACCACCCATGGAGGTTGAAGGCTCAAGATATCTTCGGTTCAGAGTTGTAAGCCCATTTCTTCCTTTTCGGTTTATCTTGGATTATAAGAACTTCTTGGCCAAGTTGTTGATGTTTTGATGAAACACATGAGTTAGATGGTGTTTGAGAGAGTCAATAGATGTTCGCCAACCACCTGTGGAGGTCGAAGACTCAAGATATCTTCGGTTAAGAGTTGTAAGCCCATTTCTTCCTTTTCGGTTTATCTTGGCATATACGAACTTCTAGGCCAAGTGGTTGATGTTTTCATGAAACACATGAGTTAGATGATGTTTGAGAGTGTCAATAGATGTTCGCCTACCACCCATAGTGGTTGAAGACTCAAGATATCTTCGGTTAAGAGTTGTAAGCCCATTTCTTCCTTTTCGGTTTATCTTGGCATATACGAACTTCTAAGCCAAGTGGTTGATGTTTTGATGAAACACATGAGTTAGATGGTGTTTGAGAGAGTCAATAGATGTTCGCCAACCACCTGTGGTGGTCGAAGACTCAAGATATCTTCGGTTAAGAGTTGTAAGCCCATTTCTTCCTTATCGGTTTATCTTGGATTATAAGAACTTCTAGGCCTACTGGTTGATGTTTTGATGAAACACATGTGTTTGATGGGGTTTGAGAGAGTCAATAGATGTTCGCCAACCACCTATTGAGGTCGAAGACTCAAGATATCTTCGGTTCAGAGTTGTAAGCCCATTTCTTTCATTTCGGTTTATCTTGGATTATATGAACATCATGGCCAAGTTGTTGATGTTTTGATGAAACACATGAGTTAGATGGTGTTTGAGAGAGTCAATAGATGTTCGCTAACCACCCATGGAGGTTGAAGACTCAAGATATCTTCGGTTAAAAGTTGTAATTTCATTTCTTCCATTTCGGTTTATCTTGGATTATAAGAACTTCTAGGCCAAATTGTTGATGTTTTGATGAAACACATGAGTTAGATGATGTTTGAGAGAGTCAATAGATGTTCGCCACCCACCTGTGGAGGTCGAAGACTCAAGATATCTTCGGTTAAGAGTTGTAAGCCCATTTCTTCCTTTTCGGTTTATCTTGGCATATACGAACTTCTAGGCCAAGTGGTTGATGTTTTCATGAAACACATGAGTTAGATGGTGTTTGAGAGAGTCAATAGATGTTCGCCAACCACCCATGGAGGTTGAAGGCTCAAGATATCTTCGTTTAAGAGTTGTAAGCCCATTTCTTCCTTTTCGGTTTATCTTGGATTATAAGAACATCTTGGCCAAGTTGTTGATGTTTTGATGAAACACATGAGTTAGATGGTGTTTGAGAGAGTTAATAGATGTTCGCCTACCACCCATAGTGGTTGAAGACTCAAGATATCTTCCTTTAAGAGTTGTAAGCTCATTTCTTCCTTTTCAGTTTATCTTGGCATATAAGAACTTCTAGGCCAAGTGGTTGATGTTTTCATGAAACACATGAGTTAGATGGTGTTTGAGAGAGTCAATAGATGTTCGCCAACCACCCATGGAGGTTGAAGACTCAAGATATCTTCGGTTAAGAGTTGTAATCTCATTTCTTCCATTTCGGTTTATCTTGGATTATAAGAACTTCTAGGCCAAGTGGTTGATGTTTTGATGAAACACATGAGTTAGATGGTGTTTGAGAGAGTCAATAGATGTTCGCCAACCACCCATGGTGGTTGAAGACTCAAGATATCTTCGGTTAAGAGTTGTAAGCCCATTTCTTCCATTTCGGTTTATCTTGGCATATACGAACTTCTAGGCCAAGTGGTTGATGTTTTCATGAAACACATGAGTTAGATGGTGTTTGAGAGAGTCAATAGATGTTCGCCAACCACCCATGGAGGTTGAAGACTCAAGATATCTTCGGTTAAGAGTTGTAAGCCCATTTCTTCCTTTTCGGTTTATCTTGGATTATAAGAACATCTTGGCCAAGTTGTTGATGTTTTGATGAAACACATGAGTTAGATGGTGTTTGAGAGAGTCAATAGATGTTTGCCAACCACTCATTGACGTTGAAGACTCAAGATATCTTCGTTTAAGAGTTGTAAGCCCATTTCTTCCTTTTCGGTTTATCTTGGCATATACGAACTTCTAGGCCAAGTGGTTGATGTTTTCATGAAACACATGAGTTAGATGGTGTTTGAGAGAGTCAATAGATGTTCGCCAACCACCCATGGAGGTTGAAGGCTCAAGATATCTTCGGTTCAGAGTTGTAAGCCCATTTCTTCCTTTTCGGTTTATCTTGGATTATAAGAACTTCTAGGCCAAGTTGTTGATGTTTTGATGAAACACATGAGTTAGATGGTGTTTGAGAGAGTCAATAGATGTTCGCCAACCACCCATGCAGGTTTAAGACTCAAGATATCTTCGGTTAAGAGTTGTAAGCCCATTTCTTCCATTTCGGTTTATCTTGGATTATAAGAACTTCTAGGCCAAGTGGTTGATGTTTTGATGAAACACATGAGTTAGATGGTGTTTGAGAGAGTCAATAGATGTTCGCCACCCACCCATGGAGGTTGAAGACTCAAGATATCTTCGGTTAAGAGTTGTAAGCCCATTTCTTCCTTAGCGGTTTATCTTGGATTATAAGAACTTCTAGGCCAAGTGGTTGATGTTTTCATGAGACACATGAGTTAGATGGTGTTTGAGAGAGTCAATAGATGTTCGCCAAGCACCCATTGTGGTTGAAGACTCAAGATATCTTCGTTTAAGAGTTGTTATCTCAATTTCTTCCATTTCGGTTTATCTTGGATTATAAGAACATCTAGGCCAAATGGTTGATGTTTTGATGAAACACATGAGATAGATGGTGTTTGAGAGAGTCAATAGATGTTTGCCAACCACCTATGGAGGTCGAAGACTCAAGATATCTTCGGTTAAGAGTTGTAAGCCCATTTCTTCCTTTTCGGTTTATCTTGGCATATACGAACTTCTAGGCCAAGTGGTTGATGTTTTCATGAAACACATGAGTTAGATGGTGTTTGAGAGTGTCAATAGATGTTCGCCAAGCTCCCATAGTGGTTGAAGACTCAAGATATCTTCGGTTAAGAGTTGTAAGCCCATTTCTTCCTTTTCGGTTTATCTTGGCATATAAGAACTTCTAGGCCAAGTAGTTGATGTTTTCATGAAACACATGAGTTAGATGGTGTTTGAGAGTGTCAATAGATGTTCGCCAACCACCTATGGAGATTGAAGACTCAAGATATCTTCGGTTAAGAGTAGTAATCCCATTTCTTCCTTTTCGGTTTATCTTGGATTATAAGAACTTCTAGGCCTACTGGTTGATGTTTTGATGAAACACATGAGTTAGATGGTGTTTGAGAGAGTCAATAGATGTTCGCCAAGCTCCCATAGTGGTTGAAGACTCAAGATATCTTCGTTTAAGAGTTGTAAGCCCATTTCTTCCTTTTCAGTTTATCTTGGCATATAAGAACTTCTAAGCCAAGTAGTTTATGTTTTCATGAAACAAGTGAGTTAGATGGTGTTTGAGAGAGTCAATAGATGTTCGCCAACCACCTGTGGAGGTCGAAGACTCAAGATATCTTCGGTTAAGAGTTGTAAGCCCATTTCTTCCTTTTCGGTTTATCTTGGCATATACGAACTTCTAGGCCAAGTGGTTGATGTTTTGATGAAACACATGTGTTAGATTGGGTTTGAGAGTGTCAATAGATGTTCGCCAATCACCTATGGATGTCAAAGACTCAAGATATCTTCGGTAAATAGTTGTAAGCCCATTTTTTCCTTTTCGGTTTATGTTGGCATATACGAACTTCTAGGCCAAGTGGTTGATGTGTTCATGAAACATATGAGTTAGATGGTGTTTGAGAGTGTCAATAGATGTTCGCCGACCACCTATGGAGGCCGAAGACTCAACATCAACATATCTTCGGTTAAGAGTTGTAAGCCCATTACTTCCTTTTCGGTTTATCTGGGCATATACGAACTTCTAGGCCAAGTGGTTGATGTTTTCACGAAACACATGAGTTAGATGGTGTTTGAGAGAGTCAATAGATGTTCGCCAACCACCTGTGGTGGTCGAAGACTCAAGATATCTTCGGTTAAAAGTTGTAAGCCCATTTCTTCCTTCTCGGTTTAACTTGGATTATAAGAACTTCTAGGCCTACTGGTTGATGTTTTGATGAAACACATGTGTTAGATGGTGTTTGAGAGAGTCAATAGATGTTCGCCAAGCTCCCATAGTGGTTGAAGACTCAAGATATCTTCGTTTAAGAGTTGTAAGCCCATTTCTTCCTTTTCGGTTTATCTTGGCATATAAGAACTTCTAGGCCAAGTGGTTGATGTTTTCATGAAACACATGAGTTAGATGGTGTTTGAGAGAGTCAATAGATGTTCGCCAACCACCTATGGAGGTCGAAGACTCAAGATATCTTCGGTTAAGAGTTGTAAGCCCATTTCTTCCTTTTCGGTTTATCTTGGCATATAAGAACTTCTAGGCCAAGTAGTTGATGTTTTGATGAAACACATGAGTTAGATGGTGTTTGAGAGTGTCAATAGATGTTCGCCAACCACCTATGGAGATTGAAGACTCAAGATATCTTCGGTTAAGAGTTGTAAGCCCATTTCTTCCTTTTCGGTTTATCTTGGCATATACGAACTTCTAGGCCAAGTGGTTGATGTTTTCATGAAACACATGAGTTAGATGGTGTTTGAGAGAGTCAATAGATGTTTGCCAACCACCCATGGAGGTTGAAGGCTCAAGATATCTTCGGTTCAGAGTTGTAAGCCCATTTCTTCCTTTTCGGTTTATCTTGGATTATAAGAACTTCTTGGCCAAGTTGTTGATGTTTTGATGAAACACATGAGTTAGATGGTGTTTGAGAGAGTTAATAGATGTTCGCCAACCACCTATGGAGGTCGAAGACTCAAGATATCTTCGGTTAAGAGTTGTAATCTCATTTCTTCCATTTCGGTTTATCTTGGATTATAAGAACTTCTTGGCCAAGTTGTTGATGTTTTGATGAAACACATGAGTTAGATGGTGTTTGAGAGAGTCAATAGATGTTCGCCAACCACCCATGGAGGTTGAAGACTCAAGATATCTTCGTTTCAGAGTTGTAAGCCCATTTCTTCCTTTTCGGTTTATCTTGGATTATAAGAACTTCTTGGCCAAGTTGTTGATGTTTTGATGAAACACATGAGTTAGATGGTGTTTGAGAGAGTCAATAGATGTTCGCCAACCACCCATAGTGGTTGAAGACTCAAGATATCTTCAGTTAAGAGTTGTAAGCCCATTTCTTCCATTTCGGTTTATCTTGGATTATAAGAACTTCTAGGCCAAGTGTTTGATGTTTTGATGAAACACATGAGTTAGATGATGTTTGATAGAGTCAATAGATGTTCACCAACCACCCATGGAGGATGAAGACTCAAGATATCTTCGGTTAAGAGTTGTAAGCCCATTTCTTCCATTTCGGTTTATCTTGGATTATAAGAACTTCTTGGCCAAGTTGTTGATGTTTTGATGAAACACATGAGTTAGATGGTGTTTGAGAGAGTCAATAGATGTTCGCCAACCACCCATGGAGGTTGAAGACTCAAGATATCTTCGGTTAAGAGTTGTAATCTCATTTCTTCCATTTCGGTTTATCTTGGATTATAAGAACTTCTAGGCCAAGTGGTTGATGTTTTGATGAAACACATGAGTTAGATGGTGTTTGAGAGAGTCAATAGATGTTCGCCAACCACCCATAGTGGTTGAAGACTCAAGATATCTTCGGTTAAGAGTAGTAATCCCATTTCTTCCATTTCGGTTTATCTTGGATTATAAGAACTTCTTCGTCAAGTTGTTGAAGTTTTGATGAAACACATGAGTTAGATGGTGTTTGAGAGAGTCAATAGATGTTCGCCAACCACCTATGGAGGTCGAAGACTCAAGATATCTTCGGTTAAGAGTTGTAAGCCCATTTCTTCCTTTTCGGTTTATCTTGGCATATACGAACTTCTAGGCCAAGTGGTTGATGTTTTCATGAAACACATGAGTTAGATGGTGTTTGAGAGAGTCAATAGATGTTCGCCAACCACCCATAGTGGTTGAAGACTCAAGATATCTTCGGTTAAGAGTTGTAAGCACATTTCTTCCTTTTCGGTTTATCTTGGCATATACAAACTTCTAGGCCAAGTGGTTGATGTTTTGATGAAACACATGAGTTAGATGGTGTTTGAGAGAGTTAATAGATGTTCGCCTACCACCCATAGTGGTTGAAGACTCAAGATATCTTCGTTTAAGAGTTGTAAGCTCATTTCTTCCTTTTCGGTTTATCTTGGCATGTACGAACTTCTAGGCCAAGTGGTTGATGTTTTCATGAAACACATGAGTTAGATGGTGTTTGAGAGAGTCAATAGATGTTCGCCAACCACCCATGGAGGTTGAAGACTCAAGATATCTTCGGTTCAGAGTTGTAAGCCCATTTCTTCCTTTTCGGTTTATCTTGGATTATAAGAACTTCTTGGCCAAGTTGTTGATGTTTTGATGAAACACATGAGTTAGATGGTGTTTGAGAGAGTCAATAGATGTTCGCCAACCACCCATGGAGGTTGAAGGCTCAAGATATCTTCGGTTCAGAGTTGTAATCCCATTTCTTCCTTTTCGGTTTATCTTGGATTATAAGAACATCTTGGCCAAGTTGTTGATGTTTTGATGAAACACATGAGTTAGATGGTGTTTGAGAGAGTTAATAGATGTTCGCCTACCACCAATAGTGGTTGAAGACTCAAGATATCTTCGGTTAAGAGTTGTAAGCCAATTTCTTCCATTTCGGTTTATCTTGGATTATAAGAACTTCTAGGCCAAGTTGTTGATGTTTTGATGAAACACATGAGTTAGATGGTGTTTGAGAGAGTCAATAGATGTTCGCCAACCACCTATGGAGGTCGAAGACTCAAGATATCTTCGGTTAAGAGTTGTAAGCCCATTTCTTCCTTTTCGGTTTATCTTGGCATATACGAACTTCTAGGCCAAGTGGTTGATGTTTTCATGAAACACATGAGTTAGATGGTGTTTGAGAGAGTCAATAGATGTTCGCCAAGCTCCCATAGTGGTTGAAGACTCAAGATATCTTCGTTTAAGAGTTGTAAGCCCATTTCTTCCTTTTCGGTTTATCTTGGCATATACGAACTTCTAGGCCAAGTGGTTGATGTTTTGATGAAACACATGAGTTAGATGGTGTTTGAGAGAGTTAATAGATGTTCGCCTACCACCCATAGTGGTTGAAGACTCAAGATATCTTCGTTTAAGAGTTGTAAGCTCATTTCTTCCTTTTCGGTTTATCTTGGCATATAAGAACTTCTAGGCCAAGTAGTTGATGTTTTCTTGAAACAAGTGAGTTAGATGGTGTTTGAGAGAGTCAATAGATGTTCGCCAACCACCCATGGAGGTTGAAGACTCAAGATATCTTCGGTTAAGAGTTGTAATCTCATTTCTTCCATTTCGGTTTATCTTGGATTATAAGAACTTCTAGGCCAAGTGGTTGATGTTTTGATGAAACACATGAGTTAGATGGTGTTTGAGAGAGTCAAAAGATGTTTGCCAACCACTCATTGAGGTTGAAGACTCAAGATATCTTCGGTTAAGAGTTGTAATCCCATTTCTTCCATTTCGGTTTATCTTGGATTATAAGAACTTCTTGGCCAAGTTGTTGATGTTTTGATGAAACACATGAGTTAGATGGTGTTTGAGAGAGTCAATAGATGTTCGCCAACCACCCATGGAGGTTGAAGACTCAAGATATCTTCGGTTAAGAGTTGTAAGCCCATTTCTTCCATTTCGGTTTATCTTGGATTATAAGAACTTCTTGGCCAAGTTGTTGATGTTTTGATGAAACACATGAGTTAGATGGTGTTTGAGAGAGTCAATAGATGTTCGCCAACCACCCATGGAGGTTGAAGACTCAAGATATCTTCGGTTAAGAGTTGTAAGCCCATTTCTTCCATTTCGGTTTATCTTGGATTATAAGAACTTCTAGGCCAAGTGGTTAATGTTTTGATGAAACACATGAGTTAGATGGTGTTTGAGAGAGTCAATAGATGTTTGCCAAGCTCCCATAGTGGTTGAAGACTCAAGATATCTTCGGTTAAGAGTTGTAATCTCATTTCTTCCATTTCGGTTTATCTTGGATTATAAGAACTTCTAGGCCAAGTTGTTGATGTTTTGATGAAACACATGAGTTAGATGGTGTTTGAGAGAGTCAATAGATGTTCGCCAACCACCCATGGAGGTTGAAGACTCAAGATATCTTCGGTTAAGAGTTGTAAGCCCATTTCTTCCTTTTCGGTTTATCTTGGATTATAAGAACTTCTAGGCCAAGTGGTTGATGTTTTGATGAAACACATGAGTTAGATGGTGTTTGAGAGAGTCAATAGATGTTCGCCAACCACCCATAGTGGTTGAAGACTCAAGATATCTTCGGTTAAGAGTTGTAAGCCCATTTCTTCCATTTCGGTTTATCTTGGATTATAAGAACTTCTAGGCCAAGTTGTTGATGTTTTGATGAAACACATGAGTTAGATGGTGTTTGAGAGAGTCAATAGATGTTCGCCAACCACCTATGGAGGTTGAAGACTAAAGATATCTTCGGTTAAGAGTTGTAAGCCCATTTCTTCCTTTTCGGTTTATCTTGGCATATAAGAACTTCTAGGCCAAGTGGTTGATGTTTTCATGAAACACATGAGTTAGATGGTGTTTGAGAGAGTCAATAGATGTTCGCCAAGCTCCCATAGTGGTTGAAGACTCAAGATATCTTCGTTTAAGAGTTGTAAGCCCATTTCTTCCTTTTCGGTTTATCTTGGCATATAAGAACTTCTAGGCCAAGTGGTTGATGTTTTGATGAAACACATGAGTTAGATGGTGTTAGAGAGAGTCAATAGATGTTCGCCAACCACCCATAGTGGTTGAAGACTCAAGATATCTTCGTTTAAGAGTTGTAAGCTCATTTCTTCCTTTTCGGTTTATCTTGGCATATACGAACTTCTAGGCCAAGTGGTTGATGTTTTCATGAAACACATGAGTTAGATGGTGTTTGAGAGAGTCAATAGATGTTCGCCAACCACCCATGGAGGTTGAAGGCTCAAGATATCTTCGGTTCAGAGTTGTAATCCCATTTCTTCCTTTTCGGTTTATCTTGGATTATAAGAACTTCTTGGCCAAGTTGTTGATGTTTTGATGAAACACATGAGTTAGATGGTGTTTGAGAGAGTCAATAGATGTTCGCCAACCACCCATGGAGGTTGAAGACTCAAGATATCTTCGGTTAAGAGTTGTAAGCCCATTTCTTCCATTTCGGTTTATCTTGGATTATAAGAACTTCTAGGCCAAGTGGTTGATGTTTTGATGAAACACATGAGTTAGATGGTGTTTGAGAGAGTCAATAGATGTTCGCCACCCACTGTGGAGGTTGAAGACTCAAGATATCTTCGGTAAGAGTTGTAAGCCAATTTCTCCCTTTTCGGTTTATCTTGGCATATACGAACTTCTAGGCCAAGTGGTTGATGTTTTCATGAGACACATGAGTTAGATGGTGTTTGAGAGAGTCAATAGATGTTCGCCAAGCACCCATTGTGGTTGATGACTCAAGATATCTTCGGTTAAGAGTTGTAAGCCCATTTCTTCCTTTTCGGTTTATCTTGGATTATAAGAACTTCTAGGCCAAGTTGTTGATGTTTTGATGAAACACATGAGTTAGATGGTGTTTGAGAGAGTCAATAGATGTTCGCCAACCACCCATGGAGGTTGAAGACTCAAGATATCTTCGGTTAAGAGTTGTAATCCCATTTCTTCCATTTCGGTTTATCTTGGATTATAAGAACTTCTAGGCCAAGTGGTTGATGTTTTGATGAAACACATGAGTTAGATGGTGTTTGAGAGAGTCAATAGATGTTCGCCAACCACCCATGGAGGTTGAAGACTCAAGATATCTTCGGTTAAGAGTTGTAAGCCCATTTCTTCCTTTTCGGTTTATCTTGGATTATAAGAACTTCTAGGCCAAGTGGTTGATGTTTTGATGAAACACATGAGTTAGATGGTGTTTGAGAGGGTCAATAGATGTTCGCCAACCACCTTGGGAGGTCGAATACTCAACATATCTTCGTTTAACAGTTGTAAGCCCATTTCTTCCTTTTCGGTTTATCTTGGCATATACGAACTTCTAGGCCAAGTGGTTGATGTTTTCATGAGACACATGAGTTAGATGGTGTTTGAGAGAGTCAATAGATGTTCGCCAAGCACCCATTGTGGTTGATGACTCAAGATATCTTCGTTTAAGAGTTGTAAGCCCATTTCTTCCTTTTCGGTTTATCTTGGATTATAAGAACTTCTAGGCCAAGTGGTTGATGTTTTGATGAAACACATGAGTTAGATGGTGTTTGAGAGAGTCAATAGATGTTCGCCAACCACCCATGGAGGTTGAAGACTCAAGATATCTTCGGTTAAGAGTTGTAAGCCCATTTCTTCCTTTTCGGTTTATCTTGGCATATACGAACTTCTAGGCCAAGTGGTTGATGTTTTCATGAAACACATGAGTTAGATGGTGTTTGAGAGAGTCAATAGATGTTCGCCAACCACCCATGGAGGTTGAAGACTCAAGATATCTTCGGTTAAGAGTAGTAATCCCATTTCTTCCTTTTCGGTTTATCTTGGATTATAAGAACTTCTTGGCCAAGTGGTTGATGTTTTCATGAAACACATGAGTTAGATGGTGTTTGAGAGAGTCAATAGATGTTCGCCAACCACCTATGGAGGTCGAAGACTCAAGATATCTTCGGTTAAGAGTTGTAAGCCCATTTCTTCCTTTTCGGTTTATCTTGGCATATACGAACTTCTAGGCCAAGTGGTTGATGTTTTCATGAAACACATGAGTTAGATGGTGTTTGAGAGAGTCAATAGATGTTCGCCAACCACCCATTGTGGTTGATGACTCAAGATATCTTCGTTTAAGAGTTGTAATCTCATTTCTTCCATTTCGGTTTATCTTGGATTATAAGAACTTCTAGGCCAAGTGGTTGATGTTTTGATGAAACACATGAGTTAGATGGTGTTTGAGAGAGTCAATAGATGTTCGCCAACCACCCATGGAGGTCGAAGACTCAAGATATCTTCGGTTAAGAGTTGTAAGCCCATTTCTTCCATTTCGGTTTATCTTGGCATATACGAACTTCTAGGCCAAGTGGTTGATGTTTTCATGAAACACATGAGTTAGATGGTGTTTGAGAGAGTCAATAGATGTTCGCCAACCACCCATGGAGGTTGAAGACTCAAGATATCTTCGGTTAAGAGTTGTAAGCCCATTTCTTCCATTTCGGTTTATCTTGGATTATAAGAACTTCTAGGCCAAGTGGTTGATGTTTTGATGAAACACATGAGTTAGATGGTGTTTGAGAGAGTCAAAAGATGTTTGCCAACCACTCATTGAGGTTGAAGACTCAAGATATCTTCGGTTAAGAGTTGTAAGCCCATTTCTTCCTTTTCGGTTTATCTTGGCATATACGAACTTCTAGGCCAAGTGGTTGATGTTTTCATGAAACACATGAGTTAGATGGTGTTTGAGAGAGTCAATAGATGTTCGCCAACCACCCATGGAGGTTGAAGACTCAAGATATCTTCGGTTCAGAGTTGTAAGCCCATTTCTTCCTTTTCGGTTATCTTGGATTATAAGAACATCTTGGCCAAGTTGTTGATGTTTTGATGAAACACATGAGTTAGATGGTGTTTGAGAGAGTTAATAGATGTTCGCCTACCACCCATAGTGGTTGAAGACTCAAGATATCTTCGTTTAAGAGTTGTAAGCTCATTTCTTCCTTTTCGGTTTATCTTGGCATATAAGAACTTCTAGGCCAAGTGGTTGATGTTTTCATGAAACACATGAGTTAGATGGTGTTTGAGAGAGTCAATAGATGTTCGCCAACCACCCATGGAGGTTGAAGACTCAAGATATCTTCGGTTAAGAGTTGTAAGCCCATTTCTTCCTTTTCGGTTTATCTTGGATTATAAGAACTTCTAGGCCAAGTTGTTGATGTTTTGATGAAACACATGAGTTAGATGGTGTTTGAGAGTGTCAATAGATGTTCGCCAACCACCTATGGAGATTGAAGACTCAAGATATCTTCAGTTAAGAGTAGTAATCTCATTTCTTCCTTTTCGGTTTATCTTGGATTATAAGAACTTCTTGGCCAAGTGGTTGATGTTTTCATGAAACACATGAGTTAGATGGTGTTTGAGAGTGTCAATAGATGTTCGCCAACCACCTGTGGAGATTGAAGACTCAAGATATCTTCGGTTAAGAGTTGTAAGCTCATTTCTTCCTTTTCGGTTTATCTTGGCATATACGAACTTCTAGGCCAAGTGGTTGATGTTTTCATGAAACACATGAGTTAGATGGTGTTTGAGAGAGTCAATAGATGTTCGCCAACCACCCATGGAGGTTGAAGACTCAAGATATCTTCGGTTAAGAGTTGTAAGCCCATTTCTTCCTTTTCGGTTTATCTTGGATTATAAGAACTTCTTGGCCAAGTTGTTGATGTTTTGATGAAACACATGAGTTAGATGGTGTTTGAGAGAGTCAATAGATGTTCGCCAACCACCCATGGAGGTTGAAGACTCAAGATATCTTCGTTTAAGAGTTGTAATCCCATTTCTTCCATTTCGGTTTATCTTGGATTATAAGAACTTCTAGGCCAAGTGGTTGATGTTTTGATGAAACACATGAGTTAGATGGTGTTTGAGAGAGTCAATAGATGTTCGCCAAGCACCCATTGTGGTTGATGACTCAAGATATCTTCGTTTAAGAGTTGTAAGCCCATTTCTTCCTTTTCGGTTTATCTTGGATTATAAGAACTTCTAGGCCAAGTTGTTGATGTTTTGATGAAACACATGAGTTAGATGGTGTTTGAGAGAGTCAATAGATGTTCGCCAACCACCCATGGAGGTTGAAGACTCAAGATATCTTCGTTTAAGAGTTGTAAGCCCATTTCTTCCTTTTCGGTTTATCTTGGCATATAAGAACTTCTAGGCCAAGTGGTTGATGTTTTCATGAAACACATGAGTTAGATGGTGTTTGAGAGAGTCAATAGATGTTTGCCAAGCTCCTATAGTGGTTGAAGACTCAAGATATCTTCGTTTAAGAGTTGTAAGCCCATTTCTTCCTTTTCGGTTTATCTTGGCATATAAGAACTTCTAGGCCAAGTAGTTGATGTTTTGATGAAACACATGAGTTAGATGGTGTTTGAGAGGGTCAATAGATGTTCGCCAACCACCTATGGAGGTCGAAGACTCAAGATATCTTCGTTTAAGAGTTGTAAGCCCATTTCTTCCTTTTCGGTTTATCTTGGCATATACGAACTTCTAGGCCAAGTAGTTGATGTTTTGATGAAACACATGAGTTAGATGGTGTTTGAGAGTGTCAATAGATGTTCGCCAACCACCTATGGAGATTGAAGACTCAAGATATCTTCGGTTAAGAGTAGTAATCCCATTTCTTCCTTTTCGGTTTATCTTGGATTATAAGAACTTCTTGGCCAAGTTGTTGAAGTTTTGATGAAACACATGAGTTAGATGGTGTTTGAGAGAGTCAATAGATGTTCGCCAACCACCTATGGAGGTCGAAGACTCAAGATATCTTCGGTTAAGAGTTGTAAGCCCATTTCTTCCTTTTCGGTTTATCTTGGCATATACGAACTTCTAGGCCAAGTGGTTGATGTTTTCATGAAACATATGAGTTAGATGGTGTTTGAGAGTGTCAATAGATGTTCGCCAAGCACCCATAGTGGTTGAAGACTCAAGATATCTTCGTTTAAGAGTTGTAAGCCCATTTCTTCCTTTTCGGTTTATCTTGGCATATACGAACTTCTAGGCCAAGTGGTTGATGTTTTGATGAAACACATGAGTTAGATGGGGTTTGAGAGTGTCAATAGATGTTCGCCAAGCTCCCATAGTGATTGAAGACTCAAGATATCTTCGATTAAGAGTTGTAAGCCTATTTCTTCCTTATCGGTTTATCTTGGATTATAAGAACTTCTAGGCCAAGTGGTTGATGTTTTCATCAGACACATGAGTTAGAAGGTGTTTGAGAGAGTCAATAGATGTTCGCCAACCACCCATGGAGGTTGAAGACTCAAGATATCTTCGTTTAAGAGTTGTAAGCCCATTTCTTCCTTTTCGGTTTATCTTGGATTATAAGAACTTCTAGGCCAAGTGGTTGATGTTTTGATGAAACACATGAGTTAGATGGTGTTTGAGAGAGTCAATAGATGTTCGCCAACCACCCATGGAGGTTGAAGACTCAAGATATCTTCGTTTAAGAGTTGTAAGCCCATTTCTTCCTTTTCGGTTTATCTTGGATTATAAGAACTTCTAGGCCAAGTGGTTGATGTTTTGATGAAACACATGAGTTAGATGGTGTTTGAGAGAGTCAATAGATGTTCGCCAACCACCCATTGAGGTTGAAGACTCAAGATATCTTCGGTTAAGAGTTGTAAGCCCATTTCTTCCTTTTCGGTTTATCTTGGATTATAAGCACATCTTGGCCAAGTTGTTGATGTTTTGATGAAACACATGAGTTAGATGGTGTTTGAGAGTATCAATAGATGTTTGCCAAGCTCCCATAGTGGTTGAAGACTCAAGATATCTTCGTTTAAGAGTTGTAAGCCCATTTCTTCCTTTTCGGTTTATCTTGGCATATACGAACTTCTAGGCCAAGTGGTTGATGTTTTGATGAAACACATGAGTTAGATGGTGTTTGAGAGTGTCAATAGATGTTTGCCAACCACTCATTGCGTTGAAGACTCAAGATATCTTCGTTTAAGAGTTGTAAGCCCATTTCTTCCTTTTCGGTTTATCTTGGATTATAAGAACTTCTTGGCCAAGTTGTTGATGTTTTGATGAAACACATGAGTTAGATGGTGTTTGAGAGAGTCAATAGATGTTCGCCAACCACCCATAGTGGTTGAAGACTCAAGATATCTTCGTTTAAGAGTTGTAAGCCCATTTCTTCCTTTTCGGTTTATCTTGGCATATAAGAACTTCTAGGCCAAGTAGTTGATGTTTTCTTGAAACAAGTGAGTTAGATGGTGTTTGAGAGAGTCAATAGATGTTCGCCAACCACCCATGGAGGTTGAAGACTCAAGATATCTTCGGTTAAGAGTTGTAAGCCCATTTCTTCCTTTTCGGTTTATCTTGGATTATAAGAACTTCTAGGCCAAGTGGTTGATGTTTTGATGAAACACATGAGTTAGATGGTGTTTGAGAGAGTCAATAGATGTTCGCCAAGCACCCATTGTGGTTGAAGACTCAAGATATCTTCGTTTAAGAGTTGTAAGCCCATTTCTTCCTTTTCGGTTTATCTTGGATTATAAGAACATATTGAACAAGTTGTTGATGTTTTGATGAAACACATGAGTTAGATGGTGTTTGAGAGTATCAATAGATGTTTGCCAAGCTCCCACAGTGGTTGAAGACTCAAGATATCTTCGTTTAAGAGTTGTAAGCCCATTTCTTCCTTTTCGGTTTATCTTGGATTATAAGAACATCTTGGCCAAGTTGTTGATGTTTTGATGAAACACATGAGTTAGATGGTGTTTGAGAGTATCAATAGATGTTTGCCAAGCTCCCATAGTGGTTGAAGACTCAAGATATCTTCGTTTAAGAGTTGTAAGCCCATTTCTTCCTTTTCGGTTTATCTTGGCATATACGAACTTCTAGGCCAAGTGGTTGATGTTTTCATGAAACACATGAGTTAGATGGTGTTTGAGAGTGTCAATAGATGTTCGCCAAGTTCCCATATTGGTTGAAGACTCAAGATATCTTCGTTTAAGAGTTGTAAGCCCATTTCTTCCTTTTCGGTTTATCTTGGATTATAAGAACTTCTTGGCCAAGTTGTTGATGTTTTGATGAAACACATGAGTTAGATGGTGTTTGAGAGAGTCAATAGATGTTCGCCAACCACCCATTGTGGTTGAAGACTCAAGATATCTTCGTTTAAGAGTTGTAAGCCCATTTCTTCCTTTTCGGTTTATCTTGGTATATACGAACTTCTAGGCCAAGTGGTTGATGTTTTCATGAAACACATGAGTTAGATGGTGTTTGAGAGAGTCAATAGATGTTCGCCAACCACCCATGGAGGTTGAAGACTCAAGATATCTTCGGTTAAGAGTTGTAAGCCCATTTCTTCCTTTTCGGTTTATCTTGGATTATAAGAACTTCTAGGCCAAGTGGTTGATGTTTTGATGAAACACATGAGTTAGATGGTGTTTGAGAGAGTCAATAGATGTTCGCCAACCACCCATTGTGGTTGATGACTCAAGATATCTTCGTTTAAGAGTTGTAAGCTCATTTCTTCCTTTTCGGTTTATCTTGGATTATAAGAACTTCTTGGCCAAGTTGTTGATGTTTTGATGAAACACATGAGTTAGATGGTGTTTGAGAGTGTCAATAGATGTTTGCCAACCACCCATGGAGGTTGAAGACTCAAGATATCTTCGTTTAAGAGTTGTAAGCCCATTTCTTCCTTTTCGGTTTATCTTGGATTATAAGAACTTCTAGGCCAAGTGGTTGATGTTTTGATGAAACACATGAGTTAGATGGTGTTTGAGAGAGTCAATAGATGTTCGCCAACCACCAATAGTGGTTGAAGGCTCAAGATATCTTCATTTAAGAGTTGTATGCCCATTTCTTCCTTTTCGGTTTATCTTGGCATATAAGAACTTCTAGGCCAAGTGGTTGATGTTTTCTTGAAACACATGAGTTAGATGGTGTTTGAGAGAGTCAATAGATGTTCGCCAACCACCCATGGAGGTTGAAGACTCAAGATATCTTCGGTTAAGAGTTGTATGCCCATTTCTTCCTTTTCGGTTTATCTTGGCATATAAGAACTTCTAGGCCAAGTGGTTGATGTTTTGATGAAACACATGAGTTAGATGGTGTTAGAGAGAGTCAATAGATGTTCGCCAACCACCCATAGTGGTTGAAGACTCAAGATATCTTCGTTTAAGAGTTGTAAGCCCATTTCTTCCTTTTCGGTTTATCTTGGATTATAAGAACTTCTTGGCCAAGTTGTTGATGTTTTGATGAAACACATGAGTTAGATGGTGTTTGAGAGAGTCAATAGATGTTCGCCAAGCTCCCATAGTGGTTGAAGACTCAAGATATCTTCGTTTAAGAGTTGTAAGCCCATTTCTTCCTTTTCGGTTTATCTTGGATTATAAGAACTTCTTGGCCAAGTTGTTGATGTTTTGATGAAACACATGAGTTAGATGGTGTTTGAGAGAGTCAATAGATGTTCGCCAACCACCCATGGAGGTTGAAGACTCAAGATATCTTCGGTTAAGAGTTGTAAGCCCATTTCTTCCTTATCGGTTTATCTTGGATTATAAGAACTTCTAGGCCAAGTGGTTGATGTTTTCATGAGACACATGAGTTAGATGGTGTTTGAGAGAGTCAATAGATGTTCGCCAACCACCTATGGAGGTCGAAGACTCAAGATATCTTCGGTTAAGAGTTGTAAGCCCATTTCTTCCTTTTCGGTTTATCTTGGCATATACGAACTTCTAGGCCAAGTGGTTGATGTTTTCATGAAACACATGAGTTAGATGGTGTTTGAGAGAGTCAATAGATGTTCGCCAACCACCTATGGAGGTCGAAGACTCAAGATATCTTCGTTTAAGAGTTGTAAGCCCATTTCTTCCTTTTCGGTTTATCTTGGCATATAAGAACTTCTAGGCCAAGTAGTTGATGTTTTGGTGAAACACATGAGTTAGATGGTGTTTGAGAGCGTCAATAGATGTTCGCCAACCACCTATGGAGATTGAAGACTCAAGATATCTTCGTTTAAGAGTTGTAAGCCCATTTCTTCCTTTTCGGTTTATCTTGGATTATAAGAACTTCTTGGCCAAGTGGTTGATGTTTTGATGAAACACATGAGTTAGATGGTGTTTGAGAGAGTCAATAGATGTTCGCCAACCACCCATAGTGGTTGAAGACTCAAGATATCTTCGTTTAAGAGTTGTAAGCCCATTTCTTCCTTTTCGGTTTATCTTGGCATATAAGAACTTCTAGGCCAAGTGGTTGATGTTTTCATGAAACACATGAGTTAGATGGTGTTTGAGAGAGTCAATAGATGTTCGCCAACCACCCATGGAGGTTGAAGACTCAAGATATCTTCGGTTAAGAGTTGTAAGCCCATTTCTTCCTTTTCGGTTTATCTTGGATTATAAGAACTTCTAGGCCAAGTGGTTGATGTTTTGATGAAACACATGAGTTAGATGGTGTTTGAGAGAGTCAATAGATGTTTGCCAACCACTCATTGAGGTTGAAGACTCAAGATATCTTCGTTTAAGAGTTGTAAGCCCATTTCTTCCTTTTCGGTTTATCTTGGATTATAAGAACTTCTAGGCCAAGTGGTTGATGTTTTGATGAAACACATGAGTTAGATGGTGTTTGAGAGAGTCAATAGATGTTTGCCAACCACTCATTGAGGTTGAAGACTCAAGATATCTTCGTTTAAGAGTTGTAAGCCCATTTCTTCCTTTTCGGTTTATCTTGGATTATAAGAACGTCTTGGCCAAGTTGTTGATGTTTTGATGAAACACATGAGTTAGATGGTGTTTGAGAGAGTCAATAGATGTTCGCCAACCACCCATAGTGGTTGAAGACTCAAGATATCTTCGTTTAAGAGTTGTAAGCCCATTTCTTCCTTTTCGGTTTATCTTGGCATATACGAACTTCTAGGCCAAGTGGTTGATGTTTTCATGAAACACATGAGTTAGATGGTGTTTGAGAGAGTCAATAGATGTTTGCCAACCACTCATTGACGTTGAAGACTCAAGATATCTTCGTTTAAGAGTTGTAAGCCCATTTCTTCCTTAACGGTTTATCTTGGATTATAAGAACTTCTAGGCCAAGTGGTTGATGTTTTGATGAAACACATGAGTTAGATGGTGTTTGAGAGAGTCAATAGATGTTTGCCAACCACTCATTGAGGTTGAAGACTCAAGATATCTTCGTTTAAGAGTTGTAAGCCCATTTCTTCCTTTTCGGTTTATCTTGGATTATAAGAACTTCTTGGCCAAGTTGTTGATGTTTTGATGAAACACATGAGTTAGATGGTGTTTGAGAGAGTCAATAGATGTTTGCCAACCACTCATTGACGTTGAAGACTCAAGATATCTTCGTTTAAGAGTTGTAAGCCCATTTCTTCCTTTTCGGTTTATCTTGGTATATACGAACTTCTAGGCCAAGTGGTTGATGTTTTCATGAAACACATGAGTTAGATGGTGTTTGAGAGGGTCAATAGATGTTCGCCAACCACCTATGGAGGTCGAAGACTCAACATATCTTCGTTTAACAGTTGTAAGCCCATTTCTTCCTTTTCGGTTTATCTTGGCATATAAGAACTTCTTGGCCAAGTTGTTGATGTTTTGATGAAACACATGAGTTAGATGGTGTTTGAGAGAGTCAATAGATGTTTGCCAACCACTCATTGACGTTGAAGACTCAAGATATCTTCGTTTAAGAGTTGTAAGCCCATTTCTTCCTTTTCGGTTTATCTTGGCATATACGAACTTCTAGGCCAAGTGGTTGATGTTTTCATGAAACACATGAGTTAGATGGTGTTTGAGAGAGTCAATAGATGTTCGCCAACCACCTATGGAGGTCGAAGACTCAACATATCTTCGTTTAACAGTTGTAAGCCCATTTCTTCCTTTTCGGTTTATCTTGGCATATACGAACTTCTAGGCCAAGTGGTTGATGTTTTCATGAAACACATGAGTTAGATGGTGTTTGAGAGTGTCAATAGATGTTCGCCAACCACCCATGGAGGTTGAAGACTCAAGATATCTTCGTTTAAGAGTTGTAAGCCCATTTCTTCCTTTTCGGTTTATCTTGGATTATAAGAACTTCTTGGCCAAGTTGTTGATGTTTTGATGAAACACATGAGTTAGATGGTGTTTGAGAGAGTCAATAGATGTTCGCCAACCACCCATTGAGGTTGAAGACTCAAGATATCTTCGTTTAAGAGTTGTAAGCCCATTTCTTCCTTTTCGGTTTATCTTGGATTATAAGAACTTCTTGGCCAAGTTGTTGATGTTTTGATGAAACACATGAGTTAGATGGTGTTTGAGAGTGTCAATAGATGTTTGCCAACCACTCATTGACGTTGAAGACTCAAGATATCTTCGTTTAAGAGTTGTAAGCCCATTTCTTCCTTTTCGGTTTATCTTGGCATATACGAACTTCTAGGCCAAGTGGTTGATGTTTTCATGAAACACATGAGTTAGATGGTGTTTGAGAGAGTCAATAGATGTTTGCCAACCACTCATTGACGTTGAAGACTCAAGATATCTTCGTTTAAGAGTTGTAAGCCCATTTCTTCCTTTTCGGTTTATCTTGGATTATAAGAACTTCTAGGCCAAGTGGTTGATGTTTTGATGAAACACATGAGTTAGATGGTGTTTGAGAGAGTCAATAGATGTTTGCCAACCACCCATTGAGGTTGAAGACTCAAGATATCTTCGGTTAAGAGTTGTAAGCCCATTTCTTCCTTTTCGGTTTATCTTGGATTATAAGAACTTCTAGGCCAAGTGGTTGATGTTTTCATGAAACACATGAGTTAGATGGTGTTTGAGAGAGTCAATAGATGTTTGCCAACCACTCATTGACGTTGAAGACTCAAGATATCTTCGTTTAAGAGTTGTAAGCCCATTTCTTCCTTTTCGGTTTATCTTGGTATATACGAACTTCTAGGCCAAGTGGTTGATGTTTTCATGAAACACATGAGTTAGATGGTGTTTGAGAGAGTCAATAGATGTTCGCCAACCACCTATGGAGGTCGAAGACTCAAGATATCTTCGTTTAAGAGTTGTAAGCCCATTTCTTCCTTTTCGGTTTATCTTGGCATATACGAACTTCTAGGCCAAGTGGTTGATGTTTTCATGAAACACATGAGTTAGATGGTGTTTGAGAGAGTCAATAGATGTTTGCCAACCACTCATTGACGTTGAAGACTCAAGATATCTTCGTTTAAGAGTTGTAAGCCCATTTCTTCCTTTTCGGTTTATCTTGGCATATACGAACTTCTAGGCCAAGTGGTTGATGTTTTCATGAAACACATGAGTTAGATGGTGTTTGAGAGAGTCAATAGATGTTCGCCAACCACCCATGGAGGTTGAAGGCTCAAGATATCTTCGTTTAAGAGTTGTAAGCCCATTTCTTCCTTTTCGGTTTATCTTGGCATATACGAACTTCTTGGCCAAGTTGTTGATGTTTTGATGAAACACATGAGTTAGATGGTGTTTGAGAGAGTCAATAGATGTTTGCCAACCACTCATTGACGTTGAAGACTCAAGATATCTTCGTTTAAGAGTTGTAAGCCCATTTCTTCCTTAACGGTTTATCTTGGATTATAAGAACTTCTAGGCCAAGTGGTTGATGTTTTCATGAAACACATGAGTTAGATGGTGTTTGAGAGGGTCAATAGATGTTCGCCAACCACCTATGGAGGTCGAAGACTCAACATATCTTCGTTTAACAGTTGTAAGCCCATTTCTTCCTTTTCGGTTTATCTTGGCATATACGAACTTCTAGGCCAAGTGGTTGATGTTTTCATGAAACACATGAGTTAGATGGTGTTTGAGAGAGTCAATAGATGTTCGCCAACCACCCATAGTGGTTGAAGACTCAAGATATCTTCGTTTAAGAGTTGTAAGCCCATTTCTTCCTTTTCGGTTTATCTTGGATTATAAGAACTTCTTGGCCAAGTTGTTGATGTTTTGATGAAACACATGAGTTAGATGGTGTTTGAGAGTGTCAATAGATGTTTGCCAACCACTCATTGACGTTGAAGACTCAAGATATCTTCGTTTAAGAGTTGTAAGCCCATTTCTTCCTTTTCGGTTTATCTTGGCATATACGAACTTCTAGGCCAAGTGGTTGATGTTTTCATGAAACACATGAGTTAGATGGTGTTTGAGAGAGTCAATAGATGTTTGCCAACCACCCATGGAGGTTGAAGGCTCAAGATATCTTCGGTTCAGAGTTGTAAGCCCATTTCTTCCTTTTCGGTTTATCTTGGATTATAAGAACTTCTTGGCCAAGTGGTTGATGTTTTGATGAAACACATGAGTTAGATGGTGTTTGAGAGAGTCAAAAGATGTTTGCCAACCACTCATTGAGGTTGAAGACTCAAGATATCTTCGGTTAAGAGTTGTAAGCCCATTTCTTCCTTTTCGGTTTATCTTGGATTATAAGAACTTCTAGGCCAAGTGGTTGATGTTTTCATGAAACACATGAGTTAGATGGTGTTTGAGAGAGTCAATAGATGTTTGCCAACCACTCATTGACGTTGAAGACTCAAGATATCTTCGTTTAAGAGTTGTAAGCCCATTTCTTCCTTTTCGGTTTATCTTGGCATATACGAACTTCTAGGCCAAGTGGTTGATGTTTTCATGAAACACATGAGTTAGATGGTGTTTGAGAGAGTCAATAGATGTTCGCCAACCACCTATGGAGGTCGAAGACTCAAGATATCTTCGTTTAAGAGTTGTAAGCCCATTTCTTCCTTTTCGGTTTATCTTGGCATATACGAACTTCTAGGCCAAGTGGTTGATGTTTTGATGAAACACATGAGTTAGATGGTGTTTGAGAGAGTCAATAGATGTTTGCCAACCACTCATTGACGTTGAAGACTCAAGATATCTTCGTTTAAGAGTTGTAAGCCCATTTCTTCCTTTTCGGTTTATCTTGGCATATAAGAACTTCTAGGCCAAGTGGTTGATGTTTTCATGAAACACATGAGTTAGATGGTGTTTGAGAGAGTCAATAGATGTTCGCCAACCACCTATGGAGGTCGAAGACTAAAGATATCTTCGGTTAAGAGTTGTAAGCCCATTTCTTCCTTTTCGGTTTATCTTGGCATATAAGAACTTCTAGGCCAAGTTGTTGATGTTTTGATGAAACACATGAGTTAGATGGTGTTTGAGATAGTCAATAGATGTTTGCCAACCACTCATTGACGTTGAAGACTCAAGATATCTTCGTTTAAGAGTTGTAAGCCCATTTCTTCCTTTTCGGTTTATCTTGGCATATAAGAACTTCTAGGCCAAGTGGTTGATGTTTTCATGAAACACATGAGTTAGATGGTGTTTGAGAGAGTCAATAGATGTTCGCCAACCACCTATGGAGATTGAAGACTCAAGATATCTTCGTTTAAGAGTTGTAAGCCCATTTCTTCCTTTTCGGTTTATCTTGGCATACAAGAACTTCTAGGCCAAGTAGTTGATGTTTTCAAGAAACACATGAGTTAGATGGTGTTTGAGAGTGTCAATAGATGTTCGCCACGCACCCATCGTGGTTGATGACTCAAGATATCTTCGTTTAAGAGTTGTAAGCCCATTTCTTCCTTATCGGTTTATCTTGGATTATAAGAACTTCTAGGCCAAGTGGTTGATGTTTTCATGAGACACATGAGTTAGATGGTGTTTGAGAGAGTCAATAGATGTTCGCCAAGCACCCATTGTGGTTGATGACTCAAGATATCTTCGTTTAAGAGTTGTAAGCCCATTTCTTCCTTTTCGGTTTATCTTGGATTATAAGAACTTCTAGGCCAAGTGGTTGATGTTTTGATGAAACACATGAGTTAGATGGTGTTTGAGAGAGTCAATAGATGTTTGCCAACCACTCATTGAGGTTGAAGACTCAAGATATCTTCGTTTAAGAGTTGTAAGCCCATTTCTTCCTTTTCGGTTTATCTTGGCATATACGAACTTCTAGGCCAAGTGGTTGATGTTTTCATGAAACACATGAGTTAGATGGTGTTTGAGAGGGTCAATAGATGTTCGCCAACCACCTATGGAGGTCGAAGACCCAACATATCTTCGTTTAACAGTTGTAAGCCCATTTTTTCCTTTTCGGTTTATCTTGGCATATACGAACTTCTTGGCCAAGTTGTTGAAGTTTTGATGAAACACATGAGTTAGATGGTGTTTGAGAGTGTCAATAGATGTTCGCTAAGCTCCCATAGTGGTTGAAGACTCAAGATATCTTCGTTTAAGAGTTGTAAGCCCATTTCTTCCTTTTCGGTTTATCTTGGATTATAAGAACTTCTTGGCCAAGTTGTTGATGTTTTGATGAAACACATGAGTTAGATGGTGTTTGAGAGAGTCAATAGATGTTCGCCAAGCACCCATTGAGGTTGAAGACTCAAGAGATCTTCGTTTAAGAGTTGTAAGCCCATTTCTTCCATTTCGGTTTATCTTGGATTATAAGAACTTCTTGGCCTAGTTGTTGATGTTTTGATGAAACACATGAGTTAGATGGTGTTTGCGAGAGTCAATAGATGTTCGCCAACCACCCATTGAGGTTGAAGACTCAGGATATCTTCGTTTAAGAGTTGTAAGCCCATTTCTTCCTTTTCGGTTTATCTTGGATTATAAGAACTTCTAGGCCAAGTGGTTGATGTTTTCATGAGACACATGAGTTAGATGGTGTTTGAGAGAGTCAATAGATGTTCGCCAAGCACCCATTGTGGTTGATGACTCAAGATATCTTCGTTTAAGAGTTGTAAGCCCATTTCTTCCTTTTCGGTTTATCTTGGATTATAAGAACTTCTTGGCCAAGTGGTTGATGTTTTGATGAAACACATGAGTTAGATGGTGTTTGAGAGAGTCAATAGATGTTCGCCAACCACCCATGGAGGTTGAAGACTCAAGATATCTTCGTTTAAGAGTTGTAAGCCCATTTCTTCCTTTTTGGTTTATCTTGGATTATAAGAACTTCTAGGCCAAGTGGTTGATTTTTGATGAAACACATGAGTTAGATGGTGTTTGAGAGAGTCAATAGATGTTCGCCAACCACCCATTGACGTTGAAGACTCAAGATATCTTCGTTAAGAGTTGTAAGCCCATTTCATCCATTTCGGATTATCTTGGATTATAAGAACCTCTAGGCCAAGTTGTTGATGTTTTGATGAAACACATGAGTTTGATGGTGTTTGCGAGAGTCAATAGATGCTCGCCAACCACCCATTGAGGTTGAAGACTCAGGATATCTTCGGTTAAGAGTTGTAAGCCCATTTCTTCCTTTTCGGTTTATCTTGGATTATAAGAACTTCTTGGCCAAGTTGTTGATGTTTTGATGAAACACATGAGTTAGATGGTGTTTGAGAGTGTCAATAGATGTTTGCCAACCACTCATTGACGTTGAAGACTCAAGATATCTTCGTTTAAGAGTTGTAAGCCCATTTCTTCCTTAACGGTTTATCTTGGATTATAAGAACTTCTAGGCCAAGTGGTTGATGTTTTCATGAGACACATGAGTTAGATGGTGTTTGAGAGAGTCAATAGATGTTCGCCAACCACCCATGGAGGTTGAAGACTCAAGATATCTTCGTTTAAGAGTTGTAAGCCCATTTCTTCCTTTTCGGTTTATCTTGGATTATAAGAACTTCTAGGCCAAGTGGTTGATGTTTTGATGAAACACATGAGTTAGATGGTGTTTGAGAGAGTCAATAGATGTTTGCCAACCTCCCATTGAGGTTGAAGGCTCAAGATATCTTCGGTTAAGAGTTGTAGTCTCATTTCTTCCTTTTCGGTTTATCTTGGATTATAAGAACTTCTTGGCCAAGTTGTTGATGTTTTGATGAAACACATGAGTTAGATGGTGTTTGAGAGAGTCAATAGATGTTTGCCAACCACTCATTGAGGTTGAAGACTCAAGATATCTTCGTTTAAGAGTTGTAAGCCCATTTCTTCCTTTTCGGTTTATCTTGGCATATAAGAACTTCTAGGCCAAGTAGTTGATGTTTTGATGAAACACATGAGTTAGATGGTGTTTGAGAGAGTCAATAGATGTTCGCCAAACACCCATGGAGGTTGAAGGCTCAAGATATCTTCGGTTCAGAGTTGTAAGCCCATTTCTTCCTTTTCGGTTTATCTTGGCATATAAGAACTTCTTGGCCAAGTGGTTGATGTTTTGATGAAACACATGAGTTAGATGGTGTTTGAGAGAGTCAATTGATGTTTGCCAACCACTCATTGAGGTTGAAGACTCAAGATATCTTCGTTTAAGAGTTGTAAGCCCATTTCTTCCTTTTCGGTTTATCTTGGCATATACGAACTTCTAGGCCAAGTGGTTGATGTTTTCATGAAACACATGAGTTAGATGGTGTTTGAGAGGGTCAATAGATGTTCGCCAACCACCTATGGAGGTCGAAGACTCAACATATCTTCGTTTAACAGTTGTAAGCCCATTTCTTCCTTTTCGGTTTATCTTGGCATATACGAACTTCTAGGCCAAGTGGTTGATGTTTTCATGAAACACATGAGTTAGATGGTGTTTGAGAGAGTCAATAGATGTTTGCCAACCACTCATTGACGTTGAAGACTCAAGATATCTTCGTTTAAGAGTTGTAAGCCCATTTCTTCCTTTTCGGTTTATCTTGGCATATACGAACTTCTAGGCCAAGTGGTTGATGTTTTCATGAAACACATGAGTTAGATGGTGTTTGAGAGTGTCAATAGATGTTCGCCAACCACCTATGGAGATTGAAGACTCAAGATATCTTCGGTTAAGAGTTGTAAGCCCATTTCTTCCTTTTCGGTTTATCTTGGCATATAAGAACTTCTAGGCCAAGTAGTTGATGTTTTGATGAAACACATGAGTTAGATGGTGTTTGAGAGTGTCAATAGATGTTCGCCAACCACCCATAGTGGTTGAAGACTCAAGATATCTTCGTTTAAGAGTTGTAAGCCCATTTCTTCCTTTTCGGTTTATCTTGGATTATAAGAACTTCTAGGCCAAGTGGTTGATGTTTTCATGAGACACATGAGTTAGATGGTGTTTGAGAGAGTCAATAGATGTTCGCCAAGCACCCATTGTGGTTGATGACTCAAGATATCTTCGTTTAAGAGTTGTAAGCCCATTTCTTCCTTTTCGGTTTATCTTGGATTATAAGAACTTCTAGGCCAAGTGGTTGATGTTTTGATGAAACACATGAGTTAGATGGTGTTTGAGAGAGTCAATAGATGTTTGCCAACCACTCATTGACGTTGAAGACTCAAGATATCTTCGTTTAAGAGTTGTAAGCCCATTTCTTCCTTTTCGGTTTATCTTGGCATATACGAACTTCTAGGCCAAGTGGTTGATGTTTTCATGAAACACATGAGTTAGATGGTGTTTGAGAGAGTCAATAGATGTTCGCCAACCACCTATGGAGGTCGAAGACTCAAGATATCTTCGTTTAAGAGTTGTAAGCCCATTTCTTCCTTTTCGGTTTATCTTGGCATATAAGAACTTCTAGGCCAAGTTGTTGATGTTTTGATGAAACACATGAGTTAGATGGTGTTTGAGAGTGTCAATAGATGTTCGCCAAGCACCCATTGTGGTTGAAGACTCAAGATATCTTCGTTTAAGAGTTGTAAGCCCATTTCTTCCTTTTCGGTTTATCTTGGATTATAAGAACTTCTTGGCCAAGTTGTTGATGTTTTGATGAAACACATGAGTTAGATGGTGTTTGAGAGAGTCAATAGATGTTCGCCAACCACCCATTGAGGTTGAAGACTCAAGATATCTTCGGTTAAGAGTTGTAAGCCCATTTCTTCCTTTTCGGTTTATCTTGGATTATAAGAACTTCTTGGCCAAGTTGTTGATGTTTTGATGAAACACATGAGTTAGATGGTGTTTGAGAGTGTCAATAGATGTTTGCCAACCACTCATTGACGTTGAAGACTCAAGATATCTTCGTTTAAGAGTTGTAAGCCCATTTCTTCCTTAACGGTTTATCTTGGATTATAAGAACTTCTAGGCCAAGTGGTTGATGTTTTCATGAGACACATGAGTTAGATGGTGTTTGAGAGAGTCAATAGATGTTCGCCAAGCACCCATTGTGGTTGATGACTCAAGATATCTTCGTTTAAGAGTTGTAAGCCCATTTCTTCCTTTTCGGTTTATCTTGGATTATAAGAACTTCTAGGCCAAGTGGTTGATGTTTTGATGAAACACATGAGTTAGATGGTGTTTGAGAGAGTCAATAGATGTTCGCCAACCACCCATTGAGGTTGAAGACTAAAGATATCTTCGCTTAAGAGTTGTAAGCCCATTTCTTCCTTTTCGTTTTATCTTGGATTATAAGAACTTCTAGGCCAAGTGGTTGATGTTTTGATGAAACACATGAGTTAGATGGTGTTTGAGAGAGTCAATAGATGTTCGCCAACCACCCATTGAGGTTGAAGACTCAAGATATCTTCGGTTAAGAGTTGTAAGCCCATTTCTTCCTTTTCGGTTTATCTTGGATTATAAGAACTTCTTGGCCAAGTTGTTGATGTTTTGATGAAACACATGAGTTAGATGGTGTTTGAGAGTGTCAATAGATGTTTGCCAACCACTCATTGACGTTGAAGACTCAAGATATCTTCGTTTAAGAGTTGTAAGCCCATTTCTTCCTTTTCGGTTTATCTTGGATTATAAGAACTTCTAGGCCAAGTGGTTGATGTTTTCTTGAAACAAGTGAGTTAGATGGTGTTTGAGAGAGTCAATAGATGTTCGCCAACCACCCATGGAGGTTGAAGACTCAAGATATCTTCGTTTAAGAGTTGTAAGCCCATTTCTTCCTTTTCGGTTTATCTTGGATTATAAGAACTTCTAGGCCAAGTGGTTGATGTTTTGATGAAACACATGAGTTAGATGGTGTTTGAGAGAGTCAATAGATGTTTGCCAACCACTCATTGACGTTGAAGACTCAAGATATCTTCGTTTAAGAGTTGTAAGCCCATTTCTTCCTTTTCGGTTTATCTTGGCATATACGAACTTCTAGGCCAAGTGGTTGATGTTTTCATGAAACACATGAGTTAGATGGTGTTTGAGAGAGTCAATAGATGTTCGCCAACCACCTATGGAGGTCGAAGACTCAAGATATCTTCGGTTAAGAGTTGTAAGCCCATTTCTTCCTTTTCGGTTTATCTTGGCATATAAGAACTTCTAGGCCAAGTAGTTGATGTTTTGATGAAACACATGAGTTAGATGGTGTTTGAGAGTGTCAATAGATGTTCGCCAACCACCCATAGTTGTTGAAGACTCAAGATATCTTCGTTTAAGAGTTGTAAGCCCATTTCTTCCTTATCGGTTTATCTTGGATTATAAGAACTTCTAGGCCAAGTGGTTGATGTTTTCATGAGACACATGAGTTAGATGGTGTTTGAGAGAGTCAATAGATGTTCGCCAAGCACCCATTGTGGTTGATGACTCAAGATATCTTCGTTTAAGAGTTGTAAGCCCATTTCTTCCTTTTCGGTTTATCTTGGATTATAAGAACTTCTAGGCCAAGTGGTTGATGTTTTGATGAAACACATGAGTTAGATGGTGTTTGAGAGAGTCAATAGATGTTTGCCAACCACTCATTGAGGTTGAAGACTCAAGATATCTTCGTTTAAGAGTTGTAAGCTCATTTCTTCCTTTTCGGTTTATCTTGGCATATACGAACTTCTAGGCCAAGTGGTTGATGTTTTCATGAAACACGAGTTAGATGGTGTTTAAGAGGGTCAATAGATGTTCGCCAACCACCTATGGAGGTCGAAGACCCAACATATCTTCGTTTAACAGTTGTAAGCCCATTTCTTCCTTTTCGGTTTATCTTGGCATATACGAACTTCTTGGCCAAGTTGTTGAAGTTTTGATGAAACACATGAGTTAGATGGTGTTTGAGAGTGTCAATAGATGTTCGCTAAGCTCCCATAGTGGTTGAAGACTCAAGATATCTTCGTTTAAGAGTTGTAAGCCCATTTCTTCCTTATCGGTTTATCTTGGATTATAAGAACTTCTAGGCCCAGTGGTTGATGTTTTCATGAGATACATGAGTTAGATGGAGTTCGAGAGAGTCAACAGGTGTTCGCCAAGCACCCATTGTGGTTGAAGACTCAAGATATCTTCGTTTAAGAGTTGTAAGCCCATTTCTACCTTTTCGGTTTATCTTGAATTATAAGAACTTCTAGGCCAAGTGGTTGATGTTTTGATGAAACACATGAGTTAGATGGTGTTTGAGAGAGTCAATAGATGTTTGCCAACCACTCATTGAGGTTGAAGACTCAAGATATCTTCGTTTAAGAGTTGTAAGCCCATTTCTTCCTTTTCGGTTTATCTTGGCATATAAGAACTTCTAGGCCAAGTAGTTGATGTTTTGATGAAACACATGAGTTAGATGGTGTTTGAGAGTGTCAATAGATGTTCGCCAACCACCTATGGAGATTGAAGACTCAAGATATCTTCGGTTAAGAGTAGTAATCCCATTTCTTCCTTTTCGGTTTATCTTGGATTATAAGAACTTCTTGGCCAAGTTGTTGAAGTTTTGATGAAACACATGAGTTAGATGGTGTTTGAGAATGTCAATAGATGTTCGCCAAGCTCCCATAGTGGTTGAAGACTCGAGATATCTTCGTTTAAGAGTTGTAAGCCCATTTCTTCCTTATCGGTTTATCTTGGATTATAAGAACGTCTTGGCCAAGTTGTTGATGTTTTGATGAAACACATGAGTTAGATGGTGTTTGAGAGAGTCAATAGATGTTCGCCAAGCACCCATTGAGGTTGAAGACTCAAGAGATCTTCGTTTAAGAGTTGTAAGCCCATTTCTTCCATTTCGGTTTATCTTGGATTATAAGAACTTCTTGGCCTAGTTGTTGATGTTTTGATGAAACACATGAGTTAGATGGTGTTTGAGAGTGTCAATAGTTGTTCGCCAAGCACCCATTGAGGTTCAAGACTCAAGATATCTTCGTTTAAGAGTTGTAAGCCCATTTCTTCCTTTTCGGTTTATCTTGGCATATACGAACTTCTAGGCCAAGTGGTTGATGTTTTCATGAAACACATGAGTTAGATGGTGTTTGAGAGAGTCAATAGATGTTCGCCAACCACCCATGGAGGTTGAAGGCTCAAGATATCTTCGGTTAAGAGTTGTAATCCCATTTCTTCCTTTTCGGTTTATCTTGGATTATAAGAACTTCTTGGCCAAGTTGTTGATGTTTTGATGAAACACATGAGTTAGATGGTGTTTGAGAGTATCAATAGATGTTCGCCAAGCTCCCATAGTGGTTGAAGACTCAAGATATCTTCGTTTAAGAGTTGTAAGCCCATTTCTTCCTTATCGGTTTATCTTGGATTATAAGAACTTCTAGGCCAAGTGGTTGATGTTTTCATGAGACACATGAGTTAGATGGTGTTTGAGAGAGTCAATAGATGTTCGCCAAGCACCCATTGTGGTTGATGACTCAAGATATCTTCGTTTAAGAGTTGTAAGCCCATTTCTTCCTTTTCGGTTTATCTTGGATTATAAGAACTTCTAGGCCAAGTGGTTGATGTTTTGATGAAACACATGAGTTAGATGGTGTTTGAGAGAGTCAATAGATGTTTGCCAACCACTCATTGAGGTTGAAGACTCAAGATATCTTCGTTTAAGAGTTGTAAGCCCATTTCTTCCTTTTCGGTTTATCTTGGCATATACGAACTTCTAGGCCAAGTGGTTGATGTTTTCATGAAACACATGAGTTAGATGGTGTTTGAGAGGGTCAATAGATGTTCGCCAACCACCTATGGAGGTCGAAGACTCAACATATCTTCGTTTAACAGTTGTAAGCCCATTTCTTCCTTTTCGGTTTATCTTGGCATATAAGAACTTCTTGGCCAAGTTGTTGAAGTTTTGATGAAACACATGAGTTAGATGGTGTTTGAGAGTGTCAATAGATGTTCGCCAAGCTCCCATAGTGGTTGAAGACTCAAGATATCTTCGTTTAAGAGTTGTAAGCCCATTTCTTCCTTATCGGTTTATCTTGGATTATAAGAACTTCTAGGCCAAGTTGTTGATGTTTTGATGAAACACATGAGTTAGATGGTGTTTGAGAGAGTCAATAGATGTTCGCCAACCACCCATTGAGGTTGAAGACTCAAGATATCTTCGTTTAAGAGTTGTAAGCCCATTTCTTCCTTTTCGGTTTATCTTGGATTATAAGAACTTCTTGGCCAAGTTGTTGATGTTTTGATGAAACACATGAGTTAGATGGTGTTTGAGAGTGTCAATAGTTGTTCGCCAAGCACCCATTGAGGTTCAAGACTCAAGATATCTTCGTTTAAGAGTTGTAAGCCCATTTCTTCCTTTTCGGTTTATCTTGGCATATACGAACTTCTAGGCCAAGTGGTTGATGTTTTCATGAAACACATGAGTTAGATGGTGTTTGAGAGAGTCAATAGATGTTTGCCAACCACTCATTGAGGTTGAAGGCTCAAGATATCTTCGGTTCAGAGTTGTAATCCCATTTCTTCCTTTTCGGTTTATCTTGCCATATACGAACTTCTAGGCCAAGTGGTTGATGTTTTCATGAAACACATGAGTTAGATGGTGTTTGAGAGAGTCAATAGATGTTCGCCAACCACCTATGGAGGTCGAAGACTCAAGATATCTTCGGTTAAGAGTTGTAAGCCCATTTCTTCCTTTTCGGTTTATCTTGGCATATAAGAACTTCTAGGCCAAGTAGTTGATGTTTTGATGAAACACATGAGTTAGATGGTGTTTGAGAGTGTCAATAGATGTTCGCCAAGCTCCCATAGTGGTTGAAGACTCAAGATATCTTCGTTTAAGAGTTGTAAGCCCATTTCTTCCTTTTCGGTTTATCTTGGATTATAAGAACTTCTTGGCCAAGTTGTTGATGTTTTGATGAAACACATGAGTTAGATGGTGTTTGAGAGAGTCAATAGATGTTCGCCAACCACCCATTGAGGTTGAAGACTCAAGATATCTTCGTTTAAGAGTTGTAAGCCCATTTCTTCCTTTTCGGTTTATCTTGGATTATAAGAACTTCTAGGCCAAGTGGTTGATGTTTTGATGAAACACATGAGTTAGATGGTGTTTGAGAGTGTCAATAGATGTTCGCCAACCACCTATGGAGGTCGAAGACTCAAGATATCTTCGTTTAAGAGTTGTAAGCCCATTTCTTCCTTTTCGGTTTATCTTGGCATATACGAACTTCTAGGCCAAGTGGTTGATGTTTTCATGAAACACATGAGTTAGATGGTGTTTGAGAGAGTCAATAGATGTTTGCCAACCACTCATTGACGTTGAAGACTCAAGATATCTTCGTTTAAGAGTTGTAAGCCCATTTCTTCCTTTTCGGTTTATCTTGGATTATAAGAACTTCTTGGCCAAGTTGTTGAAGTTTTGATGAAACACATGAGTTAGATGGTGTTTGAGAGTGTCAATAGATGTTCGCCAAGCTCCCATAGTGGTTGAAGACTCAAGATATCTTCGTTTAAGAGTTGTAAGCCCATTTCTTCCTTATCGGTTTATCTTGGATTATAAGAACTTCTAGGCCAAGTGGTTGATGTTTTCATGAGACACATGAGTTAGATGGTGTTTGAGAGAGTCAATAGATGTTCGCCAACCACCTATGGAGGTCGAAGACTCAAGATATCTTCGGTTAAGAGTTGTAAGCCCATTTCTTCCTTTTCGGTTTATCTTGGATTATAAGAACTTCTAGGCCAAGTGGTTGATGTTTTGATGAAACACATGAGTTAGATGGTGTTTGAGAGAGTCAATAGATGTTTGCCAACCTCCCATTGAGGTTGAAGGCTCAAGATATCTTCGGTTAAGAGTTGTAGTCTCATTTCTTCCTTTTCGGTTTATCTTGGATTATAAGAACTTCTTGGCCAAATTGTTGATGTTTTGATGAAACACATGAGTTAGATGGTGTTTGAGAGAGTCAATAGATGTTTGCCAACCACTCATTGAGGTTGAAGACTCAAGATATCTTCGTTTAAGAGTTGTAAGCTCATTTCTTCCTTTTCGGTTTATCTTGGCATATACGAACTTCTAGGCCAAGTGGTTGATGTTTTCATGAAACACATGAGTTAGATGGTGTTTGAGAGGGTCAATAGATGTTCGCCAACCACCTATGGAGGTCGAAGACTCAACATATCTTCGTTTAACAGTTGTAAGCCCATTTCTTCCTTTTCGGTTTATCTTGGCATATACGAACTTCTTGGCCAAGTTGTTGAAGTTTTGATGAAACACATGAGTTAGATGGTGTTTGAGAGAGTCAATAGATGTTTGCCAACCACTCATTGACGTTGAAGACTCAAGATATCTTCGTTTAAGAGTTGTAAGCCCATTTCTTCCTTTTCGGTTTATCTTGGCATATACGAACTTCTAGGCCAAGTGGTTGATGTTTTCATGAAACACATGAGTTAGATGGTGTTTGAGAGGGTCAATAGATGTTCGCCAACCACCTATGGAGGTCGAAGACTCAACATATCTTCGTTTAAGAGTTGTAAGCCCATTTCTTCCTTTTCGGTTTATCTTGGCATATAAGAACTTCTAGGCCAAGTAGTTGATGTTTTGATGAAACACATGAGTTAGATGGTGTTTGAGAGTATCAATAGATGTTTGCCAAGCTCCCATAGTGGTTGAAGACTCAAGATATCTTCGTTTAAGAGTTGTAAGCCCATTTCTTCCTTTTCGGTTTATCTTGGATTATAAGAACTTCTAGGCCAAGTGGTTGATGTTTTCATGAGACACATGAGTTAGATGGTGTTTGAGAGAGTCAATAGATGTTCGCCAAGCACCCATTGTGGTTGATGACTCAAGATATCTTCGTTTAAGAGTTGTAAGCCCATTTCTTCCTTTTCGGTTTATCTTGGATTATAAGAACTTCTTGGCCAAGTTGTTGATGTTTTGATGAAACACATGAGTTAGATGGTGTTTGAGAGAGTCAATAGATGTTCGCCAAGCACCCATTGAGGTTGAAGACTCAAGAGATCTTCGTTTAAGAGTTGTAAGCCCATTTCTTCCTTTTTGGTTTATCTTGGATTATAAGAACTTCTAGGCCAAGTTCTTGATGTTTTGATGAAACGCATGAGTTTGATGGGGTTTGAGAGAGTCAATAGATGTTCGCCAAGCACCCATTGAGGTTGAAGACTCAAGATATCTTCGGTTAAGAGTTGTAAGCCCATTTCTTCCTTTTCGGTTTATCTTGGATTATAAGAACTTCTTGGCCAAGTTGTTGATGTTTTGATGAAACACATGAGTTAGATGGTGTTTGAGAGTGTCAATAGATGTTTGCCAACCACTCATTGACGTTGAAGACTCAAGATATCTTCGTTTAAGAGTTGTAAGCCCATTTCTTCCTTTTCGGTTTATCTTGGATTATAAGAACTTCTAGGCCAAGTGGTTGATGTTTTCTTGAAACACATGAGTTAGATGGTGTTTGAGAGAGTCAATAGATGTTCGCCAACCACCCATGGAGGTTGAAGACTCAAGATATCTTCGGTTAAGAGTTGTAAGCCCATTTCTTCCTTTTCGGTTTATCTTGGATTATAAGAACTTCTAGGCCAAGTGGTTGATGTTTTGATGAAACACATGAGTTAGATGGTGTTTGAGAGAGTCAATAGATGTTCGCCAACCACCTATGGAGGTCGAAGACTCAAGATATCTTCGGTTAAGAGTTGTAAGCCCATTTCTTCCTTTTCGGTTTATCTTGGCATATACGAACTTCTAGGCCAAGTGGTTGATGTTTTCATGAAACACATGAGTTAGATGGTGTTTGAGAGAGTCAATAGATGTTTGCCAACCACTCATTGACGTTGAAGACTCAAGATATCTTCGTTTAAGAGTTGTAAGCCCATTTCTTCCTTAACGGTTTATCTTGGATTATAAGAACTTCTAGGCCAAGTGGTTGATGTTTTCATGAAACACATGAGTTAGATGGTGTTTGAGAGAGTCAATAGATGTTTGCCAACCACTCATTGACGTTGAAGACTCAAGATATCTTCGTTTAAGAGTTGTAAGCCCATTTCTTCCTTTTCGGTTTATCTTGGCATATACGAACTTCTAGGCCAAGTGGTTGATGTTTTCATGAAACACATGAGTTAGATGGTGTTTGAGAGAGTCAATAGATGTTCGCCAACCACCAATTGAGGTTGAAGACTCAAGATATCTTCGGTTAAGAGTTGTAATCCCATTTCTTCCTTTTCGGTTTATCTTGGATTATAAGAACTTCTAGGCCAAGTGGTTGATGTTTTGATGAAACACATGAGTTAGATGGTGTTTGAGAGAGTCAATAGATGTTCGCCAACCACCCATTGAGGTTGAAGACTCAAGATATCTTCGGTTAAGAGTTGTAAGCCCATTTCTTCCATTTCGGTTTATCTTGGATTATAAGAACTTCTAGGCCAAGTGGTTGATGTTTTGATGAAACACATGAGTTAGATGGTGTTTGAGAGGGTCAATAGATGTTCGCCAACCACCTATGGAGGTCGAAGACTCAACATATCTTCGTTTAACAGTTGTAAGCCCATTTCTTCCTTTTCGGTTTATCTTGGCATATACGAACTTCTAGGCCAAGTGGTTGATGTTTTCATGAAACACATGAGTTAGATGGTGTTTGAGAGAGTCAATAGATGTTCGCCAACCACCCATGGAGGTTGAAGGCTCAAGATATCTTCGGTTCAGAGTTGAAATCCCATTTCTTCCTTTTCGGTTTATCTTGGATTATAAGAACTTCTTGGCCAAGTTGTTGATGTTTTGATGAAACACATGAGTTAGATGGTGTTTGAGAGAGTCAATAGATGTTTGCCAACCACTCATTGAGGTTGAAGACTCAAGATATCTTCGTTTAAGAGTTGTAAGCCCATTTCTTCCTTTTCGGTTTATCTTGGATTATAAGAACTTCTAGGCCAAGTGGTTGATGTTTTCATGAAACACATGAGTTAGATGGTGTTTGAGAGAGTCAATAGATGTTCGCCAACCACCCATGGAGGTTGAAGACTCAAGATATCTTCGTTTAAGAGTTGTAAGCCCATTTCTTCCTTTTCGGTTTATCTTGGATTATAAGAACTTCTAGGCCAAGTGGTTGATGTTTTGATGAAACACATGAGTTAGATGGTGTTTGAGAGAGTCAATAGATGTTCGCCAACCACCCATTGAGGTTGAAGACTCAAGATATCTTCGTTTAAGAGTTGTAAGCCCATTTCTTCCTTTTCGGTTTATCTTGGATTATAAGAACTTCTAGGCCAAGTGGTTGATGTTTTGATGAAACACATGAGTTAGATGGTGTTTGAGAGTGTCAATAGATGTTCGCCAAGCACCCATAGTGGTTGAAGACTCAAGATATCTTCGTTTAAGAGTTGTAAGCCCATTTCTTCTTTTCGATTTATCTTTTATTATAAGAACTTCTTGGCCAAGTAGTTGATGTTTTGATGAAACACATGAGTTAGATGGTGTTTGAGAGAGTCAATAGATGTTCGCCAACCACCCATTGAGGTTGAGGACTCAAGATATCTTCGTTTAAGAGTTATAAGCCCATTTCTTCCTTTTTGGTTTATCTTGGATTATAAGAACTTCTTAGCCAAGTTGTTGATGTTTTGATGAAACGCATGAGTTAGATGATGTTTGAGAGAGTCAATAGATGTTCGCCAACCACCAATTGAGGTTGAAGACTCAAGATATCTTCGGTTAAGAGTTGTAAGCCCATTTCTTCCTTTTCGGTTTATCTTGGATTATAAGAACTTCTAGGCCAAGTTGTTGATGTTTTGATGAAACACATGAGTTAGATGGTGTTTGAGAGAGTCAATAGATGTTCGCCAACCACCCATTGAGGTTGAAGACTCAAGATATCTTCGTTTAAGAGTTGTAAGCCCATTTCTTCCTTTTTGGTTTATCTTGGATCATAAGAACTTCTTGGCCAAGTTGTTGATGTTTTGATGAAACACATGAGTTAGATGGTGTTTGAGAGAGTCAATAGATGTTCGCCAACCACCCATGGAGGTTGAAGACTCAAGATATCTTCGGTTAAGAGTTGTAAGCCCATTTCTTCCTTTTCGGTTTATCTTGGATTATAAGAACTTCTTGGCCAAGTTGTTGATGTTTTGATGAAACACATGAGTTAGATGGTGTTTGAGAGAGTCAATAGATGTTTGCCAACCACTCATTGAGGTTGAAGACTCAAGATATCTTCGGTTAAGAGTTGTAAGCCCATTTCTTCCTTTTCGGTTTATCTTGGATTATAAGAACTTCTTGGCCAAGTTGTTGATGTTTTGATGAAACACATGAGTTAGATGGTGTTTGAGAGAGTCAATAGATGTTCGCCAACCACCTATGGAGGTCGAAGACTCAAGATATCTTCGGTTAAGAGTTGTAAGCCCATTTCTTCCTTTTCGGTTTATCTTGGCATATACGAACTTCTAGGCCAAGTGGTTGATGTTTTCATGAAACACATGAGTTAGATGGTGTTTGAGAGAGTCAATAGATGTTTGCCAACCACTCATTGACGTTGAAGACTCAAGATATCTTCGTTTAAGAGTTGTAAGCCCATTTCTTCCTTTTCGGTTTATCTTGGATTATAAGAACTTCTAGGCCAAGTGGTTGATGTTTTGATGAAACACATGAGTTAGATGGTGTTTGAGAGAGTCAATAGATGTTTGCCAACCACTCATTGAGGTTGAAGACTCAAGATATCTTCGTTTAAGAGTTGTAAGCCCATTTCTTCCTTTTCGGTTTATCTTGGATTATAAGAACTTCTAGGCCAAGTGGTTGATGTTTTCATGAAACACATGAGTTAGATGGTGTTTGAGAGAGTCAATAGATGTTCGCCAACCACCTATGGAGGTCGAAGACTCAAGATATCTTCGGTTAAGAGTTGTAAGCCCATTTCTTCCTTTTCGGTTTATCTTGGATTATAAGAACTTCTTCGTCAAGTTGTTGATGTTTTGATGAAACACATGAGTTAGATGGTGTTTGAGAGTGTCAATAGATGTTCGCCAACCACCTATGGAGATTGAAGACTCAAGATATCTTCGGTTAAGAGTAGTAATCCCATTTCTTCCTTTTCGGTTTATCTTGGATTATAAGAACTTCTAGGCCAAGTGGTTGATGTTTTCATGAAACACATGAGTTAGATGGTGTTTGAGAGAGTCAATAGATGTTCGCCAACCACCCATGGAGGTTGAAGACTCAAGATATCTTCGTTTAAGAGTTGTAAGCCCATTTCTTCCTTTTCGGTTTATCTTGGATTATAAGAACTTCTTGGCCAAGTTGTTGATGTTTTGATGAAACACATGAGTTAGATGGTGTTTGAGAGTGTCAATAGATGTTCGCCAACCACCTATGGAGGTCGAAGACTCAAGATATCTTCGGTTAAGAGTTGTAAGCCCATTTCTTCCTTTTCGGTTTATCTTGGCATATAAGAACTTCTAGGCCAAGTGGTTGATGTTTTCATGAAACACATGAGTTAGATGGTGTTTGAGAGAGTCAATAGATGTTTGCCAACCACTCATTGACGTTGAAGACTCAAGATATCTTCGTTTAAGAGTTGTAAGCCCATTTCTTCCTTTTCGGTTTATCTTGGCATATACGAACTTCTAGGCCAAGTGGTTGATGTTTTCATGAAACACATGAGTTAGATGGTGTTTGACAGGGTCAATAGATGTTCGCCAACCACCTATGGATGTCGAAGACTCAAGATATCTTCGTTTAAGAGTTGTAAGCCCATTTCTTCCTTTTCGGTTTATCTTGGATTATAAGAACTTCTAGGCCAAGTGGTTGATGTTTTCATGAGACACATGAGTTAGATGGTGTTTGAGAGAGTCAATAGATGTTCGCCAAGCACCCATTGTGGTTGATGACTCAAGATATCTTCGTTTAAGAGTTGTAAGCCCATTTCTTCCTTTTCGGTTTATCTTGGCATATACGAACTTCTAGGCCAAGTGGTTGATGTTTTCTTGAAACACATGAGTTAGATGGTGTTTGAGAGAGTCAATAGATGTTCGCCAACCACCCATGGAGGTTGAAGACTCAAGATATCTTCGTTTAAGAGTTGTAAGCCCATTTCTTCCTTTTCGGTTTATCTTGGATTATAAGAACTTCTTGGCCAAGTTGTTGATGTTTTGATGAAACACATGAGTTAGATGGTGTTTGAGAGTGTCAATAGATGTTCGCCAACCACCCATAGTGGTTGAAGACTCAAGATATCTTCGTTTAAGAGTTGTAAGCCCATTTCTTCCTTTTTGGTTTATCTTGGATTATAAGAACTTCAAGGCCAACTGGTTGATGTTTTGATGAAACACATGAGTTAGATGGTGTTTGAGAGAGTCAATAGATGTTCGCCAACCACCCATTGAGGTTGAAGACTCAAGATATCTTCGTTTAAGAGTTATAAGCCCATTTCTTCCTTTTTGGTTTATCTTGGATTATAAGAACTTCTTAGCCAAGTTGTTGATGTTTTGATGAAACACATGAGTTAGATGGGGTTTGAGAGAGTCAATAGATGTTCGCCAAGCACCCATTAAGGTTGAAGACTCAAGATATCTTCGGTTAAGAGTTGTAAGCATATTTCTTCCATTTCGGTTTATCTTGGAATATAAGAACTTCTTGGCCAAGTTGTTGATGTTTTGATGAAACACATGAGTTAGATGGTGTTTGAGAGAGTCAATAGATGTTCGCCAACCACCCATTGAGGTTGAGGACTCAAGATATCTTCGTTTAAGAGTTATAAGCCCATTTCTTCCTTTTTGGTTTATCTTGGATTATAAGAACTTCTTAGCCAAGTTGTTGATGTTTTGATCAAACACATGAGTTAGATGGGGTTTGAGAGAGTCAATAGATGTTCGCCAAGCACCCATTAAGGTTGAAGACTCAAGATATCTTCGGTTAAGAGTTGTAAGCCCATTTCTTCCTTTTCGGTTTATCTTGGATTATAAGAACTTCTTGGCCAAGTTGTTGATGTTTTGATGAAACACATGAGTTAGATGGTGTTTGAGAGAGTCAATAGATGTTTGCCAACCACTCATTGACGTTGAAGACTCAAGATATCTTCGTTTAAGAGTTGTAAGCCCATTTCTTCCTTTTCGGTTTATCTTGGATTATAAGAACTTCTTGGCCAAGTTGTTGATGTTTTGATGAAACACATGAGTTAGATGGTGTTTGAGAGGGTCAATAGATGTTCGCCAACCACCTATGGAGGTCGAAGACTCAACATATCTTCGTTTAACAGTTGTAAGCCCATTTCTTCCTTTTCGGTTTATCTTGGCATATACGAACTTCTAGGCCAAGTGGTTGATGTTTTCATGAAACACATGAGTTAGATGGTGTTTGAGAGAGTCAATAGATGTTTGCCAACCACTCATTGAGGTTGAAGACTCAAGATATCTTCGGTTCAGAGTTGTAATCCCATTTCTTCCTTTTCGGTTTATCTTGGATTATAAGAACTTCTTGGCCAAGTGGTTGATGTTTTCATGAAACACATGAGTTAGATGGTGTTTGAGAGAGTCAATAGATGTTCGCCAACCACCTATGGAGGTCGAAGACTAAAGATATCTTCGGTTAAGAGTTGTAAGCCTATTTCTTCCTTTTAAGTTTATCTTGCATTATAAGAACTTCTTGGCCAAGTTGTTGATGTTTTGATGAAACACATGAGTTAGATGGTGTTTGAGAGTGTCAATAGATGTTCGCCAACCACCTATGGAGGTCGAAGACTCAAGATATCTTCGGTTAAGAGTTGTAAGCCCATTTCTTCCTTTTCGGTTTATCTTGGCATATACGAACTTCTAGGCCAAGTGGTTGATGTTTTCATGAAACACATGAGTTAGATGGTGTTTGAGAGAGTCAATAGATGTTCGCCAACCACCCATGGAGGTTGAAGGCTCAAGATATCTTCGGTTCAGAGTTGTAATCCCATTTCTTCCTTTTCGGTTTATCTTGGATTATAAGAACTTCTTGGCCAAGTGGTTGATGTTTTCATGAAACACATGAGTTAGATGGTGTTTGAGAGTGTCAATAGATGTTCGCCAACCACCTATGGAGGTCGAAGACTCAAGATATCTTCGGTTAAGAGTTGTAAGCCCATTTCTTCCTTTTCGGTTTATCTTGGCATATACGAACTTCTAGGCCAAGTGGTTGATGTTTTCATGAAACACATGAGTTAGATGGTGTTTGAGAGAGTCAATAGATGTTTGCCAACCACTCATTGACGTTGAAGACTCAAGATATCTTCGTTTAAGAGTTGTAAGCCCATTTCTTCCTTTTCGGTTTATCTTGGCATATACGAACTTCTAGGCCAAGTGGTTGATGTTTTCATGAAACACATGAGTTAGATGGTGTTTGAGAGGGTCAATAGATGTTCGCCAACCACCTATGGATGTCGAAGACTCAAGATATCTTCGTTTAAGAGTTGTAAGCCCATTTCTTCCTTAACGGTTTATCTTGGATTATAAGAACTTCTAGGCCAAGTGGTTGATGTTTTCATGAGACACATGAGTTAGATGGTGTTTGAGAGAGTCAATAGATGTTCGCCAAGCACCCATTGTGGTTGATGACTCAAGATATCTTCGTTTAAGAGTTGTAAGCTCATTTCTTCCTTTTCTGTTTATCTTGGCATATAAGAACTTCTAGGCCAAGTGGTTGATGTTTTCATGAAACACATGAGTTAGATGGTGTTTGAGAGAGTCAATAGATGTTCGCCAACCACCCATGGAGGTTGAAGGCTCAAGATATCTTCGGTTCAGAGTTGTAAGCCCATTTCTTCCTTTTCGGTTTATCTTGGATTATAAGAACTTCTTGGCCAAGTTGTTGATGTTTTGATGAAACACATGAGTTAGATGGTGTTTGAGAGTGTCAATAGATGTTCGCCAACCACCTATGGAGGTCGAAGACTCAAGATATCTTCGTTTAAGAGTTGTAAGCCCATTTCTTCCTTTTCGGTTTATCTTGGCATATAAGAACTTCTAGGCCAAGTGGTTGATGTTTTCATGAAACACATGAGTTAGATGGTGTTTGAGAGAGTCAATAGATGTTCGCCAACCACCCATGGAGGTTGAAGGCTCAAGATATCTTCGGTTCAGAGTTGTAAGCCCATTTCTTCCTTTTCGGTTATCTTGGATTATAAGAACTTCTTGGCCAAGTTGTTGATGTTTTGATGAAACACATGAGTTAGATGGTGTTTGAGAGTGTCAATAGATGTTCGCCAACCACCTATGGAGGTCGAAGACTCAAGATATCTTCGGTTAAGAGTTGTAAGCCCATTTCTTCCTTTTCGGTTTATCTTGGCATATACGAACTTCTAGGCCAAGTGGTTGATGTTTTCATGAAACACATGAGTTAGATGGTGTTTGAGAGAGTCAATAGATGTTTGCCAACCACTCATTGACGTTGAAGACTCAAGATATCTTCGTTTAAGAGTTGTAAGCCCATTTCTTCCTTTTCGATTTATCTTGGCATATAAGAACTTCTTGGCCAAGTTGTTGATGTTTTGATGATACACATGAGTTAGATGGTGTTTGAGTGTGTCAATAGATGTTCGCCAACCACCCATGGAGGTTGAAGACTCAAGATAACTTCGTTTAAGAGTTGTAAGCCCATTTCTTCCTTTTCGGTTTATCTTGGAATATACGAACTTCTAGGCCAAGTAGTTGATGTTTTCATGAAACAAGTGAGTTAGATGGTGTTTGAGAGAGTCAATAGATGTTCGCCAACCACCCATGGAGGTTGAAGACCCAAGATATCTTCGATTAAGATTTTAAGCTCATTTCTTCCTTGTCGGTTTATCTTCCATTATAAGAACTTCTTGGCCAAGTTGTTGATGTTTTGAGGAAACACATGAGTTAGATGGTGTTTGAGAGAGTCAATAGATGTTCGCCAACCACCCATGGAGGTTGAAGACTCAAGATATCTTCGGTTAAGAGTTGTAATCTCATTTCTTCCATTTCGGTTTATCTTGGATTATAAGAACTTCTAGGCCAAGTGGTTGATGTTTTGATGAAACACATGAGTTAGATGGTGTTTGAGAGAGTCAATAGATGTTCGCCAACCACCCATTGAGGTTGAAGACTCAAGATATCTTCGTTTAAGAGTTGTAAGCCCATTTCTTCCTTTTCGGTTTATCTTGAATTATAAGAACTTCTAGGCCAAGGGGTTGATGTTTTGATGAAACACATGAGTTAGATGGTGTTTGAGAGTGTCAATAGATCATCGCCAAGCTCCCATACTGGATGAAGACTCAAGATATCATAGTTTAAGTGTTGTAAGCCCATTTGTTCCATTTTGGTTTATCTTGGATTATACGAACTTCAAGGCCAACTGGTTGATGTTTTGATGAAACACATGAGTTAGATGGTGTTTGAGAGAGTCAATAGATGTTCGCCAAGCACCCATTGAGGTTGAAGACTCAAGATATCTTCATTTAAGAGTTGTAAGCCCATTTCTTCCTTTTCGGTTTATCTTGAATTATAAGAACTTCTAGGCCAAGTGGTTGATGTTTTGATGAAACACATGAGTTAGATGGTGTTTGAGAGTGTCAATAGATCATCGCCAAGCTCCCATAGTGGATGAAGACTCAAGATATCATAGTTTAAGTGTTGTAAGCCCATTTGTTCCATTTTGGTTTATCTTGGATTATAAGAACTTCAAGGCCAACTGGTTGATGTTTTGATGAAACACATGAGTTAGATGGTGTTTGAGAGAGTCAATAGATGTTCGCCAAGCACCCATTGAGGTTGAAGACTCAAGATATCTTCGTTTAAGAGTTATAAGCCCATTTCTTCCTTTTTGGTTTATCTTGGATTATAAGAACTTCTTAGCCAAGTTGTTGATGTTTTGATGAAACACATGAGTTAGATGGGGTTTGAGAGAGTCAATAGATGTTCGCCAAGCACCCATTAAGGTTGAAGACTCAAGATATCTTCGGTTAAGAGTTGTAAGCATATTTCTTCCATTTCGGTTTATCTTGGAATATAAGAACTTCTTGGCCAAGTTGTTGATGTTTTGATGAAACACATGAGTTAGATGGTGTTTGAGAGAGTCAATAGATGTTCGCCAACCACCCATTGAGGTTGAGGACTCAAGATATCTTCGCTTAAGAGTTGTAATCCTATTTCTTCCTTTTCAGTTTATCTTGCATTATAAGAACTTCTTGGCCAAGTTGTTGATGTTTTGATGAAACACATGTGTTAGATGGGGTTTGAGAGTGTCAATAGATGTTCGCCAATCACCTACGGATGTCGAAGACTCAAGATATCTTCGGTTAAGAGTTGTAAGTCCATTTCTTCCTTTTCGGTTTATCTTGGCATATACGAACTTCTAGGCCAAGTGGTTGATGTTTTCATGAAACACATGAGTTAGATGGTGTTTGAGAGAGTCAATAGATGTTTGCCAACCACTCATTGACGTTGAAGACTCAAGATATCTTCGTTTAAGAGTTGTAAGCCCATTTCTTCCTTTTCGGTTTATCTTGGATTATAAGAACTTCTTGGCCAAGTTGTTGATGTTTTGATGAAACACATGAGTTAGATGGTGTTTGAGAGAGTCAATAGATGTTTGCCAACCACCCATTGAGGTTGAAGACTCAAGATATCTTCGTTTAAGAGTTGTAAGCCCATTTCTTCCTTTTCGGTTTATCTTGGATTATAAGAACTTCTAGGCCAAGTGGTTGATGTTTTGATGAAACACATGAGTTAGATGGTGTTTGAGAGTGTCAATAGATGTTCGCCAAGCTCCCATAGTGGTTGAAGACTCAAGATATCTTCGTTTAAGAGTTGTAAGCCCATTTCTTCCTTATCGGTTTATCTTGGATTATAAGAACTTCTAGGCCAAGTGGTTGATGTTTTCATGAGACACATGAGTTAGATGGTGTTTGAGAGAGTCAATAGATGTTCGCCAAGCACCCATTGTGGTTGAAGACTCAAGATATCTTCGTTTAAGAGTTGTAAACCCATTCCTTCCTTTTCGGTTTATCTTGGATTATAAGAATTTCTTGGCCATGTTGTAGATAATTTGATGAAACACATGAGTTAGATGGTGTTTGAGAGTGTCAATAGATATTCGCCAAGCTCCCATTGAGGTTGAAGACTCAAGTTATCTTCGTTTAAGAGTTGTAAGCCCATTTCTTCCTTTTCGGTTTATCTTGGCATATAAGCACTTCTAGGCCAAGTAGTTGATGTTTTCATGAAATAACTGAGTAAGATGGTGTTTGAGAGAGTCAATAGATGTTCGCCAACCCCCCATGGAGGTTGAAGACTCAAGATCAAGATATCTTCGGTTAAGAGTTGTAGTCCCATTTCTTCCATTTCGGTTTATCTTGGATTATCAGAACTTCTAGGCCAAGTGGTTGATGTTATGATGAATCACATGAGTTACAGGGTGTTTGAGAGAGTCAATAGACGTTTGCCAACCACCCATTGAGGTTGAAGACTCAAGATATCTTCCTTTAAGTGTTGTAAGCCCATTTCTTCCATTTCGGTTTATCTTGGATTATAAGAACTTCTAGGCCAAGTGGTTGATTTTTTCATGAAACACATCAGTTAGATGGTGATTGAGAGAGTCAATAGATGTTAGCCAAGCACCCATTGAGGTTAAGGACTCAAGATATCTTCGGTTAAGAGTTGTAAGCCCATTTCTTCCATTTCGGTTTATCTTGGATTATACGAACTTCTTGGCCATGTTTTTGATGTTTTGATGAAACACATGAGTTAGATGGTGTTTGAGAGAGTCAAAAGATGTTTGCCAACCACTCATTGAGGTTGAAGACTCAAGATATCTTCGGTTAAGAGTTGTAAGCTCATTTCTTCCTTTTCGCTTTATCTTGGCATATACGATCTTCTAGGCCAAGTGCTTGATGTTTTCATGAAACACATGAGTTAGATGGTGTTTGAGAGAGTCAATAGATATTTGCCAACCACCCATTGAGGTTCAAGACTCAAGATATCTTCGTTTAAGAGTTGTAAGCCCATTTCTTCCTTTTCGGTTTATCTTGGCATATACGAACTTCTAGGCCAAGTGGTTGATGTTTTCATGAAACACATGAGTTAGATGGTGTTTGAGAGAGCCAATAGATGTTTGCCATCCACCCATTGAGGTTGAAGACTCAAGATATCTTCGTTTAAGAGTTGTAAGCCTATTTCTTCCTTTTCAGTTTATCTTGCATTATAAGAACTTCTTGGCCAAGTTGTTGATGTTTTGATGAAACACATGTGTTAGATGGGGTTTGAGAGTGTCAATAGATGTTCGCCAACCACCTATGGAGGTCGAAGATTCAAATTATCTTCGGTTAAGAGTTGTAAGCCCACTTCTTCCGTTTCCGTTTATCTTGGCATATACGAACTTCTAGGCCAAGTGGTTGATGTTTTGATGAAACACATGAGTTAGATGGTGTTTGAGAGAGTCAATAGATGTTTGCCAACCACCCATTGAGGTTGAAGACTCAAGATATCTTCGTTTAAGAGTTGTAAGCCCATTTCTTCCTTTTCGGTTTATCTTGGCATATACGAACTTCTATGCCAAGTGGTTGATGTTTTGATGATACACATGAGTTAGATGGTGTTTGAGTGTGTCAGTAGATGTTCGCCAAGCTCCCATAGTGGATGAAGACTCAAGTTATCTTCGTTTAAGAGTTGTAAGCCCATTTCTTCCTTTTCGGTTTATCTTGGCATATAAGCAATTCTAGGCCAAGTAGTTGATGTTTTCATGAAATAAGTGAGTAAGATGGTGTTTGAGAGAGTCAATAGATGTTCGCCAACCACCCATGGAGGTTGAAGACTCAAGATCAAGATATCTTCGGTTAAGAGTTGTAGCCCCATTTCTTCCATTTCGGTTTATCTTGGATTATAAGAACTTCTAGGCCAAGTGGTTGATGTTATGATGAATCACATGAGTTAGATGTTGTTCGAGAGAGTCAATAGACGTTTGCCAACCACCCATTGAGGTTGAAGAATCTAGATATCTTCGTTTAAGAGTTGTAAGCCCATTTCTTCCTTTTCAGTTTATCTTGCATTATAAGAACTTCTTGGCCAAGTTGTTGATGTTTTGATGAAACACATGTGTTAGATGGGGTTTGAGAGTGTCAATAGATGTTCGCCAACCACCTATGGAGGTCGAAGATTCAAAATATCTTCGGTTAAGAGTTGTAAGCCCATTTCTTCCGTTTCCGTTTATCTTGGCATATACGAACTTCTAGGCCAAGTGGTTGATGTTTTCATGAAACACATGAGTTAGATGGTGTTTGAGAGAGTCAATAGATGTTCGCTAAGCTCCCATAGTGGTTGAAGACTCAAGATATCTTCGTTTAAGAGTGGTAAGCCCATTTCTTCCTTTTCGGTTTATCTTGGATTATAAGAACTTCTAGGCCAAGTGGCTGATGTTTTCATGAAACACATGAGTTAGATGGTGTTTGAGAGAGTCAATAGATGTTCGCCAACCACCCTTGGAGGTTGAAGACTCAAGATATCTTCGATTAAGATTGTATGCCCATTTCTTCCTTTTCGGTTTATCTTGGATTATAAGAACTTGTTGGCCAAGTTGTTGATGTTTTGATGAAACACGAGTTAGATGGTGTTTGTTCGCCAAGCTCCCATAGTGGTTGAAGACTCAAGATATCTTCGTTTAAGAGTTGTAAGCCCATTTCTTCCTTTTCGTTTTATCTTGGCATATAAGAACTTCTAGGCCAAGTAGTTGATGTTTTCATGAAACAAGTGAGTTAGATGGTGTTTGAGAGAGTCAATAGATGTTTGCCAACCACCCATTGAGGTTGAAGACTCAAGATATCTTCGTTTAAGAGTTGTAAGCCCATTTCTTCCTTTTCGGTTTATCTTGGCATATACGAACTTCTATGCCAAGTGGTTGATGTTTTCATGAAACACATGAGTTAGATAGTGTTTGAGAGAGCCAATAGATGTTTGCCAACCACCCATTGAGGTTGAAGACTCAAGATATCTTCGTTTAAGAGTTGTGAGCCCATTTCTTCCTTTTCGGTTTATCTTGGCATATACGAACTTCTAGGCCAAGTGGTTGATGTTTTCATGAAACACATGAGTTAGATGGTGTTTGAGAGAGTCAATAGATGTTTGCCAACCACCCATTGAGGTTGAAGACTCAAGATATCTTCGTTTAAGAATTGTAAGCCCATTTCTTCCTTTTCGATTTATCTTGGATTATAAGAACATCTTGGCCATGTTGTTGATGTTTTGATGATACACATGAGTTAGATGGTGTTTGAGTGTGTCAATAGATGTTCGCCAAGCTCCCATAGTGGATGAAGACTCAAGTTATCTTCGTTTAAGAGTTGTAAGCCCATTTCTTCCTTTTCGGTTTATCTTGGCATATAAGCACTTCTAGGCCAAGTAGTTGATGTTTTCATGAAATAAGTTAGTAAGATGGTGTTTGAGAGAGTCAACAGATGTTCGCCAACCACCCATGGAGGTTGAAGACTCAAGATCAAGATATCTTCGGTTAAGAGTTGTAGTCCCATTTCTTCCATTTCGGTTTATCTTGGATTATCAGAACTTCTAGGCCAAGTGGTTGTTGTTATGATGAATCACATGAGTTACAGGGTGTTTGAGAGAGTCAATAGACGTTTGCCAACCACCCATTGAGGTTGAAGACTCAAGATATCTTCCTTTAAGTGTTGTAAGCCCATTTCTTCCATTTCGTTTTATCGTGGATTATAAGAACTTCTAGGCTAAGTGGCTGATGTTTTCATGAAACACAGGAGTTAGATGGTGATTGAGAGAGTCAATAGATGTTAGCCAAGCACCCATTGAGGTTAAGGACTCAAGATATCTTCGGTTAAGAGTTGTAAGCCCATTTCTTCCATTTCGGTTTATCTTGGATTATACGAACTTCTTGGCCATGTTTTTGATGTTTTGATGAAACACATGAGTTAGATGGTGTTTGAGAGAGTCAATAGAAGTTTGCTAACCACCCATTGAGGTTGAAGACTCAAGATATCCTCGGTTAAGAGTTGTAAGCTCATTTCTTCCTTTTCGGTTTATCTTGGCATATACGAACTTCTAGGCCAAGTGGTTGATGTTTTCATGAAACACATGAGTTAGATTGTGTTTGAGAGAGCTAATAGATGTTTGCCAACCACCCATTGAGGTTGAAGACTCAAGATATCTTCGTTTAAGAGTTGTAAGCCCATTTCTTCCTTTTCGGTTTATCTTAGCATATACGAACTTCTAGGCCAAGTGGTTGATGTTTTCATGAAACACATGAGTTAGATTGTGTTTGAGAGAGCCAATAGATGTTTGCCATCCACCCATTGAGGTTGAAGACTCAAGATATCTTCGTTTAAGAGTTGTAAGCCTATTTCTTCCTTTTCAGTTTATCTTGCATTATAAGAACTTCTTGGCCAAGTTGTTGATGTTTTGATGAAACACATGTGTTAGATGGGGTTTGAGAGTGTCAATAGATGTTCGCCAACCACCTATGGAGGTCGAAGATTCAAATTATCTTCGGTTAAGAGTTGTAAGCCCACTTCTTCCGTTTCCGTTTATCTTGGCATATACGAACTTCTAGGCCAAGTGGTTGATGTTTTGATGAAACACATGTGTTAGATGGGGTTTGAGAGTGTCAATAGATGTTCGCCAACCACCTATGGAGGTCGAAGATTCAAATTATCTTCGGTTAAGAGTTGTAAGCCCATTTCTTCCTTTTCGGTTTATCTTAGCATATACGAACTTCTAGGCCAAGTAGTTGATGTTTTCATGAAATAAGTTAGTAAGATGGTGTTTGAGAGAGTCAACAGATGTTCGCCAACCACCCATGGAGGTTGAAGACTCAAGATCAAGATATCTTCGGTTAAGAGTTGTAGTCCCATTTCTTCCATTTCGGTTTTTCTTGGATTATAAGAACTTCAAGGCCAAGTGGTTGATGTTATGATGAATCACATGAGTTAGATGTTGTTCGAGAGAGTCAATAGACGTTTGCCAACCACCCATAAAGGTTGAAGAATCTAGATATCTTCGTTTAAGAGTTGTAAGCCCATTTCTTTCTTTTCGGTTTATCTCGGATTATAAGAACTTCTTGGCCTAGTTGTTGAAGTTTTGATGAAACACGAGTTAGATGGTGTTTGAGAGTGTCAATAGATGTTCGCTAAGCTCCCATAGTGGTTGAAGACTCAAGATATCTTCGTTTAAGAGTGGTAAGCCCATTTCTTCCTTTTCGGTTTATCTTGGATTATAAGAACTTCTTGGCCAAGTTGTTGATGTTTTGATGAAACACGAGTTAGATGGTGTTTGAGTGAGTCAATACATGTTTGCCAACCACTCATTGAGGTTGAAGGCTCAAGATATCATCGTTTAAGAGTGGTAAGCCCATTTCTTCCTTTTCGGTTTATCTTGGATTATAAGAACTTCTAGGCCAAGTGGCTGATGTTTTCATGAAACACATGAGTTAGATGGTGTTTGAGAGAGTCAATAGATGTTTGCCAACCACCCATTGAGGTTGAAGACTCAAGATATCTTCGTTTAAGAGTTGTAAGCCCATTTCTACCTTTTCGTTTTATCTTGGATTATAAGAACAACTTGGCCAAGTTGTTGATGTTTTGATGATACACATGAGTTAGATGGTGTTTGAGTGTGTCAATATATGTTCGCCAACCACCCATGGAGGTTGAAGACTCAAGATATCTTCGTTTAAGAGTTGTAAGCCCATTTCTTCCTTTTCGGTTTATCTTGGCATATAAGAACTTCTAGGCCATGTAGTTGATGTTTTTATGAAAGAAGTGAGTTAGATGGTGTTTGAGAGAGTCAATAGATGTTCGCCAACCACCCATGGAGGTTGAAGAGTCAAGATATCTTCGGTTAAGAGTTGTAAGCTCATTTCTTCCTTTTCCGTTTATCTTGGCATATAAGAACTTCTAGGCCATGTAGTTGATGTTTTCATGAAACAAGTGAGTTAGATGGTGTTTGAGAGAGTCAATAGATGTTCGCCAACCACCCATGGAGGTTAAAGACTCAAGATATCTTCGGTTATGTAATCTCATTTCTTACATTTCGGTTTATCTTGGATTATATGAACTTCTAGGCCAAGTGGTTGATGTTTTGATGAAACACATGACTTAGATGGTGTTTGAGAGTGTCAATAGATGTTCGCCAAGCTCCCATAGTGGTTGAAGACTCAAGTTATCTTCGTTTAAGAGTTGTAGGCCCATTTCTTCCTTTTCGGTTTATCTTGGCATATAAGCACTTCTAGGCCAAGTAGTTGATGTTTTCATGAAATAAGTGTGTAAGATGGTGTTTGAGAGAGTCAATAGATGTTCGCCAACCACCCATGGAGGTTGAAGACTCAAGATCAAGATATCTTCGGTTAAGAGTTGTAGTCCCATTTCTTCCATTTCGGTTTATCTTTGATTATAAGAACTTCTAGGCCAAGTGGTTGATGTTATGATGAATCACATGAGTTAGATGGTGTTTAACAGAGTCAATAGACGTTTGCCAACCACCCATTGAGGTTAAAGACTCAAGATATCTTCGTTTCAGAGTTGTAAGCCCATTCCTTCCTTTTCGGTTTATCTTGGATTATAAGAACTTCTTGGCCAAGTTGTTGATGTTTTGATGAAACACATGAGTTAGATGGTGTTTGAGAGTATCAATAGATGTTTGCCAAGGTCCCATAGTGGTTGAAGACTCAAGATATTTTCGTTTAAGAGTTGTAAGCCCATTTCTTCCTTTTCAGTTTTTCTTGGCATATAAGAACTTCTAGGCCAAGTAGTTGATGTTTTCATGAAACAAGTGAGTTAGATAGTATTTGAGAGAGTCAATAGATGTTCGCCAAGCACCCATTGAGGTTGAAGACTCAAGATATCTTCGGTTAAGAATTGAAGCCCATTTCTTCCTTTTCGGTTTATCCTGGATTATAAGAACTTCTAGGCCAAGTGGTTGATGTTTTCTTGAAACAAGTGAGTTGGATGGTGTTTGAGAGAGTCAATAGATGTTCGCTAACCACCTATGGAGGTCGAAGACTCAACATATCTTCGGTTAACAGTTGTAAGCCCATTTCTTCCTTTTCGGTTTCTCTTGGCATATACGAACTTCTAGGCCATGTAGTTGATGTTTTCATGAAAGAAGTGAGTTAGATGGTGTTTGAGTGAGTCAATAGATGTTCGCCAACCACCCATGGAGGTTGAAGAGTCAAGATATCTTCGGTTAAGAGTTGTAAGCTCATTTCTTCCTTTTCCGTTTATCTTGGCATATAAGAACTTCTAGGCCATGTAGTTGATGTTTTCATGAAACAAGTGAGTTAGATGGTGTTTGAGAGAGTCAATAGATGTTCGCCAACCACCCATGGAGGTTGAAGACTCAAGATATCTTCGGTTATGTAATCTCATTTCTTACATTTCGGTTTATCTTGGATTATATGAACTTCTAGGCCAAGTGGTTGATGTTTTGATGAAACACATGACTTAGATGGTGTTTGAGAGTGTCAATAGATGTTCGCCAAGCTCCCATAGTGGTTGAAGACTCAAGTTATCTTCGTTTAAGAGTTGTAGGACCATTTCTTCCTTTTCGGTTTATCTTGGCATATAAGCACTTCTAGGCCAAGTGGTTGATGTTATCATGAAACGCATGAGTTAGATGGTGTTTGAGAGAGTCAATAGATGTTCGCCAACCACCCATTGAGGTTGAAGACTCAAGATATCTTCGGTTAAGAGTTGTAAGCCTATTTCTTCATTTTCAGTTTATCTTGCATTATAAGAACTTCTTGGCCAAGTTGTTGATGTTTTGATGAAACACATGTGTTAGATGGGGTTTCAGAGTGTCAATAGATGTTCACCAACCACCCATGGAGGTTGAAGACTCAAGATATCTTCGTTTAAGAGTTGTAAACCCATTTCATCCTTTTCGGTTTATCTTGGCATATAAGAACTTCTAGGCTAAGTAGTTGATGTTTTCATGAAACAAGTGAGTTAGATGGTGTTTGAGAGAGTCAATAGATGTTCGCCAACCTCCCATGGAGGTTGAAGACTCAAGATATCTTCGTTTATGTAATCTCATTTCTTACATTTCGGTTTATCTTGGATTATATGAACTTCTAGGCCAAGTGGATGATGTTTTGATGAAACACATGAGTTAGATGGTGTTTGAGAGTCTCAATAGATGTTCGCCAAGCTCCCATAGTGGTTGAAGACTCAAGATATCTTCGGCTAATTGTTGTAATCCCATTTCTTCCATTTTGGTTTATCTTGGATTGTAAGAACTTCAAGGCCAACTGGTTAATGTTTTGATGAAACACATGAGTTAGATGGTATTTGAGAGAGTCAATAGATGTTCGCCTAGCACCCATTGAGGTTGAAGACTCAAGATATCTTCGGTTAAGAATTGTAAGCCCATTTCTTCCATTTCAGTTTATCTTGGATTATAAGAACGTCTTGGCCAAGTTGTTGATGTTTTGATGAAACACATGAGTTAGATGGTATTTGAGAGAGTCAATAGATGTTCACCAAGCACCCATTCAGGTTGAAGACTCAAGATATCTTCGGTTAAGAGGTGTATGCCCATTTCTTCCATTTCGGTTTATCTTTTATTATAAGAACTTCTTGGCCAACTTGTTGATGTTTTGATGAAACACATGTGTTAGATGGTGTTTGAGGGTGTCAATAGATGTTCGCCAAACACCCATTGAGGTTCAAGACTCAAGATATCTTCGTTTAAGAGTTGTAAGCCCATTTCTTCCTTTTCGGTTAATCCTGGATTATAAGAACTTCTAGGCCAAGTGGTTGATGTTTTGTTAAAACAAGTGAGTTGGATGGTGTTTGAGAGAGTCAATAGATGTTTGCCAAGCACCCATTGAGGTTGAAGACTCAAGATATCTTCGGTTAAGAGTTGTAAGCCCATTTCTTCCATTTGGGTTTATCTTGGATTATACGAACTTGTTGGCCAAGTTGTTGATGTTTTGATGAAACACATGAGTTAGATGGTGTTTGAGAGAGTCAATAGATGTTCGCCAACCACCCATTGAGGTTGAAGACTCAAGATATCTTCGGTTAAGAGTTGTAAGCCTATTTCTTCCTTTTCAGTTTATCTTGCATTATAAGAACTTCTTGGCCAAGTTGTTGATGTTATGATGAAACACATGTGTTAGAGGGGGTTTGAGAGTGTCAATAGATTTTCGCCAACCACCTATGGAGGTCGTAGACTCAAGATATCTTCGGTTAAGAGTTGTAAGCCAATTTCTTCCTTTTCGGTTTATCTTGGCATATACGAACTTCTAGGCCAAGTGGTTGATGTTTTCATGAAACACATGAGTTAGATGGTGTTTGAGAGTGTCAATAGATGTTCGCCAACCACCTATGGAGGTCGAAGACTCAACATATCTTCGTTTAACAGCTGTAAGCCCATTTCTTCCTTTTCGGTTTATCTTGGCATATACGAACTTCTCTGCCAAGTGGTTGATGTTTTCATGAAACGCATGAGTTAGATGGTGTTTGAGAGTGTCAATAGATGTTCGCCAAGCTCCCATAGTGGTTGAAGACTCAAGATATCTTCGGTTAAGAGTTGTAATCCCATTTCTTCCTTTTTGGTTTATCTTGGATTATAAGAACTTCAAGGCCAACTGGTTGATGTTTTGATGAAACACATGAGTTAGATGGTATTTGAGAGAGTCAACAGATGTTCGCCAAGCACCCATTGAGGTTGAAGTCTCAAGATATCTTCGGTTAAGAGTTGTATGCGCATTTCTTCCATTTCAGTTTATTTTGGATTATAAGAACTTCTTGGCCAAGTTGTTGATATTTTGATGAAACACATGAGTTAGATGGTGTTTGAGAGTGTCAATAGATGTTCGCCAAACACCTATTGAGGTTCAAGACTCAAGATATCTTCGTTTAAGTGTTGTAAGCGCATTTCTTCCTTTTCGGTTTATCCTGGATTATAAGAACTTCTAGGCCAAGTGGTTGATGTTTTCTTAAAATAAGTGAGTTGGATGGTTTTTGAGAGAGTCAATAGATGATCGCCAAGCACCCATTGAGGTTCAAGACTCAAGATATCATCGGTTAAGAGTTGTAAGCCCATTTCTTCCATTTCGGTTTATCTTGGATTATACGAACTTGTTGGCCAAGTTGCTGATGTTTTCATGAAACACATGAGTTAGATGTTGTTCGAGAGAGTCAATAGATGTTTGCCAACCACCCATTGAGGTTGAAGACTCAAGATATCTTCGTTTAAGAGTTGTAAGCCTAATTCTTCCTTTTCGTTTTATCTTGGATTATAAGATCATCTTGGCCAAGTTGTTGATGTTTTGATGAAACACATGTGTTAGATGGGGTTTGCGAGTGTCAATAGATGTTCGCCAACCACCTATGGAGGTCGAAGACTCAACATATCTTCGGTTAAGAGTTGTCAGCCCATTTCTTCCATTTCGGTTTATCTTGGCATATACGAACTTCTAGGCCAAGTGGTTGATGTTTTCATGATACACATGAGTTAGATGGTGTTTGAGAGTGTCAATAGATGTTCGCCAACCACCTATGGAGGTCGAAGACTCAACATATCTTCGGTTAACAGTTGTAAGCCCATTTTTTCTTCCTTTTCGGTTTAACTTGGCATATACGAACTTCTAGGCCAAGTGGTTGATGTTTTCATGAAACACATAAGTTAGATGTTGTTTGAAAGAGTCAATAGATGTTTGCCAACCACCCATTGAGGTTGAAGACTCAAGTTATCTTCGTTTAAGAGTTGTAAGCCCATTTCTTCCTTTTCGGTTTATCTCGGATTATAACAACTTCTTGGCCAAGTTGTTGAAGTTTTGATGAAACACATGAGTTAGATGGTGTTTGAGAGTGTCAATCGATGTTCGCCATGCTCTCATAGTGGTTGAAGACTCAAGATATCTTCGTTTAAGACTGGTAAGTCCATTTCTTCCTTTTCGGTTTATCTTGGATTATAAGAACTTCTAGGCCAAGTGGCTGATCTTTTCATCAAACACATGAGTTAGATGGTGTTTGAGAGAGTCAATAGATGTTCGCCAACCACCCATGGAGGTTGAAGACTCAAGATATCTTCGATTAAGATTGTAAGCCCATTTCTTCCTTTTCGGTTTATCTTGGATTATAAGAACTTCTTGGGCAAGTTGTTGATGTTTTGATGAAACACATGAGTTAGATGGCGTTTGAGAGAGTCAATAGATGTTCGCCAAGCACCCATAGTGGTTGAAGACTCAAGATATCTTCGTTTAAGAGTTGTACGCCTATTTCTTCCTTTTCGGTTTATCTTGGCATATAAGAACTTCTAGGCCAAGTAGTTGATGTTTTCATGAAACAAGTGAGTTAGATGGTGTTTGAGAGAGTGAATAGATGTTCGCCAACCACCCATGGAGGTTGAAGACTCAAGATAACTTGGGTTAAGAGTTGTAAGCCCATTTGTTCATTTTCGGTTTATCTTGGCATATAAGAACTTATAGGCCAAGTTGTTGTTGTTTTCATGAAACACATGAGTTAGATTGTATTTGAGAGAGTCAATAGATGTTCGCCAACCACCCATGGAGGTTGAAGACTCAAGATATCTTCATTTAAGAGTTGTAAGCTCATTTCTTCCTTTTCGGTTTATCTTGGATTATAAGAACTTCTAGGCCAAGTGGTTGATGTTTTCATGAAACACATGAGTTAGATGGTATTTAAGAGAGTCAATAGATGTTCGCCAAGCACCCATTGAGGTTGAAGACTCATCTTCGTTTAAGAGTTGTAAGCCCATTTCTTCCGTTTCGGTTTATCTTGGATTATAAGAACTTCTTGTCCAAGTTGTTGATGTTTTGATGAAACACATGAGTTAGATGGTGTTTGAGAGAGTCAATAGATGTTCGCCTACCACCCATAGTGGTTGAAGACTCAAGATATCTTCGTTTAAGAGTTGTAAGCCCATTTTTTCCATTTCGGTTTATCTTGGATGATAATAACTTCTAGGCCAACTGGTTGATGTTTTGATGAAACACATGAGTTAGATGGAGTTTGAGAGTGTCAATAGATGTTCGCCAACCACCCATTGAGGTTGAAGACTCAAGATATCTTCGTTTAAGAGTTGTAAGCCCATTTCTTCCTTTTCGGTTTATCTTGGATCATAAGAACTTCTAGGCCAAGTAGTTGATGTTTTGATGAAACACATGAGTTAGATGGTGTTTGAGAGTGTCAATAGATGTTCGCCAAACACCCATGGAGGTTGAAGGCTCAAGATATGTTCGGTTCAGAGTTGTAAGCCTATTTCTTCCTTTTCGGTTTATCTTGGATTATAAGAACTTCTTGGCCAAGTTGTTAATGTTTTGATGAAACACATGAGTTAGATGGTGTCTGAGAGAGTCAATAGATGTTCGCCAAGCACCCATAGTGGTTGAAGACTCAAGATATCTTCGTTTAAGAGTTGTACGCCTATTTCTTCCTTTTCGGTTTATCTTGGCATATAAGAACTTCTAGGCCAAGTAGTTGATGTTTTCATGAAACAAGTGAGTTAGATGGTGTTTGAGAGAGTGAATAGATGTTCGCCAACCACCCATGGAGGTTGAAGACTCAAGATAACTTGGGTTAAGAGTTGTAAGCCCATTTGTTCATTTTCGGTTTATCTTGGCATATAAGAACTTATAGGCCAAGTTGTTGTTGTTTTCATGAAACACATGAGTTAGATTGTATTTGAGAGAGTCAATAGATGTTCGCCAACCACCCATGGAGGTTGAAGACTCAAGATATCTTTGGTTAAGAGTTGTAAGCCCATTTCTTCATTTTCGGTTTATCTTGGATTATAAGAACTTCTTGGCCAAGTTGTTGATGTTTTGATGAAACACATGAGTTAGATGGTGTTTGAGAGTGTCAATAGATGTTCGCCAAGCACCCATAGTGGATGAAGACTCAAGATATCTTCGTTTAAGAGTTGCAAGCCCATTTCTTCTTTTTCGGTTTATCTTGGCAGATAAGAACTTCTTGGCCAAGTAATTGATATTTTCATGAAACAAGTTAGTTAGATGGTGTTTGAGAGAGTCATTAGATGTTCGCCAACCACCCATGGAGGTTGAAGACACAAGATATCTATGGTTAAGAGTTGTAAGCCCATTTCTTCCTTTTCGGTTTATCTTGGATTATAAGAACTTCTTGGCCAAGTTGTTGATGTTTTGTTGAAACATATGAGTTAGATGGTGTTTGAGAGTGTCAATGGATGTTCGCGAAGCACCCATAGTGGTTGAAGACTCAAGATATCTTCGTTTCAGAGTTGTAAGCCCATTTCTTCCATTTCGGTTTATCTTGGCTTATACGAACTTCTAGGCCAAGTGGTTGATGTTATGATGAAACAAATGAGTTAGATGGTGTTTGAGAGTGTGAATAGATGTTTGCCAACCACCCATGGAGGTTGAAGACTCAAGATATCTTCGATTAAGAGTTGTAAGCCCATTTCTTCCTTTTCGGTTTATCTTGGATCATAAGAACTTCTAGGCCAAGTGGTTGATGTTTTGATGAAACACATGAGTTAGATGGAGTATGAGAGTGTCAATAGATGATCGCCAACCACCCATGGAGGCTGACGACTCAAGATATCTTCGATTAAGAGTTGTAAGCCCACTTCCTCCTTTTCGGTTTATCTTGTATTATAATAACTTCTTGGCCAAGTTGTTGATGTTTTGATGAAGCACATAAGTTAGATGGTGTTTGAGAGAGTCAATAGATGTTCGCCAACCACCCATGGTGGTTGAAGACTCAAGATATCTTCGGTTAAGAGTTGTAAGCCCATTTGTTCATTTTCGGTTTATCTTGGCATATAAGAACTTATAGGCCAAGTTGTTGATGTTTTTATGAAACACATGAGTTAGATTGTATTTGAGAGAGTCAATAGATGTTCGCCAACCGCCCATGGTGGTTGAAGACTCAAGATATCTTCGGTTAAGAGTTGTAAGCCCATTTGTTCATTTTCGGTTTATCTTGGCATATAAGAACTTATAGGCCAAGTTGTTGATGTTTTTATGAAACACATGAGTTAGATTGTATTTGAGAGAGTCAATAGATGTTCGCCAACCACCCATGGAGGTTGAAGACTCAAGATATCTTCGTTTAAGAGTTGCAAGCCCATTTCTTCTTTTTCGGTTTATCTTGGCATATAAGCACTTCTAGGCCAAGTAGTTGATGTTTTCATGAAACAAGTGAGTTAGATGGTGTTTGAGAGAGTAAATAGATGTTCGCCAACCACCCATGGAGGTTGAAGACACAAGATATCTTTGGCTAAGAGTTGTAAGCCCATTTCTTCCTTTTCGGTTTATCTTGGATGATAAGAACTTCTTGGCCAAGTTGTTGATGTTTTGTTGAAACATATGAGTTAGATGGTGTTTGAGAGTGTCAATAGATGTTCGCCAAGCACCCATAGTGGTTGAAGACCCAAGATATCTTCGTTTAAGAGTTGTAAGCCCATTTCTTCCTTTCGTTTTATCTTGGCATTAACGAACATCTAGGGCAAGTGGTTGATGTTTTGATGAAACAAATTAGGTAGATGGTGTTTGAGAGTGTCAATGGATGTTCGCCAACCACCCATGGAGATTGAAGACTCAAGATATCTTCGTTTAAGAGTTGCAAGCCCATTTCTTCTTTTTCGGTTTATCTTGGCATATAACAGCTTCTAGGCCAAGTAGTTTATGTTTTCATGAAACAAGTGAGGTAGATGGTGTTTGATTGAGTCAATAGATGTTCGCTAAGCACACATGCAGGTTGAAGACTCAAGATATCTTCGGTTTAGAGTTGTAAGCCCATTTGTTCATTTTGGGATTATCTTGGCATATAACAACTTCTAGGCCAAGTAGTTTATGTTTTCATGAAACAAGTGAGGTAGATGGTGTTTGATTGAGTCAATAGATGTTCGCTAAGCACACATGCAGGTTGAAGACACAAGATATCTTTGGCTAAGGGTTGTAAGCCCATTTCGTCCTTTTCCGTTTATCTTGGATTATAAAAACTTCTTGGCCAAGTTGTTGACGTTTTGTTGAAACATATGAGTTTGATGGTGTTTGAGTGTGTCAATAGATGTTCGCCAAGCACCCATAGTGGTTGAAGACTCAAGATATCTTCGATTAAGAGTTGTAAGCCCATTTCTTCCTTTTCGGTTTATCTTGGATTATAATAACTTCTTGGCCAAGTTGTTGATGTTTTGATGAAGCACATAAGTTAGATGGTGTTTGAGAGAGTCAATAGATGTTCGCCAACCACCCATGGTGGTTGAAGACTCAAGATATCTTCGGTTAAGAGTTGTAAGCCCATTTGTTCATTTTCGGTTTATCTTGGCATATAAGAACTTATAGGCCAAGTTGTTGATGTTTTTATGAAACACATGAGTTAGATTGTATTTGAGAGAGTCAATAGATGTTCGCCAACCGCCCATGGTGGTTGAAGACTCAAGATATCTTCGGTTAAGAGTTGTAAGCCCATTTGTTCATTTTCGGTTTATCTTGGCATATAAGAACTTATAGGCCAAGTTGTTGATGTTTTTATGAAACACATGAGTTAGATTGTATTTGAGAGAGTCAATAGATGTTCGCCAAGCACCCATGGAGGTTGAAGACTCAAGATATCTTCGTTTAAGAGTTGCAAGCCCATTTCTTCTTTTTCGGTTTATCTTGGCATATAACAGCTTCTAGGCCAAGTAGTTTATGTTTTCATGAAACAAGTGAGGTAGATGGTGTTTGATTGAGTCAATAGATGTTCGCTAAGCACACATGCAGGTTGAAGACTCAAGATATCTTCGGTTTAGAGTTGTAAGCCCATTTGTTCATTTTGGGATTATCTTGGCATATAACAACTTCTAGGCCAAGTAGTTTATGTTTTCATGAAACAAGTGAGGTAGATGGTGTTTGATTGAGTCAATAGATGTTCGCTAAGCACACATGCAGGTTGAAGACTCAAGATATTTTCGGTTAAGAGTAATAAGCCCATTTATTCTTTTTCGGTTTATCTTGGATTATAAGAACTTCTAGTCCAAGTTGATGATGTTTTCATGAAACACATGAGTTAGTTGGTGTTTGAGAGTGTCAATAGATGTTCGCCAACCACCCATGGAGGTTGAAGACTCAAGATATCTTTGGTTAAGAGTTGTAAGCTCATTTCTTCCTTTTCGGTTTATCTAGGATTACAAGAACTTCTTGGCCAAGTTGATGATGTTTTGAAGAAACACATGAGTTAGATGGTGTTTGAGAGTGTCAATAGATGTTTGCCAAGCACCCATAGTGGTTGAAGACTCTAGATATCTTCGTTTAAGAGTTGCAAGCCCATTTCTTCTTTTTCGGTTTATCTTGGCATATAAGAACTTCTAGGCCAAGTAGTTGATGTTTTCATGAAACAAGTGAGTTAGATGGTGTTTGAGAGAGTCAATAGATGTTCGCCAAGCACCCATGGAGGTTGAAGACACAAGATATCTTTGGCTAAGGGTTGTAAGCCCATTTCTTCCTTTTCGGTTTATCTTGGATTATAAGAACTTCTTGGCCAAGTTGTTGACGTTTTGTTGAAACATATGAGTTTGATGGTGTTTGAGTGTGTCAATAGATGTTCGCCAAGCACCCATAGTGGTTGAAGACTCAAGATATCTTCGATTAAGAGTTGTAAGCCCATTTCTTCCTTTTCGGTTTATCTTGGATTATAAGAACTTCTTGGCCAAGTTGTTGATGTTTTGATGAAACACTTGAGTTAGATGGTGTTTGAGAGTGTCAATAGATGTTCGCCAAGCACCCATGGAGGTTGAAGACACAAGATATCTTTGGCTAAGGGTTGTAAGCCCATTTCTTCCTTTTCGGTTTATCTTGGATTATAAGAACTTCTTGGCCAAGTTGTTGACGTTTTGTTGAAACATATGAGTTTGATGGTGTTTGAGTGTGTCAATAGATGTTCGCCAAGCACCCATAGTGGTTGAAGACTCAAGATATCTTCGATTAAGAGTTGTAAGCCCATTTCTTCCTTTTCGGTTTATCTTGGATTATAAGAACTTCTTGGCCAAGTTGTTGATGTTTTGATGAAACACATGAGTTAGATGGTGTTTGAGAGTGTCAATAGATGTTCGCCAAGCACCCATGGAGTTTGAAAACTCAAGATATCTTCGTTTAAGAGTTGCAAGCCCATTTCTTCTTTTTCGGTTTATCTTGGCATATAAGCACTTCTAGGCCAAGTAGTTGATGTTTTCATGAAACAAGTGAGTTATACGGTGTTTGAGAGAGTCAATAGATGTTCGCCAACCACCCATGGTGGTTGTAGACACAAGATATCTTTGGCTAAGAGTTGTAAGCCCATTTCTTCCTTTTCGGTTTATGTTGGATGATAAGAACTTCTTGGCCAAGTTGTTGATGTTTTGTTGAAACATATGAGTTAGATGGTGTTTGAGAGTGTCAATAGATGTTCGCCAAGCACCCATAGTGGTTGAAGACCCAAGATATCTTCGTTTAAGAGTTGTAAGCCCATTTCTTCCTTTTCGTTTTATCTTGGCATTAACGAACTTCTAGGCCAAGTGGTTGATGTTTTGATGAAACAAATGAGTTAGATGGTGTTTTAGAGTGTCAATGGATGTTCGCCAACCACCCATGGAGATTGAAGACTCAAGATATCTTCGATTAAGAGTTGTAAGCCCATTTCTTCCTTTTCGGTTTATCTTGGATCATAAGAACTTCTTGGCCAAGTTGTTGATGTTTTGATGAAACACATGAGTTAGATGGTGTTTGAGAGTGTAAATAGATGTTCGCCAACCACCCATGGAGGCTGACGACTCAAGATATCTTCGATTAAGAGTTGTAAGCCCATTTCTTCCTTTTCGGTTTATCTTGGATTATAAGAACTTCTAGGCCAAGTGGTTGAAGTTTTGATGAAACACATGAGTTAGATGGTGTTTGAGAGAGTCAATAGATGTTCGCCAACCACCCATGGAGGTTGAAGACTCAAGATATCTTCGGTTTAGAGTTGTAAGCCCATTTGTTCATTTTGGGATTATCTTGGCATATAACAACTTCTAGGCCAAGTAGTTTATGTTTTCATGAAACAAGTGAGGTAGATGGTGTTTGATTGAGTCAATAGATGTTCGCTAAGCACACATGCAGGTTGAAGACTAAAGATATTTTCGGTTAAGAGTAATAAGCCCATTTATTCTTTTTCGGTTTATCTTGGATTATAAGAACTTCTAGTCCAAGTTGATGATGTTTTCATGAAACACATGAGTTAGTTGGTGTTTGAGAGTGTCAATAGATGTTCGCCAACCACCCATGGAGGTTGAAGACTCAAGATATCTTTGGTTAAGAGTTGTAAGCTCATTTCTTCCTTTTCGGTTTATCTTGGATTACAAGAACTTCTTGGCCAAGTTGTTGATGTTTTGAAGAAACACATGAGTGAGATGGTGTTTGAGAGTGTCAATAGATGTTCGCCAAGCACCCATAGTGGTTGAATACTCAAGATATCTTCGTTTAAGAGTTGCAAGCCCATTTCTTCTTTTTCGGTTTATCTTGGCATATAAGAACTTCTAGGCCAAGTAGTTGATGTTTTCATGAAACAAGTGAGTTAGATGGTGTTTGAGAGAGTCAATAGATGTTCGCCAAGCACCCATGGAGGTTGAAGACACAAGATATCTTTGGCTAAGGGTTGTAAGCCCATTTCTTCCTTTTCGGTTTATCTTGGATTATAAGAACTTCTTGGCCAAGTTGTTGACGTTTTGTTGAAACATATGAGTTTGATGGTGTTTGAGTGTGTCAATAGATGTTCGCCAAGCACCCATAGTGGTTGAAGACTCAAGATATCTTCGATTAAGAGTTGTAAGCCCATTTCTTCCTTTTCGGTTTATCTTGGATTATAAGAACTTCTTGGCCAAGTTGTTGATGTTTTGATGAAACACATGAGTTAGATGGTGTTTGAGAGTGTCAATAGATGTTCGCCAAGCACCCATGGAGGTTGAAGACTCAAGATATCTTCGTTTAAGAGTTGCAAGCCCATTTCTTCTTTTTCGGTTTATCTTGGCATATAAGCACTTCTAGGCCAAGTAGTTGATGTTTTCACGAAACAAGTGAGTTATACGGTGTTTGAGAGAGTTAATAGATGTTCGCCAACCACCCATGGTGGTTGAAGACACAAGATATCTTTGGCTAAGAGTTGTACGCCCATTTCTTCCTTTTCGGTTTATCTTGGATGATAAGAACTTCTTGGCCAAGTTGTTGATGTTTTGTTGAAACATATGAGTTAGATGGTGTTTGAGAGTGTCAATAGATGTACGCCAAGCACCCATAGTGGTTGAAGACCCAAGATATCTTCGTTTAAGAGTTGTAAGCCCATTTCTTCCTTTTCGTTTTATCTTGGCATTAACGAACTTCTAGGCCAAGTGGTTGATGTTTTGATGAAACAAATGAGTTAGATGGTGTTTTAGAGTGTCAATGGATGTTCGCCAACCACCCATGGAGATTGAAGACTCAAGATATCTTCGATTAAGAGTTGTAAGCCCATTTCTTCCTTTTCGGTTTATCTTGGATCATAAGAACTTCTTGGCCAAGTTGTTGATGTTTTGATGAAACACATGAGTTAGATGGTGTTTGAGAGTGTAAATAGATGTTCGCCAACCACCTATGGAGGCTGACGACTCAAGATATCTTCGATTAAGAGTTGTAAGCCCATTTGTTCGTTTTCGGTTTATCTTGGATTATAAGAACTTCTAGGCCAAGTGGTTGAAGTTTTGATGAAACACATGAGTTAGATGGTGTTTGAGAGAGTCAATAGATGTTCGCCAACCACCCATGGAGGTTGATGACTCAAGATATCTTCGGTTTAGAGTTGTAAGCCCATTTGTTCATTTTGGGATTATCTTGGCATATAACAACTTCTAGGCCAAGTAGTTTATGTTTTCATGAAACAAGTGAGGTAGATGGTGTTTGATTGAGTCAATAGATGTTCGCTAAGCACACATGCAGGTTGAAGACTCAAGATATTTTCGGTTAAGAGTTATAAGCCCATTTATTCTTTTTCGGTTTATCTTGGATTATAAGAACTTCTAGTCCAAGTTGATGATGTTTTCATGAGACACATGAGTTAGATGGTGTTTGAGAGAGTCAATAGATGTTCGCCAACCACCCATGGAGGTTGAAGACTCAAGATATCTTTGGTTAAGAGTTGTAAGCCCATTTCTTCCATTTCGGTTTATCTTGGATTACAAGAACTTCTTGGCCAAGTTGTTGATGTTTTGAAGAAACACATGAGTTAGATGGTGTTTGAGAGTGTCAATAGATGTTCTCCAAGCACCCATAGTGGCTGAAGACTTAAGATATCTTCGTTTTAGAGTTGCAAGCCCATTTCTTCTTTTTCGGTTTATCTTGGCATATAAGAACTTCTAGGCCAAGTAGTTGATGTTTTCGTGAAACAAGTGAGTTAGATGGTGTTTGAGAGAGTCAATAGATGTTCGCCAACCACCCATGAAGTTGAAGTTAGAAGATATCTTTGGCTAGGAGTTGTAAGCCCATTTCTTCCTTTTCGGTTTATCTTGGATTATAAGAACTTCTTGGCCAAGTTGTTGATGTTTTGTTGACACAAATGAGTTAGATGGTGTTTGAGAGTGTCAATAGATGTTCGCCAAGCACCCATAGTGGTTGAATACTCAAGATATCTTCGTTTAAGAGTTATAAGCCCATTTCGTCCATCTCGGTTTATCTTGGCATATACGAACTTCTAGGCCAAGTGGTTGATGTTTTCATGAAACAAGTGAGTTAGATGGTGTTTGAGAGAGTAAATAGATGTTCGCCAACCACCCATGGAGGTTGAAGACACAAGATATCTTTGGCTAAGAGTTGTAAGCCCATTTCTTCCTTTTCGGTTTATCTTGGATCATAACAACTTCTTGGCCAAGTTGTTGTTGTTTTGATGAAACACATGAGTTAGATGGTGTTTGAGAGTGTCAATAGATGTTCGCCAAGCACCCATAGTGGCTGAAGACTTAAGATATCTTCGTTTTAGAGTTGCAAGCCCATTTCTTCTTTTTCGGTTTATCTTGGCATATAAGAACTTCAAGGCCAAGTAGTTGATGTTTTCATGAAACAAGAGAGTTAGATGGTGTTTGAGAGAGTCAATAGATGTTCGCCAACCACCCATGGAGGTTGAAGACTCAAGATATATTTGGTTAAGAGTTGTAAGCACATTTCTTCCTTTTCGGTTTATCTTGGATTATAAGAACTTCTTGGCCAAGTTGTTGATGTTTTGATGAAACACATGAGTTAGATGGAGTTTGAGAGTGTCAATAGATGTTCGCCAAGCACCCATAGTGGTTGAAGACTCAAGATATCTTCGTTTAAGAGTTGCAAGTCCATTTCTTCTTTTTCGGTTTATCTTGGCATATAAGAACTTCTAGGCCAAGTAGTTGATGTTTTCATGAAACAAGTGAGTTAGATGGTGTTTGAGAGAGTAAATAGATGTTCGCCAACCACCCATGGAGGTTGAAGACACAAGATATCTTTGGCTAAGAGTTGTAAGCCCATTTCTTCCTTTTCGGTTTATCTTGGATCATAACAACTTCTTGGCCAAGTTGTTGTTGTTTTGATGAAACACATGAGTTAGGTGGTGTTTGAGTGTGTCAATAGATGTTCGCCAACCACCCATGGAGGCTGACGACTCAAGATATCTTCGATTAAGAGTTGTAAACCCATTTCTTCCTTTTCGAGTTATCTTGGATTATAAGAACTTCTAGGCCAAGTGGTTGAAGTTTTGATGAAATACATGAGTTAGATGGTGTTTGAGAGAGTCAATAGATGTTCGCCAACCACCCATGGAGCTTGAAGACTCAAGATATCTTCGGTTAAGAGTTGTAAGCCCATTTGTTCATTTTCGGTTTATCTTGGCATATAAGAACTTATAGGCCAAGTTGTTGATCTTTTCATGAAACACATGAGTTAGATTGTATTTGAGAGAGTCAATAGATGTTCACCAACCACCCATGGAGGTTGATGACTCAAGATATCATCGGTTAAGAGTTGTAAGCGCATTTGTTCCTTTTCGGTTTATCTTGGATTATAAGAACTTCTAGGCCAAGTTGTTGATGTTTTCATGAAACACATGAGTTAGATGGTGATTGAGAGTGCCAATAGATGTTCGCCAACCGCCGATAGTGGTTGAAGTCTCAAGATATCTTCGTTTAAAAGTTGTAAGCCCATTTCTTCCTTTTCGGTTTATCTTGGCATATAAGAACTTCTAGGCGAAGTAGTTGATGTTTTCATGAAACAAGAGAGTTAGATGGTGTTTGAGAGAGTCAATAGATGTTCGCCAACCACCCATGGAGGTTGAAGACTCAAGATATCTTCGGTTAAGAGTTGTAAGCCCATTTGTTCATTTTCGGTTTATCTTGGCATATAAGAACTTATAGGCCAAGTTGTTGATGTTTTCATGAAACACATGAGTTAGATTGTATTTGAGAGAGTCAATAGATGTTCGCCAACCACCCATGAAGTTGAAGACAGAAGATATCTTTGGCTAGGAGTTGTAAGCCCATTTCTTCCTTTTCGGTTTATCTTGGATTATAAGAACTTCTAGGCCAAGTGGTTGATGTTTTGATTAAACACATGAGTTAGATGGTGTTTGAGAGAGTCAATAGATGTTCGCCAACCACCCATGGAGGTTGAAGACTCAAGATATCTTCGGTTAAGAGTTGTAAGCCCATTTGTTCCTTTTCGGTTTAGCTTGAATTATTAGAACTTCTAGTCCAAGTTGATGATGTTTTCATGAAAGATATGAGTTAGATGGTGTTTGAGAGAGTCAATAGATGATCGCCAACCACCCATGGAGGTTGAAGACTCAAGATATCTTCGTTTAAGAGTAGTAAGCCCATTTGTTCATTTTGGGATTATCTTGGCATATAACAACTTCTAGGCCAAGTAGTTTATGTTTTCATGAAACAAGTGAGTTAGATGGTGTTTGATTGAGTCAATAGATGTTCGCTAAGCACACATGCAGGTTGAAGACTCAAGATATCTTCGGTTAAGAGTTATAAGCCCATTTGTTCGTTTTCGGTTAATCTTGGATTATAAGAACTTCTAGTCAAAGTTGATGATGTTTCATGAAACACATGAGTTAGATGGTGTTTGAGAGAGTCAATAGATGTTCGCCAACCACCCATGGAGGTTGAAGACTCAAGATATCTTTGGTTAAGAGTTGTAAGCCCATTTCTTCCTTTTCGGTTTATCTTGGATTATAAGAACTTCTTGGCCAAGTTGTTGACGTTTTGTTGAAACATATGAGTTTGATGGTGTTTGAGTGTGTCAATAGATGTTCGCCAATCACCATAGTGGTTGAAGACTCAAGATATCTTCGTTTAAGAGTTGTAAGCCCATTTCTTCCTTCTCGGTTTATCTTGGCATATAAGAACTTCTAGGCCAAGTAGTTGATGTTTTCATGAAACAAGTGAGTTAGATGGTGTTTGAGAGAGTCAATAGATGTTCGCCAAGCACCCATGGAGGTTGAGGACACAAGATATCTTTGGCTAAGGGTTGTAAGCCCATTTCTTCCTTTTCGGTTTATCTTGGATTATAAGAACTTCTTGGCCAAGTTGTTGACGTTTTGTTGAAACATATGAGTTTGATGGTGTTTGAGTGTGTCAATAGATGTTCGCCAATCACCCATAGTGGTTGAAGACTCAAGATATCTTCGTTTAAGAGTTGTAAGCCCATTTCTTCCTTCTCGGTTTATCTTGGCATATACGAACATCTAGGCCAAGTGGTTGATGTTTTCATGAAACATATGAGTTAGATGGTGTTTGAGAGAGTCAATAGATGTTCGCCAACCACCCATAGAGGTTGAAGACTCAAGATATCTTCGATTAAGAGTTGTAAGCCCATTTCTTCCTTTTCGGTTTATCTTGGATTATAAGAACTTCTTGGCCAAGTTGTTAATGTTTTGATGAAACTCATGAGTTAGATGGTGTTTGAGAGAGTCAATAGATGTTCCCCAACCACCCATGGAGGTTGAAGACTCAAGATATCTTCGGTTAAGAGTTGTAATCCCATTTCTTCCTTTTCGGTTTATCTTGGCATATAAGAACTTCATGGCCAAGTAGTTGATGTTTTCATGAAACACATGAGTTAGATGGTGTCTGAGAGAGTCAATAGATGTTTGCAAACCACCCATGGAGGTTGAAGACTCAAGATATCGTCGATTAAGAGTTGTAAGCCCATTTCTTCCTTTTCGGTTTAACTTGGATCATAAGAACTTCTTGGCCAAGTTGTTGATGTTTTCATGCAACACATGAATTTGATGGTGTTTGAGAGTGTCAATAGATGTTCGCCTACCACCCATAGTGGTTGATGTCTCAAGATATCTTCGTTTAAAAGTTGTAAGCCCATTTCTTCCTTTTCGGCTTATCTTGGCATATATGAACTTCAAGGCCAAGTAGTTGATGTTTTCATGAAACAAGAGAGTTAGATGGTGTTTGAGAGAGTCAATAGATGTTCGCCAACCACCCATGGAGCTTGAAGACTCAAGATATCTTCGGTTAAGAGTTGTAAGCCCATTTGTTCATTTTCGGTTTATCTTGGCATATAAGAACTTATAGGCCAAGTTGTTGATGTTTTCATGAAACACATGAGTTAGATTGTATTTGAGAGAGTCAATAGATGTTCGCCAACCACCCATGGAGGTTGATGACTCAAGATATCATCGGTTAAGAGTTGTAAGCGCATTTGTTCCTTTTCGGATTATCTTGGATTATAAGAACTTCTAGGCCAAGTTGTTGATGTTTTCATGAAACACATGAGTTAGATGGTGATTGAGGGTGCCAATAGATGTTCGCCAACCGCCGATAGTGGTTGAAGTCTCGAGATATCTTCGTTTAAAAGTTGTAAGCCCATTTCTTCCTTTTCGGTTTATCTTGGCATATAAGAACTTCTAGGCGAAGTAGTTGATGTTTTCATGAAACAAGAGAGTTAGATGGTGTTTGAGAGAGTCAATAGATGTTCGCCAACCACCCATGGAGGTTGAAGACTCAAGATATCTTCGGTTAAGAGTTGTAAGCCCATTTGTTCCTTTTCGGTTTAGCTTGAATTATTAGAACTTCTAGTCCAAGTTGATGATGTTTTCATGAAACACATGAGTTAGATGGTGTTTGAGAGAGTCAATAGATGTTCGCCAACCACCCATGGAGGTTGAATACTCAAGATATCTTCGTTTAAGAGTTGTAAGCCCATTTGTTCATTTTGGGATTATCTTGGCATATAACAACTTCTAGGCCAAGTAGTTTATGTTTTCATGAAACAAGTGAGTTAGATGGTGTTTGAGAGAGTCAATAGATGTTCGCCAACCGCCCATGGAGGTTGAAGACTGAAGATATCTTCGATTAAGAGTTGTAAGCCCATTTGTTCCTTTTCGGTTTATCTTGGATTATTAGAACTTCTAGTCCAAGTTGATGATGTTTTCATGAAACACATGAGTTAGATGGTGTTTGAGAGAGTCAATAGATGTTCGCCAACCACCCATGGAGGTTGAAGACTCAAGATATCTTCGTTTAAGAGTTGTAAGCCCATTTGTTCATTTTGGGATTATCTTGGCATATAACAACTTCCAGGCCAAGTAGTTTATGTTTTCACGAAACAAGTGAGTTAGATGGTGTTTGAGAGAGTCAATAGATGTTCGCAAACCACCCATGGAGGTTGAGGACTCAAGATATCTTCGATTAAGAGTTGTAAGCCCATTTCTTCCTTTTCGGTTTAACTTGGATCATAAGAACTTCTTGGCCAAGTTATTGATGTTTTCATGCAACACATGAGTTTGATGGTGTTTGAGAGTGTCAATAGATGTTCGCCAACCACTCATAGTGGTTGAAGTCTCAAGATATCTTCGTTTAAAAGTTGTAAGCCCATTTCTTCCTTTTCGGTTTATCATGGCATATAAGAACTTCAAGGCCAAGTAGTTGATGTTTTCATGAAACAAGAGAGTTAGATGGTGTTTGAGAGAGTCAATAGATGTTCGCCAACCACCCATGGAGGTTGAAGACTGAAGATATCTTTGGTTAAGAGTTGTAAGCCCATTTCTTCCTTTTCGGTTTATCTTGGATTATAAGAACTTCTTGGCCAAGTTGTTAATGTTTTGATGAAACACATGAGTTAGATGGTGTTTGAGTGTGTCAATAGATGTTCGCCAAGCACCGATAGTGGTTGAAGACTCAAGATATCTTCGTTTAAGAGTTGTAAGCCCATTTCTTCCTTCTCGGTTTATCTTGGCATATACGAACTTCTAGGCCAAGTGGTTGATGTTTTCATGAAACATATGAGTTAGATGGTGTTTGAGAGAGTCAATAGATGTTCGCCAACCACCCATGGAGGTTGAAGACTCAAGATATCTTCGATTAAGAGTTATAAGCCCATTTCTTCCTTTTCGGTTTATCTTGGCATATAAGAACTTCAAGGCCAAGTAGTTGATGTTTTCATGAAACAAGAGAGTTAGATGGTGTTTGAGAGTGTCAATAGATGTTCGCCAACCACCCATGGAGGTTGAAGACTCAAGATATCTTTGGTTAAGAGTTGTAAGCCCATTTCTTCCTTTTCGGTTTATCTTGGATTATAAGAACTTCTTGGCCAAGTTGTTGATGTTTTGATGAAACACATGAGTTAGATGGTGTTTGAGTGTGTCAATAGATGTTCGCCAAGCACCCATAGTGGTTGAAGACTCAAGATATCTTCGTTTAAGAGTTGCAAGCCCATTTCTTCTTTTTCGGTTTATCTTGGCATATAAGAACTTCTAGGCCAAGTAGTTGATGTTTTCATGAAACATATGAGTTAGATGGTGTTTGAGAGAGTCAATAGATGTTCGCCAACCACCCATGGAGGTTGAAGACTCAAGATATCTTCGATTAAGAGTTATAAGCCCATTTCTTCCTTTTCGGTTTATCTTGGCATATAAGAACTTCAAGGCCAAGTAGTTGATGTTTTCATGAAACAAGAGAGTTAGATGGTGTTTGAGAGTGTCAATAGATGTTCGCCAACCACCCATGGAGGTTGAAGACTCAAGATATCTTTGGTTAAGAGTTGTAAGCCCATTTCTTCCTTTTCGGTTTATCTTGGATTATAAGAACTTCTTGGCCAAGTTGTTGATGTTTTGATGAAACACATGAGTTAGATGGTGTTTGAGTGTGTCAATAGATGTTCGCCAAGCACCCATAGTGGTTGAAGACTCAAGATATCTTCGTTTAAGAGTTGCAAGCCCATTTCTTCTTTTTCGGTTTATCTTGGCATATAAGAACTTCTAGGCCAAGTAGTTGATGTTTTCATGAAACATATGAGTTAGATGGTGTTTGAGAGAGTCAATAGATGTTCGCCAACCACCCATGGAGGTTGAAGACTCAAGATATCTTCGATTAAGAGTTATAAGCCCATTTCTTCCTTTTCGGTTTATCTTGGCATATAAGAACTTCAAGGCCAAGTAGTTGATGTTTTCATGAAACAAGAGAGTTAGATGGTGTTTGAGAGTGTCAATAGATGTTCGCCAACCACCCATGGAGGTTGAAGACTCAAGATATCTTCGATTAAGAGTTGTAAGCCCATTTCTTCCTTTTCGGTTTATCTTGGATTATATGAACTTCTTGGCCAAGTTGTTGATGTTTTGATGAAACACATGAGTTAGATGGTGTTTAAGTGTGTCAATAGATGTTCGCCAAGCGCCCATAGTGGTTGAAGACTCAAGATATCTTCGTTTAAGAGTTGCAAGCCCATTTCTTCTTTTTCGGTTTATCTTGGCATGTAAGAACTTCTAGGCCAAGTAGTTGATGTTTTCATGAAACAAGTGAGTTAGATGGTGTTTGAGAGAGTCAATAGATGTTCGCCAACCACCCATGGAAGTTGAAGACACAAGATATCTTAGGCTAAGAGTTGTAAGCCCATTTCTTCCTTTTCGGTTTATCTTGGATTATAAGAACTTCTTGGCCAAGTTGTTGACGTTTTATTGAAACATATGAGTTTGATGGTGTTTGAGTGTGTCAATGGATGTACGCCAAGCACCCATAGTGGTTGAAGACTCAAGATATCTTCGTTTAAGAGTTGTAAGCTCATTTCTTCCTTCTCGGTTTATCTTGGAATATACGAACTTCTAGGCCAAGTGGTTGATGTTTTCATGAAACATATGAGTTAGATGGTGTTTGAGAGAGTCAATAGATGTTCGCCAACCACCCATAGTGGTTGAAGTCTCAAGATATCTTCGTTTAAAAGTTGTAAGCCCATTTCTTCCTTTTCGGTTTATCTTGGCATATAAGAACTTCAAGGCCAAGTAGTTGATGTTTTCATGAAACAAGAGAGTTAGATGGTGTTTGAGAGAGTCAATAGATGTTCGCCAACCACCCATGGAGGTTGAGGACTCAAGATATCTTCGATTAAGAGTTGTAAGCCCATTTCTTCCTTTTCGGTTTATCTTCGATTATAAGAACTTGTTGGCCAAGTTGTTAATGTTTTGATGAAACACATGAGCTAGATGGTGTTTGAGAGAGTCAATAGATGTTCGCCAACCACCCATGGAGGTTGAAGACTCAAGATATCTTCGGTTAAGAGTTATAACCCATTTGTTCCTTTTTAGTTTATCTTGGATTATAAGAACATCTAGTCCAAGTTGATGATGTTTTCATGAAACACATGAGTTAGACAGTGTTTGAGAGAGTTAATAGATGTTCGCCAACCACCCATGGAGGTTGAAGACTCAAGATATCTTCGGTTAAGAGTTGTAAGCCCATATTTTCCATTCCGGTTTATCTTAGATTAAAAGAACTTCTAGGCCAAGTGGTTGATGTTTTCATGAAACACATGAGTTAGATGGTGTTTGAGAGAGTTAATAGATGTTCGCCAACCACCCATGGTGGTTGAAGACTGAAGATATCTTTGGTTAAGAGTTGTAAGCCCATTTGTTCGTTTTCGGTTTATCTTGGATTATAAGAACTTCTAGACCAAGTTGATGATGTTTTCATGAAACACATGAGTTAGATGGTGTTTGAGAGTGTCAATAGATGTTCGCCAACCACCCATGGAGGTTGAAGACTCAAGATATCTTTGTTTAGGAGTTGTAAGCGCATTTCCTCCATTTCGGTTTATCTCGGATTATAAGAACTTCTAGGCCAAGTGGTTGATGTTTTGATGAAACACATGAGTTAGATGGTGTTTGAAAGAGTCAATAGATGTTCGCCAACCACCCATGGAGGTTGAAGACTCAAGATATCTTCGATTAAGAGTTGTAAGCCCATTTCTTCCTTTTCGGTTTATCTTCGATTATAAGAACTTCTTGGCCAAGTTGTTAATGTTTTGACGAAACACATGAGTTAGATGGTGTTTGAGAGAGTCATTAGATGTTCGCCAACCACCCATGGTGGTTGAAGACTCAAGATATCTTTGTTTAGGAGTTGTAAGGGCATTTCCTCCATTTCGGTTTATCTTGGATTATTAGAACTTCTAGGCCAAGTGGTTGATGTTTTGATGAAACACATGAGGTAGATGGTGTTTGAGAGTGTCAATAGATGTTCGCCAACCACCCATGGAGGTTGAAGACTCAAGATATCTTCGATTAAGAGTTGTAAGCCCATTTCTTCCTTTTCGGTTTATCTTCGATTATAAGAACTTCTTGGCCAAGTTGTTAATGTTTTGACGAAACACATGAGTTAGATGGTGTTTGAGAGAGTCATTAGATGTTCGCCAACCACCCATGGAGGTTGAAGACTGCAGATATCTTTGGTTAAGAGTTGTAAGCCCATTTGTTCGTTTTCGGTTTATCTTGGATTATAAGAACTTCTAGACCAAGTTGATGATGTTTTCATGAAACACATGAGTTAGATGGTGTTTGAGAGTGTCAATAGATGTTCGCCAACCACCCATGGAGGTTGAAGACTCAAGATATCTTCGGTTAAGAGTTGTAAGCCCATATTTTCCATTCCGGTTTATCTTGGATTAAAAGAACTTCTAGGCCAAGTGGTTGATGTTTTCATGAAACACATGAGTTAGATGGTGTTTGAGAGAGTTAATAGATGTTCGCCAACCACCCATGGTGGTTGAAGACTGAAGATATCTTTGGTTAAGAGTTGTAAGCCCATTTGTTCGTTTTCGGTTTATCTTGGATTATAAGAACTTCTAGACCAAGTTGATGATGTTTTCATGAAACACATGAGTTAGATGGTGTTTGAGAGTGTCAATAGATGTTCGCCAACCACCCATGGAGGTTGAAGACTCAAGATATCTTTGTTTAGGAGTTGTAAGCGCATTTCCTCCATTTCGGTTTATCTCGGATTATAAGAACTTCTAGGCCAAGTGGTTGATGTTTTGATGAAACACATGAGTTAGATGGTGTTTGAAAGAGTCAATAGATGTTCGCCAACCACCCATGGAGGTTGAAGACTCAAGATATCTTCGATTAAGAGTTGTAAGCCCATTTCTTCCTTTTCGGTTTATCTTCGATTATAAGAACTTCTTGGCCAAGTTGTTAATGTTTTGACGAAACACATGAGTTAGATGGTGTTTGAGAGAGTCATTAGATGTTCGCCAACCACCCATGGTGGTTGAAGACTCAAGATATCTTTGTTTAGGAGTTGTAAGGGCATTTCCTCCATTTCGGTTTATCTTGGATTATTAGAACTTCTAGGCCAAGTGGTTGATGTTTTGATGAAACACATGAGGTAGATGGTGTTTGAGAGTGTCAATAGATGTTCGCCAACCACCCATGGAGGTTGAAGACTCAAGATATCTTCGATTAAGAGTTGTAAGCCCATTTCTTCCTTTTCGGTTTATCTTCGATTATAAGAACTTCTTGGCCAAGTTGTTAATGTTTTGACGAAACACATGAGTTAGATGGTGTTTGAGAGAGTCATTAGATGTTCGCCAACCACCCATGGAGGTTGAAGACTGCAGATATCTTTGGTTAAGAGTTGTAAGCCCATTTGTTCGTTTTCGGTTTATCTTGGATTATAAGAACTTCTAGACCAAGTTGATGATGTTTTCATGAAACACATGAGTTAGATGGTGTTTGAGAGTGTCAATAGATGTTCGCCAACCACCCATGGAGGTTGAAGACTCAAGATATCTTCGGTTAAGAGTTGTAAGCCCATATTTTCCATTCCGGTTTATCTTGGATTAAAAGAACTTCTAGGCCAAGTGGTTGATGTTTTCATGAAACACATGAGTTAGATGGTGTTTGAGAGAGTTAATAGATGTTCGCCAACCACCCATGGTGGTTGAAGACTCAAGATATCTTTGTTTAGGAGTTGTAAGCGCATTTCCTCCATTTCGGTTTATCTTGGATTATAAGAACTTCTAGGCCAAGAGGTTGATGTTTTGATGAAACACATGAGTTAGATGGTGTTTGAAAGAGTCAATAGATGTTCGCCAACAACCCATGGAGGTTGAAGACTCAAGATATCTTCGATTAAGAGTTGTAAGCCCATTTCTTCCTTTTCGGTTTATCTTCGATTATAAGAACTTCTTGGCCAAGTTGTTAATGTTTTGATGAAACACATGAGTTAGATGGTGTTTGAGAGAGTCAATAGATGTTCGCCAACCACCCATGGTGGTTGAAGACTCAAGATATCTTCGGTTAAGAGTTGTAAGCCCATATTTTCCATTCCGGTTTATCTTGGATTAAAAGAACTTCTAGGCCAAGTGGTTGATGTTTTCATGAAACACATGAGTTAGATAGTGTTTGAGAGAGTTAATAGATGTTCGCCAACCACCCATGGTGGTTGAAGACTCAAGATATCTTTGTTTAGGAGTTGTAAGCGCATTTCCTCCATTTCTGTTTATCTTGGATTATAAGAACTTCTAGGCCAAGTGGTTGATGTTTTGATGAAACACATGAGTTAGATGGTGTTTGAGAGTGTCAATAGATGTTCGCCAACCACCCATGGAGGTTGAAGACTCAAGATATCTTCGATTAAGAGTTGTAAGCCCATTTCTTCCTTTTCGGGTGATCTTCGATTATAAGAAATTCTTGGCCAAGTTGTTAATGTTTTCATGAAACACATAAGTTAGATGGTGTTTGAGAGAGTCAATGGATTTTCGCCAACCACCCATGGAGGTTGGAGACTCAAGATATCTTCGGTTAAGAGTTGTAAGCCCATATTTTCCATTCCGGTTTATCTTGGATTAAAAGAACTTCTAGGCCAAGTGGTTGATGTTTTCATGAAACACATGAGTTAGATGGTGTTTGAGAGAGTCAATAGATGTTCGCCAACCACCCATGGAGGTTGAAGACTCAAGATATCTTCGATTAAGAGTTGTAAGCCTATTTCTTCCTTTTCGGTTTTTCTTGGATCATAAGAACCTCTTGGCCAAGTTGTTGATGTTTTGATGAATCACATGAGTTAGATGGTGTTTGAGAGTGTCAATAGATGTTCGCCAACCACCCATGGAGGTTGAAGACTCAAGATATCTTCGGTTAAGAGTTGTAAGCCCATTTCTTCCATTCCGGTTTATCTTGGATTAAAAGAACTTCTAGGCCAAGTGGTTGATGTTTACATGAAACACATGAGTTAGATGGTGTTTGAGAGAGTCAATAGATGTTCGCCAACCACCCATGGAGGTTGAAGACTCAAGATATCTTTGTTTAGGAGTTGTAAGCGCATTTCCTCCATTTCGGTTTATCTTGGATTATAAGAACTTCTAGGCCAAGTGGTTGATGTTTTGATGAAACACATTAGTTAGTTGGTGTGTGAGAGTGTCAATAGATGTTCGCCAACCACCCATGGAGGTTGAAGACTCAAGATATCTTCGATTAAGAGTTGTAAGCCCATTTGTTCCTTTTCGGTTTATCTTGGATTATTAGAACTTCTAATCCAAGTTGATGATGTTTTCATGAAACACATGAGTTAGATGGCGTTTGAGAGAGTCAATAGATGTTCGCCAACCACCCATGGAGGTTGAAGACTCAAGATATCTTCGATTAAGAGTTGTAAGCCCATTTGTTCCTTTTCCGTTTATCTTGGATTATTAGAACTTCTAGTCCAAGTTGACGATGTTTTCATGAAACACATGAGTTAGATGGTGTTTGAGAGAGTCAATAGATGTTCGCAAACCACCCATGGAGGTTGAGGACTCAAGATATCTTCGATTAAGAGTTGTAAGCCCATTTCTTCCTTTTCGGTTTAACTTGGATCATAAGAACTTTTTGGCCAAGTTGTTGATGTTTTCATGCAACACATGATTTTGATGGTGTTTGAGAGTGTCAATAGATGTTCGCCAACCACCCATAGTGGTTGAAGTCTCAAGATATCTTCGTTTAAAAGTTGTAAGCCCATTTCTTCCTTTTCGGTTTATCTTGGCATATAAGAACTTCAAGGCCAAGTAGTTGATGTTTTCATGAAACAAGAGAGTTAGATGGTGTTTGAGAGAGTCAATAGATGTTCGCCAACCACCCATGGAGGTTGAAGACTGAAGATATCTTTGGTTAAGAGTTGGAAGCCCATTTGTTCCTTTTCGGTTTATCTTGGATTATATGAACTTCTAGACCAAGTTGATGATGTTTTCATGAAACACATGAGTTAGATGGTGTTTGAGAGAGTTAATAGATGTTCGCCAACCACCCATGGTGGTTGAAGACTCAAGATATCTTTGTTTAGGAGTTGTAAGCGCATTTCCTCCATTTCAGTTTATCTTGGATTATTAGAACTTCTAGGCCAAGTGGTTGATGTTTTGATGAAACACATGAGGTAGATGGTGTTTGAGAGTGTCAATAGATGTTCGCCAACCACCCATGGAGGTTGAAGACTCAAGATATCTTCGGTTAAGAGTTGTAAGCCCATATTTTCCATTCCGGTTTATCTTGGATTAAAAGAACTTCTAGGCCAAGTGGTTGATGTTTTCATGAAACACATGAGTTAGATGGTGTTTGAGAGAGTCAATAGATGTTCGCCAACCACCCATGGAGGTTGAAGACTCAAGATATCTTCGATTAAGAGTTGTAAGCCCATTTCTTCCATTTCGGTTTATCTTCGATTATAAGAACTTCTTGGCCAAGTTGTTAATGTTTTGATGAAACACATGTGCTAGATGGTGTTTGAGAGAGTCAATAGATGTTCGCTAACCACCCATGGAGGTTGAAGACTGAAGATATCTTTGGTTAAGAGTTGTAAGCCCATTTTTTCCTTTTCGGTTTATCTTGGATTATATGAACTTCTAGACCAAGTTGATGATGTTTTCATGAAACACATGAGTTAGATGGTGTTTGAGAGTGTCAATAGATGTTCGCCAACCACCCATGGAGGTTGAAGACTCAAGATATCTTCGATTAAGAGTTGTAAGCCCATTTCTTCCATTTCGGTTTATCTTCGATTATAAGAACTTCTTGGCCAAGTTGTTAATGTTTTGATGAAACACATGTGCTAGATGGTGTTTGAGAGAGTCAATAGATGTTCGCTAACCACCCATGGAGGTTGAAGACTCAAGATATCTTCGGTTAAGAGTTATAACCCAATTGTTCCTTTTCAGTTTATCTTGGATTATAAGAACATCTAGTCCAAGTTGATGATGTTTTCATGAAACACATGAGTTAGATGGTGTTTGAGAGAGTTAATAGATGTTCGCCAACCACCCATGGTGGTTGAAGACTCAAGATATCTTTGTTTAGGAGTTGTAAGCGCATTTCCTCCATTTCAGTTTTATCTTGGATTATAAGAACTTCTAGGCCAAGTGGTTGATGTTTTGATGAAACACATGAGGTAGATGGTGTTTGAGAGTGTCAATAGATGTTCGCCAACCACCCATGGAGTTTGAAGACTCAAGATATCTTCGGTTAAGAGTTGTAAGCCCATATTTTCCAGTCCGGTTTATCTTGGATTAAAAGAACTTCTAGGCCAAGTGGTTGATGTTTTCATGAAACACATGAGTTAGATGGTGTTTGAGAGAGTCAACAGATGTTTGCCAACCACCCATGGAGGTTGAACACTCAAGATATCTTTGTTTAGGAGTTGTAAGCGCATTTCCTCCATTTCGGTTTATCTTGGATTATAAGAACTTCTAGGCCAAGTGGTTGATGTTTTGATGAAACAAATTAGTTAGATGGTGTTTGAGTGTGTCAATAGATGTTCGCCAACCACCCATGGAGGTTGAAGACTCAAGATATCTTCGGTTAAGAGTTGTAATCCCATTTGTTCCTTTTCGGTTTATCTTGGATTATTAGAACTTCTAGTCCAAGTTGATGATGTTTTCATGAAACACATGAGTTAGATGGTGTTTGAGAGAGTCAATAGATGTTCGCAAACCACCCATGGAGGTTGAAGTCTCAAGATATCTTCGATTAAGAGTTGTAAGCCCATTTCTTCCTTTTCGGTTTAACTTGGATCATAAGACTTCTTGGCCAAGTTGTTGATGTTTTCATGCAACACATGAGTTTGATGGTGTTTGAGAATGTCAATAGATGTTCGCCAACCACCCATAGTGGTTGAAGTCTCAAGATATCTTCGTTTAAAAGTTGTAAGCCCATTTCTTCCTTTTCGGTTTATCTTGGCATATAAGAACTTCAAGGCCAAGTAGTTGATGTTTTCATGAAACAAGAGAGTTAGATGGTGTTTGAGAGAGTCAATAGATGTTCGCCAACCACCCATGGAGGTTGAAGACTCAAGATATCTTCGGTTAAGAGTTGTAAGCCCATTTGTTCCTTTTCGGTTTATCTTGGATTATAAGAACTTCTAGTCCAAGTTGATGATGTTTTCATGAAACACATGAGTTAGATGGTGTTTGAGAGTGTCAATAGATGTTCGCCAACCACCCATGGAGGTTGAAGACTCAAGATATCTTCGATTAAGAGTTGTAAGCCCATTTCTTCCATTTCGGTTTATCTTCGATTATAAGAACTTCTTGGCCAAGTTGTTAATGTTTTGATGAAACACATGTGCTAGATGGTGTTTGAGAGAGTCCATAGATGTTCGCTAACCACCCATGGAGGTTGAAGACTCAAGATATCTTCGGTTAAGAGTTATAACCCAATTGTTCCTTTTCAGTTTATCTTGGATTATAAGAACATCTAGTCCAAGTTGATGATGTTTTCATGAAACACATGAGTTAGATGGTGTTTGAGAGAGTTAATAGATGTTCGCCAACCACCCATGGTGGTTGAAGACTCAAGATATCTTTGTTTAGGAGTTGTAAGCGCATTTCCTCCATTTCAGTTTATCTTGGATTATAAGAACTTCTAGGCCAAGTGGTTGATGTTTTGATGAAACACATGAGGTAGATGGTGTTTGAGAGTGTCAATAGATGTTCGCCAACCACCCATGGAGGTTGAAGACTCAAGATATCTTCGATTAAGAGTTGTAAGCCCATTTCTTCCTTTTCGGTTTATCTTCGATTATAAGAACTTCTTGGCCAAGTTGTTAATGTTTTGATGAAACACATGTGCTAGATGGTGTTTGAGAGAGTCAATAGATGTTCGCCAACCACCCATGGAGGTTGAAGACTCAAGATATCTTCGGTTAAGAGTTATAACCCATTTGTTCCTTTTCAGTTTATCTTGGATTATAAGAACATCTAGTCCAAGTTGATGATGTTTTCATGAAACACATGAGTTAGATGGTGTTTGAGAGAGTTAATAGATGTTCGCCAACCACCCATGGTGGTTGAAGACTCAAGATATCTTTGTTTAGGAGTTGTAAGGGCATTTCCTCCATTTCAGTTTATCTTGGATTATAAGAACTTCTAGGCCAAGTGGTTGATGTTTTGATGAAACACATGAGGTAGATGGTGTTTGAGAGTGTCAATAGATGTTCGCCAACCACCCATGGAGTTTGAAGACTCAAGATATCTTCGGTTAAGAGTTGTAAGCCCATATTTTCCAGTCCGGTTTATCTTGGATTAAAAGAACTTCTAGGCCAAGTGGTTGATGTTTTCATGAAACACATGAGTTAGATGGTGTTTGAGAGAGTCAATAGATGTTCGCCAACCACCCATGGAGGTTGAAGACTAAAGATATCTTCGATTAAGAGTTGTAAGCCCATTTCTTCCTTTTCGGTTTTTCTTGGATCATAAGAACCTCTTGGCCAAGTGGTTGATGTTTTCATGAAACACATGAGTTAGATGGTGTTTGAGAGAGTTAATACATGTTCGCCAACCACCCATGGTGGTTGAAGACTCAAGATATCTTTGTTTAGGAGTTGTAAGCGCATTTCCTCCATTTCGGTTTATCTTGGATTATAAGAACTTCTAGGCCAAGAGGTTGATGTTTTGATGAAACACATGAGTTAGATGGTGTTTGAAAGAGTCAATAGATGTTCGCCAACAACCAATGGAGGTTGAAGACTCAAGATATTTTCGATTAAGAGTTGTAAGCCCATTTCTTCCTTTTCGGTTTATCTTCGATTATAAGAACTTCTTGGCCAAGTTGTTAATGTTTTGATGAAACACATGAGTTAGATGGTGTTTGAGAGAGTCATTAGATGTTCGCCAACCACCCATGGAGGTTGAAGACTCAAGATATCGTCGGTTAAGAGTTGTAAGCCCATCTTTTCCATTCCGGTTTATCTTGGATTAAAAGAACTTCTAGGCCAAGTGGTTGATGTTTTCATGAAACACATGAGTGAGATAGTGTTTGAGAGAGTTAATAGATGTTCGCCAACCACCCATGGTGGTTGAAGACTCAAGATATCTTTGTTTAGGAGTTGTAAGGGCATTTCCTCCATTTCGGTTTATCTTGGATTATAAGAACTTCTAGGCCAAGTGGTTGATGTTTTGATGAAACACATGAGATAGATGGTGTTTGAGAGTGTCAATAGATGTTCGCCGACCACCCATGGAGGTTGAAGACTCAAGATATCTTCGGTTAAGAGTTATAACCCATTTGTTCCTTTTCAGTTTATCTTGGATTATAAGAACATCTAGTCCAAGTTGATGATGTTTTCATGAAACACATGAGTTAGATGGTGTTTGAGAGAGTTAATAGATGTTCGCCAACCACCCATGGAGGTTGAAGACTCAAGATATCTTCGTTTAAGAGTTGTAAGCCCATTAGTTCATTTTCGGTTTATCTTGGCATATAAGAACTTCTAGGCCAAGTGGTTGATGTTTTGATGAAACACATGAGGTAGATGGTGTTTGAGAGTGTCAATAGATGTTCGCCAACCACCCATGGAGGTTGAAGACTCAAGATATCTTCGGTTAAGAGTTATAACCCATTTGTTCCTTTTCAGTTTATCTTGGATTATAAGAACATCTAGTCCAAGTTGATGATGTTTTCATGAAACACATGAGTTAGATGGTGTTTGAGAGAGTTAATAGATGTTCGCCAACCACCCATGGAGGTTGAAGACTCAAGATATCTTCGGTTAAGAGTTGTAAGCCCATATTTTCCAGTCCGGTTTATCTTGGATTAAAAGAACTTCTAGGCCAAGTGGTTGATGTTTTCATGAAACACATGAGTTAGATGGTGTTTGAGAGAGTCAATAGATGTTCGCCAACCACCCATGGAGTTTGAAGACTCAAGATATCTTCGGTTAAGAGTTGTAAGCCCATATTTTCCAGTCCGGTTTATCTTGGATTAAAAGAACTTCTAGGCCAAGTGGTTGATGTTTTCATGAAACACATGAGTTAGATGGTGTTTGAGAGAGTTAATAGATGTTCGCCAACCACCCATGGTGGTTGAAGACTCAAGATATCTTCGGTTAAGAGTTGTAAGCCCATATTTTCCATTCCGGTTTATCTTGGATTAAAAGAACTTCTAGGCCAAGTGGTTGATGTTTTCATGAAACACATGAGTTAGATGGTGTTTGAGAGAGTTAATAGATGTTCGCCAACCACCCATGGTGGTTGAAGACTCAAGATATCTTTGTTTAGGAGTTGTAAGCGCATTTCCTCCATTTCGGTTTATCTTGGATTATAAGAACTTCTAGGCCAAGAGGTTGATGTTTTGATGAAACACATGAGTTAGATGGTGTTTGAAAGAGTCAATAGATGTTCGCCAACAACCAATGGAGGTTGAAGACTCAAGATATTTTCGATTAAGAGTTGTAAGCCCATTTCTTCCTTTTCGGTTTATCTTCGATTATAAGAACTTCTTGGCCAAGTTGTTAATGTTTTGATGAAACACATGAGTTAGATGGTGTTTGAGAGAGTCATTAGATGTTCGCCAACCACCCATGGAGGTTGAAGACTCAAGATATCTTCGGTTAAGAGTTGTAAGCCCATATTTTCCATTCCGGTTTATCTTGGATTAAAAGAACTTCTAGGCCAAGTGGTTGATGTTTTCATGAAACACATGAGTGAGATAGTGTTTGAGAGAGTTAATAGATGTTCGCCAACCACCCATGGTGGTTGAAGACTCAAGATATCTTTGTTTAGGAGTTGTAAGCGCATTTCCACCATTTCGGTTTATCTTGGATTATAAGAACTTCTAGGCCAAGTGGTTGATGTTTTGATGAAACACATGAGTTAGATGGTGTTTGAGAGTGTCAATAGATGTTCGCCGACCACCCATGGAGGTTGAAGACTCAAGATATCTTCGGTTAAGAGTTATAACCCATTTGTTCCTTTTCAGTTTATCTTGGATTATAAGAACATCTAGTCCAAGTTGATGATGTTTTCATGAAACACATGAGTTAGATGGTGTTTGAGAGAGTTAATAGATGTTCGCCAACCACCCATGGTGGTTGAAGACTCAAGATATCTTTGTTTAGGAGTTGTAAGCGCATTTCCTCCATTTCAGTTTATGTTGGATTATAAGAACTTCTAGGCCAAGTGGTTGATGTTTTGATGAAACACATGAGGTAGATGGTGTTTGAGAGTGTCAATAGATGTTCGCCAACCACCCATGGAGTTTGAAGACTCAAGATATCTTCGGTTAAGAGTTGTAAGCCCATATTTTCCAGTCCGGTTTATCTTGGATTAAAAGAACTTCTAGGCCAAGTGGTTGATGTTTTGATGAAACACATGAGTTAGATGGTGTTTGAGAGAGTCAATAGATGTTCGCCAACCACCCATGGAGTTTGAAGACTCAAGATATCTTCGGTTAAGAGTTGTAAGCCCATATTTTCCAGTCCGGTTTATCTTGGATTAAAAGAACTTCTAGGCCAAGTGGTTGATGTTTTCATGAAACACATGAGTTAGATGGTGTTTGAGAGAGTTAATAGATGTTCGCCAACCACCCATGGTGGTTGAAGACTCAAGATATCTTTGTTTAGGAGTTGTAAGCGCATTTCCTCCATTTCGGTTTATCTTGGATTATAAGAACTTCTAGGCCAAGAGGTTGATGTTTTGATGAAACACATGAGTTAGATGGTGTTTGAAAGAGTCAATAGATATTCGCCAACAACCAATGGAGGTTGAAGACTCAAGATATTTTCGATTAAGAGTTGTAAGCCCATTTCTTCCTTTTCGGTTTATCTTCGATTATAAGAACTTCTTGGCCAAGTTGTTAATGTTTTGATGAAACACATGAGTTAGATGGTGTTTGAGAGAGTCATTAGATGTTCGCCAACCACCCATGGAGGTTGAAGACTCAAGATATCTTCGGTTAAGAGTTGTAAGCCCATATTTTCCATTCCGGTTTATCTTGGATTAAAAGAACTTCTAGGCCAAGTGGTTGATGTTTTCATGAAACACATGAGTGAGATAGTGTTTGAGAGAGTTAATAGATGTTCGCCAACCACCCATGGTGGTTGAAGACTCAAGATATCTTTGTTTAGGAGTTGTAAGCGCATTTCCACCATTTCGGTTTATCTTGGATTATAAGAACTTCTAGGCCAAGTGGTTGATGTTTTGATGAAACAGATGAGTTAGATGGTGTTTGAGAGTGTCAATAGATGTTCGCCGACCACCCATGGAGGTTGAAGACTCAAGATATCTTCGGTTAAGAGTTATAACCCATTTGTTCCTTTTCAGTTTATCTTGGATTATAAGAACATCTAGTCCAAGTTGATGATGATTTCATGAAACACATGAGTTAGATGGTGTTTGAGAGAGTTAATAGATGTTCGCCAACCACCCATGGTGGTTGAAGACTCAAGATATCTTTGTTTAGGAGTTGTAAGCGCATTTCCTCCATTTCGGTTTATCTTGGATTATAAGAACTTCTAGGCCAAGAGGTTGATGTTTTGATGAAACACATGAGTTAGATGGTGTTTGAAAGAGTCAATAGATGTTCGCCAACAACCAATGGAGGTTGAAGACTCAAGATATTTTCGATTAAGAGTTGTAAGCCCATTTCTTCCTTTTCGGTTTATCTTCGATTATAAGAACTTCTTGGCCAAGTTGTTAATGTTTTGATGAAACACATGAGTTAGATGGTGTTTGAGAGAGTCATTAGATGTTCGCCAACCACCCATGGAGGTTGAAGACTCAAGATATCTTCGGTTAAGAGTTGTAAGCCCATATTTTCCATTCCGGTTTATCTTGGATTAAAACAACTTCTAGGCCAAGTGGTTGATGTTTTCATGAAACACATGAGTGAGATAGTGTTTGAGAGAGTTAATAGATGTTCGCCAACCACCCATGGTGGTTGAAGACTCAAGATATCTTTGTTTAGGAGTTGTAAGCGCATTTCCACCATTTCGGTTTATCTTGGATTATAAGAACTTCTAGGCCAAGTGGTTGATGTTTTGATGAAACACATGAGTTAGATGGTGTTTGAGAGTGTCAATAGATGTTCGCCGACCACCCATGGAGGTTGAAGACTCAAGATATCTTCGGTTAAGAGTTATAACCCATTTGTTCCTTTTCAGTTTATCTTGGATTATAAGAACATCTAGTCCAAGTTGATGATGATTTCATGAAACACATGAGTTAGATGGTGTTTGAGAGAGTTAATAGATGTTCGCCAACCACCCATGGTGGTTGAAGACTCAAGATATCTTTGTTTAGGAGTTGTAAGCGCATTTCCTCCATTTCGGTTTATCTTGGATTATAAGAACTTCTAGGCCAAGAGGTTGATGTTTTGATGAAACACATGAGTTAGATGGTGTTTGAAAGAGTCAATAGATGTTCGCCAACAACCAATGGAGGTTGAAGACTCAAGATATTTTCGATTAAGAGTTGTAAGCTCATTTCTTCCTTTTCGGTTTATCTTCGATTATAAGAACTTCTTGGCCAAGTTGTTAATGTTTTGATGAAACACATGAGTTAGATGGTGTTTGAGAGAGTCATTAGATGTTCGCCAACCACCCATGGAGGTTGAAGACTCAAGATATCTTCGGTTAAGAGTTGTAAGCCCATATTTTCCATTCCGGTTTATCTTGGATTAAAAGAACTTCTAGGCCAAGTGGTTGATGTTTTCATGAAACACATGAGTGAGATAGTGTTTGAGAGAGTTAATAGATGTTCGCCAACCACCCATGGTGGTTGAAGACTCAAGATATCTTTGTTTAGGAGTTGTAAGCGCATTTCCACCATTTCGGTTTATCTTGGATTATAAGAACTTCTAGGCCAAGTGGTTGATGTTTTGATGAAACACATGAGTTAGATGGTGTTTGAGAGTGTCAATAGATGTTCGCCGACCACCCATGGAGGTTGAAGACTCAAGATATCTTCGGTTAAGAGTTATAACCCATTTGTTCCTTTTCAGTTTATCTTCGATTATAAGAACATCTAGTCCAAGTTGATGATGTTTTCATGAAACACATGAGTTAGATGGTGTTTGAGAGAGTTAATAGATGTTCGCCAACCACCCATGGTGGTTGAAGACTCAAGATATCTTTGTTTAGGAGTTGTAAGCGCATTTCCTCCATTTCGGTTTATCTTGGATTATAAGAACTTCTAGGCCAAGAGGTTGATGTTTTGATGAAACACATGAGTTAGATGGTGTTTGAAAGAGTCAATAGATGTTCGCCAACAACCAATGGAGGTTGAAGACTCAAGATATTTTCGATTAAGAGTTGTAAGCCCATTTCTTCTTTTTCGGTTTATCTTCGATTATAAGAACTTCTTGGCCAAGTTGTTAATGTTTTGATGAAACACATGAGTTAGATGGTGTTTGAGAGAGTCATTAGATGTTCGCCAACCACCCATGGAGGTTGAAGACTCAAGATATCTTCGGTTAAGAGTTGTAAGCCCATATTTTCCATTCCGGTTTATCTTGGATTAAAAGAACTTCTAGGCCAAGTGGTTGATGTTTTCATGAAACACATGAGTGAGATAGTGTTTGAGAGAGTTAATAGATGTTCGCCAACCACCCATGGTGGTTGAAGACTCAAGATATCTTTGTTTAGGAGTTGTAAGCGCATTTCCACCATTTCGGTTTATCTTGGATTATAAGAACTTCTAGGCCAAGTGGTTGATGTTTTGATGAAACACATGAGTTAGATGGTGTTTGAGAGTGTCAATAGATGTTCGCCGACCACCCATGGAGGTTGAAGACTCAAGATATCTTCGGTTAAGAGTTATAACCCATTTGTTCCTTTTCAGTTTATCTTGGATTATAAGAACATCTAGTCCAAGTTGATGATGTTTTCATGAAACACATGAGTTAGATGGTGTTTGAGAGAGTTAATAGATGTTCGCCAACCACCCATGGAGGTTGAAGACTCAAGATATCTTCGATTAAGAGTTGTAAGCCCATTTCTTCCTTTTTCGGTTTATCTTGGCATATAAGTACTTCAAGGCCAAGTAGTTGATGTTTTCATGAAACAAGAGAGTTAGATGGTGTTTGAGAGAGTCAATAGATGTTCGCCAACCACCCATGGAGGTTGAAGACTGAAGATATCTTTGGTTAAGAGTTGTAAGCCCATTTGTTCCTTTTCGGTTTATCTTGGATTATATGAACTTCTAGACCAAGTTGATGATGTTTTCATGAAACACATGAGTTAGATGGTGTTTGAGAGTGTCAATAGATGTTCGCCGACCACCCATGGAGGTTGAAGACTCAAGATATCTTCGGTTAAGTGTTATAACCCATTTGTTCCTTTTCAGTTTATCTTGGATTATAAGAACATCTAGTCCAAGTTTATGATGTTTTCATGAAACACATGAGTTAGACGGTGTTTGAGAGAGTTAATAGATGTTCGCCAACCACCCATGGTGGTTGAAGACTCAAGATATCTTTGTTTAGGAGTTGTAAGCGCATTTCCACCATTTCGGTTTATCTTGGATTATAAGAACTTCTAGGCCAAGTGGTTGATGTTTTGATGAAACACATGAGTTAGATGGTGTTTGAGAGTGTCAATAGATGTTCGCCAACCACCCATGGAGGTTGAAGACTCAAGATATCTTCGGTTAAGAGTTATAAGCCCATTTGTTCCTTTTCGGTTTATCTTGGATTATAAGAACTTCTAGTCCAAGTTGATGATGTTTTCATGAAACACATGAGTTAGATGGTGTTTGAGAGAGTTAATAGATGTTCGCCAACCACCCATGGAGGTTGAAGACTCAAGATATCTTCGATTAAGAGTTGTAAGCCCATTTCTTCCTTTTCGGTTTATCTTGGCATATAAGAACTTCAAGGCCAAGTAGTTGATGTTTTCATGAAACAAGAGAGTTAGATGGTGTTTGAGAGAGTCAATAGATGTTCGCCAACCACCCATGGAGGTTGAAGACAGAAGATATCTTTGGTTAAGAGTTGTAAGCCCATTTGTTCCTTTTCGGTTTATCTTGGATTATATGAACTTCTAGACCAAGTTGATGATGTTTTCATGAAACATATGAGTTAGATGGTGTTTGAAAGTGTCAATAGATGTTCGCCAACCACCCATGGAGGTTGAAGACTCAAGATGTCTTCGATTAAGAGTTGTAAGCCCATTTCTTCCTTTTCGGTTTATCTTCGATTATAAGAACTTCTTGGCCAAGTTGTTAATGTTTTGATGAAACACATGAGCTAGATGGTGTTTGAGAGTGTCAATAGATGTTCGCCAACCACCCATGGAGGTTGAAGACTCAAGATATCTTCGATTAAGAGTTGTAAGCCCATTTCTTCCTTTTTCGGTTTATCTTGGCATATAAGTACTTCAAGGCCAAGTAGTTGATGTTTTCATGAAACAAGAGAGTTAGATGGTGTTTGAGAGAGTCAATAGATGTTCGCTAACCACCCATGGAGGTTGAAGACAGAAGATATCTTTGGTTAAGAGTTGTAAGCCCATTTGTTCCTTTTCGGTTTATCTTGGATTATAAGAACTTCTAGACCAAGTTGATGATGTTTTCATGAAACACATGAGTTAGATGGTGTTTGAGAGTGTCAATAGATGTTCGCCAACCACCCATGGTGGTTGAAGACTCAAGATATCTTCGATTAAGAGTTGTAAGCCCATTTCTTCCTTTTCGGTTTATCTTCGATTATAAGAACTTCTTGGCCAAGTTGTTAATGTTTTGATGAAACACATGAGCTAGATGGTGTTTGAGAGTGTCAATAGATGTTCGCCAACCACCCATGGAGGTTGAAGACTCAAGATATCTTCGATTAAGAGTTGAAAGCCCATTTCTTCCTTTTCGGTTTATCTTCGATTATAAGAACTTCTTGGCCAAGTTGTTAATGTTTTGATGAAACACATGAGCTAGATGGTGTTTGAGAGAGTCAATAGATGTTCGCCAACCACCCATAGAGGTTGAAGACTCAAGATATCTTCGGTTAAGAGTTATAACACATTTGTTCCTTTTCAGTTTATCTTGGATTATAAGAACATCTAGTCCAAGTTGATGATGTTTTCATGAAACACATGAGTTAGATGGTGTTTGAGAGTGTCAATAGATGTTCGCCAACCACCCATGGAGGTTGAAGACACAAGATATCTTCGGTTAAGAGTTGTAAGCCCATTTCTTCCATTCCGGTTTATCTTGGATTAAAAGAACTTCTAGGCCAAGTGGTTGATGTTTACATGAAACACATGAGTTAGATGGTGTTTGAGAGAGTCAATAGATGTTCGCCAACCACCCATGGAGGTTGAAGAGTCAAGATATCTTTGTTTAGGAGTTGTAAGCGCATTTCCTCCATTTCGGTTTATCTTGGATTATAAGAACTTCTAGGCCAAGTGGTTGATGTTTTGATGAAACACATTAGTTAGATGGTGTTTGAGAGTGTCAATAGATGTTCGCCAACCACCCATGGAGGTTGAAGACTCAAGATATCATCGATTAAGAGTTGTAAGCCCATTTGTTCCTTTTCGGTTTATCTTCGATTCTTAGAACTTCTAGTCCAAGTTGATGATGTTTTCATGAAACACATGAGTTAGATGGTGTTTGAGAGAGTCAATAGAAGTTCGCCAACCACCCATGGAGGTTGAAGACTCAAGATATCTTCGTTTAAGAGTTGTAAGCCCATTTGTTCATTTTGGGATTATCTTGGCATATAACAACTACTAGGTCAAGTAGTTTATGTTTTCAAGAAACAAGTGAGTTAGATGGTGTTTGAGAGAGTCAATAGATGTTCGCAAACCACCCATGGAGGTTGAGGACTCAAGATATCTTCGATTAAGAGTTGTAAGCCCATTTCTTCCTTTTCGGTTTAACTTGGATCATAAGACTTCTTGGCCAAGTTGTTGATGTTTTCATGCAACACATGAGTTTGATGGTGTTTGAGAGTGTCAATAGATGTTCGCCGACCACCCATGGAGGTTGAAGACTCAAGATATCTTCGGTTAAGAGTTATGACCCATTTGTTCCTTTTCAGTTTATCTTGGATTATAAGAACATCTAGTCCAAGTTGATGATGTTTTCATGAAACACATGAGTTAGATAGTGTTTGAGAGAGTTAATAGATGTTCGCCAACCACCCATGGAGGTTGAAGACACAAGATATCTTCGATTAAGAGTTGTAAGCCCATTTCTTCCTTTTCGGTTTATCTTGGCATATAAGTACTTCAAGGCCAAGTAGTTGATGTTTTCATGAAACAAGAGAGTTAGATGGTGTTTGAGAGAGTCAATAGATGTTCGCCAACCACCCATGGAGGTTGAAGACAGAAGATATCTTTGGTTAAGAGTTGTAAGCCCATTTGTTCCTTTTCGGTTTATCTTGGATTATATGAACTTCTAGACCAAGTTGATGATGTTTTGATGAAACACATGAGTTAGATGGTGTTTGAGAGTGTCAATAGATGTTCGCCAACCACCCATGGAGGTTGAAGACTCAAGATATCTTCGATTAAGAGTTGTAAGCCCATTTCTTCCTTTTCGGTTTATCTTCGATTATAAGAACTTCTTGGCCAAGTTGTTAATGTTTTGATGAAACACATGAGCTAGATGGTGTTTGAGAGTGTCAATAGATGTTCGCCAACCACCCATGGAGGTTGAAGACTCAAGATATCTTCGATTAAGAGTTGTAAGCCCATTTCTTCCTTTTCGGTTTATCTTCGATTATCAGAACTTCTTGGCCAAGTTGTTAATGTTTTGATGAAACACATGAGCTAGATGGTGTTTGAGAGAGTCAATAGATGTTCGCCAACCACCCATGGAGGTTGAAGACTCAAGATATCTTCGGTTAAGAGTTATAAGCCCATTTGTTCCTTTTCGGTTTATCTTGGATTATAAGAACATCTAGTCCAAGTTGATGATGTTTTCATGAAACACATGAGTTAGATGGTGTTTGAGAGTGTCAATAGATGTTCGCCAACCACCCATGGAGGTTGAAGACTCAAGATATCTTCGGTTAAGAGTTGTAAGCCCATTTCTTCCATTCCGGTTTATCTTGGATTAAAAGAACTTCTAGGCCAAGTGGTTGATGTTTACATGAAACACATGAGTTAGATGGTGTTTGAGAGAGTCAATAGATGTTCGCCAACCACCCATGGAGGTTGAAGAGTCAAGATATCTTTGTTTAGGAGTTGTAAGCGCATTTCCTCCATTTCGGTTTATCTTGGATTATAAGAACTTCTAGGCCAAGTGGTTAATGTTTTGATGAAACACATTAGTTAGATGGTGTTTGAGAGTGTCAATAGATGTTCGCCAACCACCCATGGAGGTTGAAGACTCAAGATATCATCGATTAAGAGTTGTAAGCCCATTTGTTCCTTTTCGGTTTATCTTCGATTCTTAGAACTTTTAGTCCAAGTTGATGATGTTTTCATGAAACACATGAGTTAGATGGTGTTTGAGAGAGTCAATAGAAGTTCGCCAACCACCCATGGAGGTTGAAGACTCAAGATATCTTCGTTTAAGAGTTGTAAGCCCATTTGTTCATTTTGGGATTATCTTGGCATATAACAACTACTAGGCCAAGTAGTTTATGTTTTCAAGAAACAAGTGAGTTAGATGGTGTTTGAGAGAGTCAATAGAAGTTCGCAAACCACCCATGGAGGTTGAGGACTCAAGATATCTTCGATTAAGAGTTGTAAGCCCATTTCTTCCTTTTCGGTTTAACTTGGATCATAAGAACTTCTTGGCCAAGTTGTTGATGTTTTCATGCAACACATGAGTTTGATGGTGTTTGAGAGTGTCAATAGATGTTCGCCGACCACTCATGGAGGTTGAAGACTAAAGATATCTTCGGTTAAGAGTTATAACCCATTTGTTCCTTTTCAGTTTATCTTGGATTATAAGAACATCTAGTCCAAGTTGATGATGTTTTCATGAAACACATGAGTTAGATGGTGTTTGAGAGTGTCAATAGATGTTCGCCAACCACCCATGGAGGTTGAAGACTCAAGATATCTTCGATTAAGAGTTGTAAGCCCATTTCTTCCTTTTCGGTTTATCTTCGATTATAAGAACTTCTTGGCCAAGTTGTTAATGTTTTGATGAAACACATGAGTTTGATGGTGTTTGAGAGTGTCAATAGATGTTCGCCGACCACCCATGGAGGTTGAAGACTCAAGATATCTTCGGTTAAGAGTTATAACCCATTTGTTCCTTTTCAGTTTATCTTGGATTATAAGAACATCTAGTCCAAGTTGATGATGTTTTCATGAAACACATGAGTTAGATGGTGTTTGAGAGAGTTAATAGATGTTCGCCAACCACCCATGGAGGTTGAGGACTCAAGATATCTTTGTTTAGGAGTTGTAAGCGCATTTCCTCCATTTCAGTTTATCTTGGATTATAAGAACTTCTAGGCCAAGTGGTTGATGTTTTGATGAAACACATGAGGTAGATGGTGTTTGAGAGTGTCAATAGATGTTCGCCAACCACCCATGGAGGTTGAAGACTCAAGATATCTTCGATTAAGAGTTGTAAGCCCATTTCTTCCTTTTTCGGTTTATCTTGGCATATAAGTACTTCAAGGCCAAGTAGTTGATGTTTTCATGAAACAAGAGAGTTAGATGGTGTTTGAGAGAGTCAATAGATGTTCGCCAACCACCCATGGTGGTTGAAGACTCAAGATATCTTTGTTTAGGAGTTGTAAGCGCATTTCCTCCATTTCAGTTTATCTTGGATTATAAGAACTTCTAGGCCAAGTGGTTGATGTTTTGATGAAACACATGAGTTAGATGGTTTTTGAAAGAGTCAATAGATGTTCGCCAACCACCCATGGTGGTTGAAGACTGAAGATATCTTTGTTTAGGAGTTGTAAGCGCATTTCCTCCATTTCGGTTTATCTTGGATTATAAGAACTTCTAGGCCAAGTGGTTGATGATTTGATGAAACACATGAGTTAGATGGTGTTTGAGAGTGTCAATAGATGTTCGCCAACCACCCATGGAGGTTGAAGACTCATGATATCTTCGATTAAGAGTTGTAAGCCCATTTCTTCCTTTTCGGTTTATCTTCGATTATAAGAACTTCTTGGCCAAGTTGTTAATGTTTTGATGAAACACATGAGTTAGATGGTGTTTGAGAGAGTAAATAGATGTTCGCCAACCACCCATGGAGGTTGAAGACTCAAGATATCTTCGGTTAAGAGTTGTAAGCCCATATTTTCCGTTCCGGTTTATCTTAGATTAAAAGAACTTCTAGGCCAAGTGGTTGATGTTTTCATGAAACACATGAGTTAGATGGTGTTTGAGAGAGTTAATAGATGTTCGCCAACCACCCATGGTGGTTGAAGACTCAAGATATCTTTGTTTAGGAGTTGTAAGCGCATTTCCTCCATTTCGGTTTATCTTGGATTATAAGAACTTCTAGGCCAAGTGGTTGATGTTTTGATGAAACACATGAGTTAGATGGTTTTTGAAAGAGTCAATAGATGTTCGCCAACCACCCATGGAGGTTGAAGACTCAAGATATCTTCGATTAAGAGTTGTAAGCCCATTTCTTCCTTTTCGGTTTATCTTCGATTACAAGAACTTCTTGGCCAAGTTGTTAATGTTTTGATGAAACACATGAGTTAGATGGTGTTTGAGAGAGTCATTAGATGTTCGCCAACCACCCATGGAGGTTGAAGACTGAAGATATCTTTGGTTAAGATTTGTAAGCCCATTTGTTCGTTTTCGGTTTATCTTGGATTATATGAACTTCTAGACCAAGTTGATGATGTTTTCATGAAACACATGAGTTAGATGGTGTTTGAGAGTGTCAATAGATGTTCGCCAACCACCCATGGAGGTTGAAGACTCAAGATATCTTCGGTTAAGAGTTATAACCCATTTGTTCCTTTTTAGTTTATCTTGGATTATAAGAACATCTAGTCCAAGTTGATGATGTTTTCATGAAACACATGAGTTAGATAGTGTTTGAGAGAGTTAATAGATGTTCGCCAACCACCCATGGTGGTTGAAGACTCAAGATATCTTTGTTTAGGAGTTGTAAGCGCATTTCCTCCATTTCAGTTTATCTTGGATTATAAGAACTTCTAGGCCAAGTGGTTGATGTTTTGATGAAACATATGAGGTAGATGGTGTTTGAGAGTGTCAATAGATGTTCGCCAACCACCCATGGAGGTTGAAGACTCAAGATATCTTCGATTAAAAGTTGTAAGCCCATTTCTTCCTTTTCGGTTTATCTTCGATTATAAGAACTTGTTGGCCAAGTTGTTAATGTTTTGATGAAACACATGAGTTAGATGGTGTTTGAGAGAGTCAGTAGATGTTCGCCAACCACCCATGGAGGTTGAAGACTCAAGATATCTTCGGTTAAGAGTTGTAAGCCCATATTTTCCATTCCGGTTTATCTTCGATTATAAGAACTTCTAGGCCAAGTGGTTGATGTTTTGATGAATCACATGAGTTAGATGGTGTTTGAGAGTGTCAATAGATGTTCGCCAACCACCCATGGAGGTTGAAGACTCAAGATATCTTCGGTTAAGAGTTGTAAGCCCATTTCTTCCATTCCGGTTTATCTTGGATTAAAAGAACTTCTAGGCCAAGTGGTTGATGTTTTCATGAAACATATGAGTTAGATGGTGTTTGAGAGAGTCAATAGATGTTCGCCAACCACTCATGGAGGTTGAAGACTCAAGATATCTTCGATTCGGAGTTGTAAGCCCATTTCTTCCTTTTCGGTTTATCTTGGATTATAAGAACTTCTTGGCCAAGTTATTAATTTTTTGATGAAACTCATGAGTTAGATGGTGTTTGAGAGAGTCAATAGATGTTCGCCAACCACCCATGGAGGTTGAAGACTCAAGATATCTTCGGTTAAGAGTTGCAAGCCCATTTCTTCCATTCCGGTTTATCTTAGATTAAAACAACTTCTAGGCCAAGTTGTTGATGTTTTCATGCAACACATCAGTTTGATGGTGTTTGAGAGTGTCAATAGATGTTCGCCAACCACCCATAGTGGTTGAAGTCTCAAGATATCTTCGTTTAAAAGTTGTAAGCCCATTTCTTCTTTTTCGGTTTATCTTGGCATATAAGAACTTCAAGGCCAAGTAGTTGATGTTTTCATGAAACACATGAGTTAGATGGTGTTTGAGAGAGTCAATAGATGTTCGCCAACCACCCATGGAGGTTGAAGACTCAAGATATCTTCGGTTAAGAGTTGTATGCCCATTTGTTCCTTTTCGGTTTATCTTGGATTATAAGAACTTCTAGTCCAAGTTGATGATGTTTTCATGAAACACATGAGTTAGATGGTGTTTGAGAGAGTCAATAGATGTTCGCCAACTACCCGTGGAGGTTGAAGACTCAAGATATCTTCGGTTAAGAGTTGTAAGCCCATATTTTCCATTCCGGTTTATCTTGGATTAAAAGACCTTCTAGGCCAAGTGGTTGATGTTTTCATGAAACACATGAGTTAGATGGTGTTTGAGAGAGTCAATAGATGTTCGCCAACCACCCATGGAGGTTGAAGACTCAAGATATCTTCGATTAAGAGTTGTAAGCCCATTTCTTCCTTTTCGGTTTTTCTTGGATCATAAGAACCTCTTGGCCAAGTTGTCGATATTTGATGAATCACATGAGTTAGATGGTGTTTGAGAGTGTCAATAGATGTTCGCCAACCACTCATGGAGGTTGAAGACTCAAGATATCTTCGGTTAAGAGTTGTAAGCCCATTTCTACCATTCCGGTTTATCTTGGATTAAAAGAACTTCTAGGCCAAGTGGTTGACGTTTACATGAAACACATGAGTTAGATGGTGTTTGAAAGAGTCAATAGATGTTCGCCATCCACCCATGGAGGTTGAAGACTCAAGATATCTTCGGTTAAGAGTTGTAAGCCCATTTCTTACATTCCGGTTTATCTTGGATTAAAAGAACTTCTAGGCCAAGTGGTTGATGTTTACATGAAACACATGAGTTAGATGGTGTTTGAGAGAGTTAATAGATGTTCGCCAACCACCCATGGAGGTTGAAGACTCAACATATCTTTGTTTAGGAGTTGTAAGCCCATTTCCTCCACTTCGTTTTATCTTGGATTATAAGAACTTCTAGGCCAAGTGGTTGATGTTTTGATGAAACACATGAGTTAGATGGTGTTTGAGAGTGTCAATAGATGTTCGCCAACCACCCATTGAGGTTGAAGACTCAAGATATCTTCGGTTAAGAGTTATAAGCCCATTTGTTCCTTTTCGGTTTATCTTGGATTATAAGAACTTCTAGTCCAAGTTGATGATGTTTTCATGAAACACATGAGTTAGATGGTGTTTGAGAGAGTTAATAGATGTTCGCCAACCACCCATGGTGGTTGAAGACTCAAGATATCTTTGTTTAGGAGTTGTAAGCGGATTTCCTCCATTTCGGTTTATCTTGGATTATAAGAACTTCTAGGCCAAGTGGTTGATGTTTTGATGAAACACATGAGTTAGATGGCGTTTGAGAGGGTCAATAGATGTTCGCCAACCACCCATGGAGGTTGAAGACTCAAGATATCTACGATTAAGAGTTGTAAGCCCATTTCTTCCTTTTCGGTTTATCTTCGATTATAAGAACTTCTTGGCCAAGTTGTTAATGTTTTGATGAAACACATGAGTTAGATTGTGATTGAGAGAGTCAATAGATGTTCGCCAACCACCCGTGGAGGTTGAAGACTCAAGATATCTTCGGTTAAGAGTTGTAAGCCCATATTTTCCATTCCGGTTTATCTTGGATTAAAAGACCTTCTAGGCCAAGTGGTTGATGTTTTCATGAAACACATGAGTTAGATGGTGTTTGAAAGAGTCAATAGATATTCGCCAACCACCCATGGAGGTTGAAGACTCAAGATATCTTCGATTAAGAGTTGTAAGCCCATTTCTTCCTTTTCGGTTTATCTTGGATTATAAGAACTTCTAGGCCAAGTGGTTGATGTTTTGATCAAACACATGAGTTAGATGGAGTTTGAGAGTGTCAATAGATATTCGCCAACCACCCATGGAGGTTGAAGACTCAAGATATCTTTGTTTAGGAGTTGTAAGCGCATTTCCTCCATTTCGGTTTATCTTGGATTATAAGAACTTCTAGGCCAAGTGGTTGATGTTTTGATGAATCACATGAGTTAGATGGTGTTTGAGAGTGTCAATAGATGTTCGCCAACCACCCATGGAGGTTGAAGACTCAAGATATCTTCGGTTAAGAGTTGTAAGCCCATTTCTTCCATTCCGGTTTATCTTGGATTAAAAGAACTTCTAGGCCAAGTGGTTGATGTTTTCATGAAACATATGAGTTAGATGGTGTTTGAGAGAGTCAATAGATGTTCGCCAACCACTCATGGAGGTTGAAGACTCAAGATATCTTCGATTCGGAGTTGTAAGCCCATTTCTTCCTTTTCGGTTTATCTTGGATTATAAGAACTTCTTGGCCAAGTTATTAATTTTTTGATGAAACTCATGAGTTAGATGGTGTTTGAGAGAGTCAATAGATGTTCGCCAACCACCCATGGAGGTTGAAGACTCAAGATATCTTCGGTTAAGAGTTGCAAGCCCATTTCTTCCATTCGGGTTTATCTTAGATTAAAAGAACTTCAGGGCCAAGTTGTTGATGTTTTCATGCAACACATCAGTTTGATGGTGTTTGAGAGTGTCAATAGATGTTCGCCAACCACCCATAGTGGTTGAAGTCTCAAGATATCTTCGTTTAAAAGTTGTAAGCCCATTTCTTCTTTTTCGGTTTATCTTGGCATATAAGAACTTCAAGGCCAAGTAGTTGATGTTTTCATGAAACACATGAGTTAGATGGTGTTTGAGAGAGTCAATAGATGTTCGCCAACCACCCATGGAGGTTGAAGACTCAAGATATCTTCGGTTAAGAGTTGTATGCCCATTTGTTCCTTTTCGGTTTATCTTGGATTATAAGAACTTCTAGTCCAAGTTGATGATGTTTTCATGAAACACATGAGTTAGATGGTGTTTGAGAGAGTCAATAGATGTTCGCCAACTACCCGTGGAGGTTGAAGACTCAAGATATCTTCGGTTAAGAGTTGTAAGCCCATATTTTCCATTCCGGTTTATCTTGGATTAAAAGACCTTCTAGGCCAAGTGGTTGATGTTTTCATGAAACACATGAGTTAGATGGTGTTTGAGAGAGTCAATAGATGTTCGCCAACCACCCATGGAGGTTGAAGACTCAAGATATCTTCGATTAAGAGTTGTAAGCCCATTTCTTCCTTTTCGGTTTTTCTTGGATCATAAGAACCTCTTGGCCAAGTTGTCGATATTTGATGAATCACATGAGTTAGATGGTGTTTGAGAGTGTCAATAGATGTTCGCCAACCACTCATGGAGGTTGAAGACTCAAGATATCTTCGGTTAAGAGTTGTAAGCCCATTTCTAAAATTCCGGTTTATCTTGGATTAAAAGAACTTCTAGGCCAAGTGGTTGACGTTTACATGAAACACATGAGTTAGATGGTGTTTGAAAGAGTCAATAGATGTTCGCCATCCACCCATGGAGGTTGAAGACTCAAGATATCTTCGGTTAAGAGTTGTAAGCCCATTTCTTACATTCCGGTTTATCTTGGATTAAAAGAACTTCTAGGCCAAGTGGTTGATGTTTACATGAAACACATGAGTTAGATGGTGTTTGAGAGAGTTAATAGATGTTCGCCAACCACCCATGGAGGTTGAAGACTCAACATATCTTTGTTTAGGAGTTGTAAGCCCATTTCCTCCACTTCGTTTTATCTTGGATTATAAGAACTTCTAGGCCAAGTGGTTGATGTTTTGATGAAACACATGAGTTAGATGGTGTTTGAGAGTGTCAATAGATGTTCGCCAACCACCCATTGAGGTTGAAGACTCAAGATATCTTCGGTTAAGAATTATAAGCCCATTTGTTCCTTTTCGGTTTATCTTGGACTATAAGAACTTCTAGTCCAAGTTGATGATGTTTTCATGAAACACATGAGTTAGATGGTGTTTGAGAGAGTTAATAGATGTTCGCCAACCACCCATGGAGGTTGAAGACTCAAGATATCTTTGTTTAGGAGTTGTAAGCCCATTTCCTCCATTTGGGTTTATCTTGGATTATAAGAACTTCTAGGCCAAGTGGTTGATGTTTTGATGAAACACATGAGTTAGATGGCGTTTGAGAGGGTAAATAGATGTTCGCCAACCACCCATGGAGGTTGAAGACTCAAGATATCTACGATTAAGAGTTGTAAGCCCATTTCTTCCTTTTCGGTTTATCTTCGATTATAAGAACTTCTTGGCCAAGTTGTTAATGTTTTGATGAAACACATGAGTTAGATTGTGATTGAGAGAGTCAATAGATGTTCGCCAACCACCCGTGGAGGTTGAAGACTCAAGATATCTTCGGTTAAGAGTTGTAGGCCCATATTTTCCATTCCGGTTTATCTTGGATTAAAAGACCTTCTAGGCCAAGTGGTTGACGTTTACATGAAACACATGAGTTAGATGGTGTTTGAAAGAGTCAATAGATGTTCGCCAACCACCTATGGAGGTTGAAGACTCAAGATATCTTCGACTAAGAGTTGTAAGCCCATTTCTTCCTTTTCGGTTTATCTTGGATTATAAGAACTTCTAGGCCAAGTGGTTGATGTTTTGATCAAACACATGAGTTAGATGGAGTTTGAGAGTGTCAATAGATATTCGCCAACCACCCATGGAGGTTGAAGACTCAAGATATCTTTGTTTAGGAGTTGTAAGCGCATTTCCTCCATTTCGGTTTATCTTGGATTATAAGAACTCCTAGGCCAAGTGGTTGATGTTTTGATGAAACACATGAGTTAGATGGTGTTTGAGAGTGTCAATAGATGTTCGCCAACCACCCATGGAGGTTGAAGACTCAAGATATCTTCGATTAAGAGTTGTAAGCCCATTTCTTCCTTTTCGGTTTATCTTCGATTATAAGAACTTCTTGGCCAAGTTGTTAATGTTTTGATGAAACACATGAGTTAGATGGTGTTTGAGAGAGTCAATAGATGTTCGCCAACCACCCATGGAGGTTGAAGACTCAAGATATCTTCGATTAAGAGTTGTAAGCCCATTTCTTCCTTTTCGGTTTATCTTGGATTATAAGAACTTCTTGCCAAGTTGTTAATGTTTTGATGAAACTCATGAGTTAGATGGTGTGTGAGAGAGTCAATAGATGTTCGCCAACCACCCATGGAGGTTGAAGACTCAAGATATCTTTGTTTTGGAGTTGTAAGCCCATTTCTTCCATTGCGGTTTATCTTGGATTAAAAGAACTTCTAGGCCAAGTGGTTGATGTTTACATGAAAGACATGAGTTAGATGGTGTTTGAGAGAGTCAATAGATGTTCGCCATCCACCCATGGAGGTTGAAGACTCAAGATATCTTCGGTGAAGAGTTGTAAGCCCATTTCTTACATTCCGGTTTATCTTGGATTTAAAGAACTTCTAGGCCAAGTGGTTGATGTTTACATGAAACACATGAGTTAGATGGTGTTTGAAAGAGTCAATAGATGTTCGCCAACCACCCATGGAGGTTGAAGACTCAAGATATCTTCGATTAAGAGTTGTAAGCCCATTTCTTCCTTTTCGGTTTATCTTGGATTATAAGAACTTCTAGGCCAAGTGGTTGAATTTTTGATGAAACACATGAGTTAGATGGAGTTTGAGAGTGTCAATAGATATTCGCCAACCACCCATGGAGGTTGAAGACTCAAGATATCTTTGTTTAGGAGTTGTAAGCGCATTTCCTCCATTTCGGTTTATCTTGGATTATAAGAACTCCTAGGCCAAGTGGTTGATGTTTTGATGAAACACATGAGTTAGATGGTGTTTGAGAGTGTCAATAGATGTTCGCCAACCACCCATGGAGGTTGAAGACTCAAGATATCTTCGATTAAGAGTTGTAAGCCCATTTCTTCCTTTTCGGTTTATCTTCGATTATAAGAACTTCTTGGCCAAGTTGTTAATGTTTTGATGAAACACATGAGTTAGATGGTGTTTGAGAGAGTCAATAGATGTTCGCCAACCACCCATGGAGGTTGAAGACTCAAGATATCTTCGATTAAGAGTTGTAAGCCCATTTCTTCCTTTTCGGTTTATCTTGGATTATAAGAACTTCTTGCCAAGTTGTTAATGTTTTGATGAAACTCATGAGTTAGATGGTGTGTGAGAGAGTCAATAGATGTTCGCCAACCACCCATGGAGGTTGAAGACTCAAGATATCTTTGTTTTGGAGTTGTAAGCCCATTTCTTCCATTCCGGTTTATCTTGGATTAAAAGAACTTCTAGGCCAAGTGGTTGATGTTTACATGAAAGACATGAGTTAGATGGTGTTTGAGAGAGTCAATAGATGTTCGCCAACCACCCATGGAGGTTGAAGACAGAAGATATCTTTGGTTAAGAGTTGTAAGCCCATTTGTTCCTTTTCGGTTTATCTTGGATTATATGAACTTCTAGACCAAGTTGATGATGTTTTGATGAAACACATGAGTTAGATGGTGTTTGAGAGTGTCAATAGATGTTCGCCAACCACCCATGGAGGTTGAAGACTCAAGATATCTTCGATTAAGAGTTGTAAGCCCATTTCTTCCTTTTCGGTTTATCTTCGATTATAAGAACTTCTTGGCCAAGTTGTTAATGTTTTGATGAAACACATGAGCTAGATGGTGTTTGAGAGTGTCAATAGATGTTCGCCAACCACCCATGGAGGTTGAAGACTCAAGATATCTTCGATTAAGAGTTGTAAGCCCATTTCTTCCTTTTCGGTTTATCTTCGATTATCAGAACTTCTTGGCCAAGTTGTTAATGTTTTGATGAAACACATGAGCTAGATGGTGTTTGAGAGAGTCAATAGATGTTCGCCAACCACCCATGGAGGTTGAAGACTCAAGATATCTTCGGTTAAGAGTTATAACCCATTTGTTCCTTTTCAGTTTATCTTGGATTATAAGAACATCTAGTCCAAGTTGATGATGTTTTCATGAAACACATGAGTTAGATGGTGTTTGAGAGTGTCAATAGATGTTCGCCAACCACCCATGGAGGTTGAAGACTCAAGATATCTTCGATTAAGAGTTGTAAGCGCATTTCTTCCATTAGGTTTATCTTGGATTAAAAGAACTTCTAGGCCAAGTGGTTGATGTTTACATGAAACACATGAGTTAGATGGTGTTTGAGAGAGTCAATAGATGTTCGCCAACCACCCATGGAGGTTGAAGAGTCAAGATATCTTTGTTTAGGAGTTGTAAGCGCATTTCCTCCATTTCGGTTTATCTTGGATTATAAGAACTTCTAGGCCAAGTGGTTAATGTTTTGATGAAACACATTAGTTAGATGGTGTTTGAGAGTGTCAATAGATGTTCGCCAACCACCCATGGAGGTTGAAGACTCAAGATATCATCGATTAAGAGTTGTAAGCCCATTTGTTCCTTTTCGGTTTATCTTCGATTCTTAGAACTTTTAGTCCAAGTTGATGATGTTTTCATGAAACACATGAGTTAGATGGTGTTTGAGAGAGTCAATAGAAGTTCGCCAACCACCCATGGAGGTTGAAGACTCAAGATATCTTCGTTTAAGAGTTGTAAGCCCATTTGTTCATTTTGGGATTATCTTGGCATATAACAACTACTAGGCCAAGTAGTTTATGTTTTCAAGAAACAAGTGAGTTAGATGGTGTTTGAGAGAGTCAATAGAAGTTCGCAAACCACCCATGGAGGTTGAGGACTCAAGATATCTTCGATTAAGAGTTGTAAGCCCATTTCTTCCTTTTCGGTTTAACTTGGATCATAAGAACTTCTTGGCCAAGTTGCTGATGTTTTCATGCAACACATGAGTTTGATGGTGTTTGAGAGTGTCAATAGATGTTCGCCGACCACCCATGGAGGTTGAAGACTAAAGATATCTTCGGTTAAGAGTTATAACCCATTTGTTCCTTTTCAGTTTATCTTGGATTATAAGAACATCTAGTCCAAGTTGATGATGTTTTCATGAAACACATGAGTTAGATGGTGTTTGAGAGTGTCAATAGATGTTCGCCAACCACCCATGGAGGTTGAAGACTCAAGATATCTTCGATTAAGAGTTGTAAGCCCATTTCTTCCTTTTCGGTTTATCTTCGATTATAAGAACTTCTTGGCCAAGTTGTTAATGTTTTGATGAAACACATGAGTTTGATGGTGTTTGAGAGTGTCAATAGATGTTCGCCGACCACCCATGGAGGTTGAAGACTCAAGATATCTTCGGTTAAGAGTTATAACCCATTTGTTCCTTTTCAGTTTATCTTGGATTATAAGAACATCTAGTCCAAGTTGATGATGTTTTCATGAAACACATGAGTTAGATGGTGTTTGAGAGAGTTAATAGATGTTCGCCAACCACCCATGGAGGTTGAGGACTCAAGATATCTTTGTTTAGGAGTTGTAAGCGCATTTCCTCCATTTCAGTTTATCTTGGATTATAAGAACTTCTAGGCCAAGTGGTTGATGTTTTGATGAAACACATGAGGTAGATGGTGTTTGAGAGTGTCAATAGATGTTCGCCAACCACCCATGGAGGTTGAAGACTCAAGATATCTTCGATTAAGAGTTGTAAGCCCATTTCTTCCTTTTCGGTTTATCTTGGCATATAAGTACTTCAAGGCCAAGTAGTTGATGTTTTCATGAAACAAGAGAGTTAGATGGTGTTTGAGAGAGTCAATAGATGTTCGCCAACCACCCATGGTGGTTGAAGACTCAAGATATCTTTGTTTAGGAGTTGTAAGCGCATTTCCTCCATTTCAGTTTATCTTGGATTATAAGAACTTCTAGGCCAAGTGGTTGATGTTTTGATGAAACACATGAGTTAGATGGTTTTTGAAAGAGTCAATAGATGTTCGCCAACCACCCATGGTGGTTGAAGACTGAAGATATCTTTGTTTAGGAGTTGTAAGCGCATTTCCTCCATTTCGGTTTATCTTGGATTATAAGAACTTCTAGGCCAAGTGGTTGATGATTTGATGAAACACATGAGTTAGATGGTGTTTGAGAGTGTCAATAGATGTTCGCCAACCACCCATGGAGGTTGAAGACTCATGATATCTTCGATTAAGAGTTGTAAGCCCATTTCTTCCTTTTCGGTTTATCTTCGATTATAAGAACTTCTTGGCCAAGTTGTTAATGTTTTGATGAAACACATGAGTTAGATGGTGTTTGAGAGAGTAAATAGATGTTCGCCAACCACCCATGGAGGTTGAAGACTCAAGATATCTTCGGTTAAGAGTTGTAAGCCCATATTTTCCGTTCCGGTTTATCTTAGATTAAAAGAACTTCTAGGCCAAGTGGTTGATGTTTTCATGAAACACATGAGTTAGATGGTGTTTGAGAGAGTTAATAGATGTTCGCCAACCACCCATGGTGGTTGAAGACTCAAGATATCTTTGTTTAGGAGTTGTAAGCGCATTTCCTCCATTTCGGTTTATCTTGGATTATAAGAACTTCTAGGCCAAGTGGTTGATGTTTTGATGAAACACATGAGTTAGATGGTTTTTGAAAGAGTCAATAGATGTTCGCCAACCACCCATGGAGGTTGAAGACTCAAGATATCTTCGATTAAGAGTTGTAAGCCCATTTCTTCCTTTTCGGTTTATCTTCGATTACAAGAACTTCTTGGCCAAGTTGTTAATGTTTTGATGAAACACATGAGTTAGATGGTGTTTGAGAGAGTCATTAGATGTTCGCCAACCACCCATGGAGGTTGAAGACTGAAGATATCTTTGGTTAAGATTTGTAAGCCCATTTGTTCGTTTTCGGTTTATCTTGGATTATATGAACTTCTAGACCAAGTTGATGATGTTTTCATGAAACACATGAGTTAGATGGTGTTTGAGAGTGTCAATAGATGTTCGCCAACCACCCATGGAGGTTGAAGACTCAAGATATCTTCGGTTAAGAGTTATAACCCATTTGTTCCTTTTTAGTTTATCTTGGATTATAAGAACATCTAGTCCAAGTTGATGATGTTTTCATGAAACACATGAGTTAGATAGTGTTTGAGAGAGTTAATAGATGTTCGCCAACCACCCATGGTGGTTGAAGACTCAAGATATCTTTGTTTAGGAGTTGTAAGCGCATTTCCTCCATTTCAGTTTATCTTGGATTATAAGAACTTCTAGGCCAAGTGGTTGATGTTTTGATGAAACATATGAGGTAGATGGTGTTTGAGAGTGTCAATAGATGTTCGCCAACCACCCATGGAGGTTGAAGACTCAAGATATCTTCGATTAAAAGTTGTAAGCCCATTTCTTCCTTTTCGGTTTATCTTCGATTATAAGAACTTGTTGGCCAAGTTGTTAATGTTTTGATGAAACACATGAGTTAGATGGTGTTTGAGAGAGTCAGTAGATGTTCGCCAACCACCCATGGAGGTTGAAGACTCAAGATATCTTCGGTTAAGAGTTGTAAGCCCATATTTTCCATTCCGGTTTATCTTCGATTATAAGAACTTCTAGGCCAAGTGGTTGATGTTTTGATGAATCACATGAGTTAGATGGTGTTTGAGAGTGTCAATAGATGTTCGCCAACCACCCATGGAGGTTGAAGACTCAAGATATCTTCGGTTAAGAGTTGTAAGCCCATTTCTTCCATTCCGGTTTATCTTGGATTAAAAGAACTTCTAGGCCAAGTGGTTGATGTTTTCATGAAACATATGAGTTAGATGGTGTTTGAGAGAGTCAATAGATGTTCGCCAACCACTCATGGAGGTTGAAGACTCAAGATATCTTCGATTCGGAGTTGTAAGCCCATTTCTTCCTTTTCGGTTTATCTTGGATTATAAGAACTTCTTGGCCAAGTTATTAATTGTTTTGATGAAACACATGAGTTAGATGGTGTTTGAGAGAGTCAATAGATGTTCGCCAACCACCCATCGTGGTTGAAGTCTCAAGATATCTTCGTTTAATAGTTGCAAGCCCATTTCTTCCTTTACGGTTTATCTTAGATTAAAAGAACTTCAGGGCCAAGTTGTTGATGTTTTCATGCAACACATCAGTTTGATGGTGTTTGAGAGTGTCAATAGATGTTCGCCAACCACCCATAGTGGTTGAAGTCTCAAGATATCTTCGTTTAAAAGTTGTAAGCCCATTTCTTCTTTTTCGGTTTATCTTGGCATATAAGAACTTCAAGGCCAAGTAGTTGATGTTTTCATGAAACACATGAGTTAGATGGTGTTTGAGAGAGTCAATAGATGTTCGCCAACCACCCATGGAGGTTGAAGACTCAAGATATCTTCGGTTAAGAGTTGTATGCCCATTTGTTCCTTTTCGGTTTATCTTGGATTATAAGAACTTCTAGTCCAAGTTGATGATGTTTTCATGAAACACATGAGTTAGATGGTGTTTGAGAGAGTCAATAGATGTTCGCCAACTACCCGTGGAGGTTGAAGACTCAAGATATCTTCGGTTAAGAGTTGTAAGCCCATATTTTCCATTCCGGTTTATCTTGGATTAAAAGACCTTCTAGGCCAAGTGGTTGATGTTTTCATGAAACACATGAGTTAGATGGTGTTTGAGAGAGTCAATAGATGTTCGCCAACCACCCATGGAGGTTGAAGACTCAAGATATCTTCGATTAAGAGTTGTAAGCCCATTTCTTCCTTTTCGGTTTTTCTTGGATCATAAGAACCTCTTGGCCAAGTTGTCGATATTTGATGAATCACATGAGTTAGATGGTGTTTGAGAGTGTCAATAGATGTTCGCCAACCACTCATGGAGGTTGAAGACTCAAGATATCTTCGGTTAAGAGTTGTAAGCCCATTTCTACCATTCCGGTTTATCTTGGATTAAAAGAACTTCTAGGCCAAGTGGTTGACGTTTACATGAAACACATGAGTTAGATGGTGTTTGAAAGAGTCAATAGATGTTCGCCATCCACCCATGGAGGTTGAAGACTCAAGATATCTTCGGTTAAGAGTTGTAAGCCCATTTCTTACATTCCGGTTTATCTTGGATTAAAAGAACTTCTAGGCCAAGTGGTTGATGTTTACATGAAACACATGAGTTAGATGGTGTTTGAGAGAGTTAATAGATGTTCGCCAACCACCCATGGAGGTTGAAGACTCAACATATCTTTGTTTAGGAGTTGTAAGCCCATTTCCTCCACTTCGTTTTATCTTGGATTATAAGAACTTCTAGGCCAAGTGGTTGATGTTTTGATGAAACACATGAGTTAGATGGTGTTTGAGAGTGTCAATAGATGTTCGCCAACCACCCATTGAGGTTGAAGACTCAAGATATCTTCGGTTAAGAATTATAAGCCCATTTGTTCCTTTTCGGTTTATCTTGGATTATAAGAACTTCTAGTCCAAGTTGATGATGTTTTCATGAAACACATGAGTTAGATGGTGTTTGAGAGAGTTAATAGATGTTCGCCAACCACCCATGGTGGTTGAAGACTCAAGATATCTTTGTTTAGGAGTTGTAAGCGGATTTCCTCCATTTCGGATTATCTTGGATTATAAGAACTTCTAGGCCAAGTGGTTGATGTTTTGATGAAACACATGAGTTAGATGGCGTTTGAGAGGGTAAATAGATGTTCGCCAACCACCCATGGAGGTTGAAGACTCAAGATATCTACGATTAAGAGTTGTAAGCCCATTTCTTCCTTTTCGGTTTATCTTCGATTATAAGAACTTCTTGGCCAAGTTGTTAATGTTTTGATGAAACACATGAGTTAGATTGTGATTGAGAGAGTCAATAGATGTTCGCCAACCACCCGTGGAGGTTGAAGACTCAAGATATCTTCGGTTAAGAGTTGTAGGCCCATATTTTCCATTCCGGTTTATCTTGGATTAAAAGACCTTCTAGGCCAAGTGGTTGACGTTTACATGAAACACATGAGTTAGATGGTGTTTGAAAGAGTCAATAGATGTTCGCCAACCACCTATGGAGGTTGAAGACTCAAGATATCTTCGATTAAGAGTTGTAAGCCCATTTCTTCCTTTTCGGTTTATCTTGGATTATAAGAACTTCTAGGCCAAGTGGTTGATGTTTTGATCAAACACATGAGTTAGATGGAGTTTGAGAGTGTCAATAGATATTCGCCAACCACCCATGGAGGTTGAAGACTCAAGATATCTTTGTTTAGGAGTTGTAAGCGCATTTCCTCCATTTCGGTTTATCTTGGATTATAAGAACTCCTAGGCCAAGTGGTTGATGTTTTGATGAAACACATGAGTTAGATGGTGTTTGAGAGTGTCAATAGATGTTCGCCAACCACCCATGGAGGTTGAAGACTCAAGATATCTTCGATTAAGAGTTGTAAGCCCATTTCTTCCTTTTCGGTTTATCTTCGATTATAAGAACTTCTTGGCCAAGTTGTTAATGTTTTGATGAAACACATGAGTTAGATGGTGTTTGAGAGAGTCAATAGATGTTCGCCAACCACCCATGGAGGTTGAAGACTCAAGATATCTTCGATTAAGAGTTGTAAGCCCATTTCTTCCTTTTCGGTTTATCTTGGATTATAAGAACTTCTTGCCAAGTTGTTAATGTTTTGATGAAACTCATGAGTTAGATGGTGTGTGAGAGAGTCAATAGATGTTCGCCAACCACCCATGGAGGTTGAAGACTCAAGATATCTTTGTTTTGGAGTTGTAAGCCCATTTCTTCCATTCCGGTTTATCTTGGATTAAAAGAACTTCTAGGCCAAGTGGTTGATGTTTACATGAAAGACATGAGTTAGATGGTGTTTGAGAGAGTCAATAGATGTTGGCCATCCACCCATGGAGGTTGAAGACTCAAGATATCTTCGGTGAAGAGTTGTAAGCCCATTTCTTACATTCCGGTTTATCTTGGATTTAAAGAACTTCTAGGCCAAGTGGTTGATGTTTACATGAAACACATGAGTTAGATGGTGTTTGAAAGAGTCAATAGATGTTCGCCAACCACCCATGGAGGATGAAGACTCAAGATATCTTCGATTAAGAGTTGTAAGCCCATTTCTTCCTTTTCGGTTTATCTTGGATTATAAGAACTTCTAGGCCAAGTGGTTGAATTTTTGATGAAACACATGAGTTAGATGGAGTTTGAGAGTGTCAATAGATATTCGCCAACCACCCATGGAGGTTGAAGACTCAAGATATCTTTGTTTAGGAGTTGTAAGCGCATTTCCTCCATTTCGGTTTATCTTGGATTATAAGAACTCCTAGGCCAAGTGGTTGATGTTTTGATGAAACACATGAGTTAGATGGTGTTTGAGAGTGTCAATAGATGTTCGCCAACCACCCATGGAGGTTGAAGACTCAAGATATCTTCGATTAAGAGTTGTAAGCCCATTTCTTCCTTTTCGGTTTATCTTCGATTATAAGAACTTCTTGGCCAAGTTGTTAATGTTTTGATGAAACACATGAGTTAGATGGTGTTTGAGAGAGTCAATAGATGTTCGCCAACCACCCATGGAGGTTGAAGACTCAAGATATCTTCGATTAAGAGTTGTAAGCCCATTTCTTCCTTTTCGGTTTATCTTGGATTATAAGAACTTCTTGCCAAGTTGTTAATGTTTTGATGAAACTCATGAGTTAGATGGTGTGTGAGAGAGTCAATAGATGTTCGCCAACCACCCATGGAGGTTGAAGACTCAAGATATCTTTGTTTTGGAGTTGTAAGCCCATTTCTTCCATTCCGGTTTATCTTGGATTAAAAGAACTTCTAGGCCAAGTGGTTGATGTTTACATGAAAGACATGAGTTAGATGGTGTTTGAGAGAGTCAATAGATGTTCGCCATCCACCCATGGAGGTTGAAGACTCAAGATATCTTCGGTGAAGAGTTGTAAGCCCATTTCTTACATTCCGGTTTATCTTGGATTTAAAGAACTTCTAGGCCAAGTGGTTGATGTTTACATGAAACACATGAGTTAGATGGTGTTTGAAAGAGTCAATAGATGTTCGCCAACCACCCATGGAGGTTGAAGACTCAAGATATCTTCGATTAAGAGTTGTAAGCCCATTTCTTCCTTTTCGGTTTATCTTGGATTATAAGAACTTCTAGGCCAAGTGGTTGAATTTTTGATGAAACACATGAGTTAGATGGAGTTTGAGAGTGTCAATAGATATTCGCCAACCACCCATGGAGGTTGAAGACTCAAGATATCTTTGTTTAGGAGTTGTAAGCGCATTTCCTCCATTTCGGTTTATCTTGGATTATAAGAACTCCTAGGCCAAGTGGTTGATGTTTTCATGAAACACATGAGTTAGATGGTGTTTGAGAGTGTCAATAGATGTTCGCCAACCACCCATGGAGGTTGAAGACTCAAGATATCTTCGATTAAGAGTTGTAAGCCCATTTCTTCCTTTTCGGTTTATCTTCGATTATAAGAACTTCTTGGCCAAGTTGTTAATGTTTTGATGAAACACATGAGTTAGATGGTGTTTGAGAGAGTCAATAGATGTTCGCCAACCACCCATGGAGGTTGAAGACTCAAGATATCTTCGATTAAGAGTTGTAAGCCCATTTCTTCCTTTTCGGTTTATCTTGGATTATAAGAACTTCTTGCCAAGTTGTTAATGTTTTGATGAAACTCATGAGTTAGATGGTGTTTGAGAGAGTCAATAGATGTTCGCCAACCACCCATGGAGGTTGAAGACTCAAGATATCTTTGTTTTGGAGTTGTAAGCCCATTTCTTCCATTCCGGGTTATCTTGGATTAAAAGAACTTCAAGGCCAAGTGGTTGATGTTTACATGAAAGACATGAGTTAGATGGTGTTTGAGAGAGTCAATAGATGTTCGCCAACCACCCATGGAGGTTTAAGACTCAAGATATCTTTGTTTAGGAGTTGTAAGCGCATTTCCTCCATTTCGGTTTATCTTGGATTATAAGAACTCCTAGGCCAAGTGGTTGATGTTTACATGAAAGACATGAGTTAGATGGTGTTTGAGAGAGTCAATAGATGTTCGCCAACCACCCATGGAGGTTGAAGACTCAAGATATCTTCGGTTAAGAGTTGTAAGCCCATTTGTTCCTTTTCGGTTTATCTTGGATTATAAGAACTTCTAGTCCAAGTTGATGATGTTTTCATGAAACACATGAGTTAGATGGTGTTTGAGAGAGTCAATAGATGTTCGCCAACCACCCATGGAGGTTGAAGACTCAAGATATCTTAGGTTAAGAGTTGTAAGCCCATTTCTTCCTTTTCGGTTTATCTTGGATTATAAGAACTTCTAGGCCAAGTGGTTGATGTTTTCATGAAACAAGTGAGTTAGATGGTGTTTGAGAGAGTTAATAGATGTTCGCCAACCACCCATGGAGGTTGAAGACTCAAGATATCTTTGTTTAGGAGTTGTAAGCCCATTTCCTCCACTTCGTTTTATCTTGGATTATAAGAACTTCTAGGCCAAGTGGTTGATGTTTTGATGAAACACATGAGTTAGATGGTGTTTGAGAGTGTCAATAGACGTTCGCCAACCACCCATTGAGGTTGAAGACTCAAGATATCTTCGGTTAAGAGTTATAAGCCCATTTGTTCCTTTTCGGTTTATCTTGGATTATAAGAACTTCTAGTCCAAGTTGATGATGTTTTCATGAAACACATGAGTTAGATGGTGTTTGAGAGAGTTAATAGATGTTCGCCAACCACCCATGGTGGTTGAAGACTCAAGATATCTTTGTTTAGGAGTTGTAAGCGGATTTCCTCCATTTCGGATTATCTTGGATTATAAGAACTTCTAGGCCAAGTGGTTGATGTTTTGATGAAACACATGAGTTAGATGGCGTTTGAGAGGGTAAATAGATGTTCGCCAACCACCCATGGAGGTTGAAGACTCAAGATATGTACGATTAAGAGTTGTAAGCCCATTTCTTCCTTTTCGGTTTATTTTGGCATATAAGAACTTCTAGGCCAAGTAGTTGATGTTTTCATGAAACAAGAGAGTTAGATGGTGTTTGAGAGAGTCAATAGATGTTCGCCAACCACCCATGGAGGTTGAAGACTCAAGATATCTTCGGTTAAGAGTTGTAAGCCCCTTTGTTCCTTTTCGGTTTATCTTGGATTATAAGAACTTCTAGTCCAAGTTGATGATGTTTTCATGAAACGCATGAGTTAGATGGTGTTTGAGAGAGTCAATAGATGTTCGCCAACCACCCATGGAGGTTGAAGACTCATGATATCTTAGGTTAAGTGTTGTAAGCCCATTTCTTCCTTTTCGGTTTATCTTCGATTATAAGAACTTCTTGGCCAAGTTGTTAATGTTTTGATGAAACACATGAGTTAGATGGTGTTTGAGAGAGTCAATAGATGTTCGCCAACCACCCATGGAGGTTGAAGACTCAAGATATCTTCGATTAAGAGTTGTAAGCCCATTTCTTCCTTTTCGGTTTATCTTGGATTATAAGAACTTCTTGCCAAGTTGTTAATGTTTTGATGAAACTCATGAGTTAGATGGTGTTTGAGAGAGTCAATAGATGTTCGCCAACCACCCATGGAGGTTGAAGACTCAAGATATCTTCGATTAAGAGTTGTAAGCCCATTTCTTCCTTTTCGGTTTATCTTGGATTATAAGAACTTCTTGCCAAGTTGTTAATGTTTTGATGAAACTCATGAGTTAGATGGTGTTTGAGAGAGTCAATAGATGTTCGCCAACCACCCATGGAGGTTGAAGACTCAAGATATCTTCGGTTAAGAGTTGCAAGCCCATTTCTTCCATTCGGGTTTATCTTAGATTAAAAGAACTTCAGGGCCAAGTTGTTGATGTTTTCATGCAACACATCAGTTTGATGGTGTTTGAGAGTGTCAATAGATGTTCGCCAACCACCCATAGTGGTTGAAGTCTCAAGATATCTTCGTTTAAAAGTTGTAAGCCCATTTCTTCTTTTTCGGTTTATCTTGGCATATAAGAACTTCAAGGCCAAGTAGTTGATGTTTTCATGAAACACATGAGTTAGATGGTGTTTGAGAGAGTCAATAGATGTTCGCCAACCACCCATGGAGGTTGAAGACTCAAGATATCTTCGGATAAGAGTTGTATGCCCATTTGTTCCTTTTCGGTTTATCTTGGATTATAAGAACTTCCAGTCCAAGTTGATGATGTTTTCATGAAACACATGAGTTAGATGGTGTTTGAGAGAGTTAATAGATGTTCGCCAACTACCCGTGGAGGTTGAAGACTCAAGATATCTTCGTTTAAGAGTTGTAAGCCCATATTTTCCATTCCGGTTTATCTTGGATTAAAAGACCTTCTAGGCCAAGTGGTTGATGTTTTCATGAAACACATGAGTTAGATGGTGTTTGAGAGAGTCAATAGATGTTCGCCAACCACCCATGGAGGTTGAAGACTCAAGATATCTTCGATTAAGAGTTGTAAGCCCATTTCTTCCTTTTCGGTTTTTCTTGGATCATAAGAACCTCTTGGCCAAGTTGTCGATATTTTGATGAATCACATGAGTTAGATGGTGTTTGAGAGTGTCAATAGATGTTCGCCAACCACTCATGGAGGTTGAAGACTCAAGATATCTTCGGTTAAGAGTTGTAAGCCCATTTCTTCCATTCCGGTTTATCTTGGATTAAAAGAACTTCTAGGCCAAGTGGTTGACGTTTACATGAAACACATGAGTTAGATGGTGTTTGAAAGAGTCAATAGATGTTCGCCATCCACCCATGGAGGTTGAAGACTCAAGATATCTTCGGTTAAGAGTTGTAAGCCCATTTCTTACATTCCGGTTTATCTTGGATTAAAAGAACTTCTAGGCCAAGTGGTTGATGTTTACATGAAACACATGAGTTAGATGGTGTTTGAGAGAGTTAATAGATGTTCGCCAACCACCCATGGAGGTTGAAGACTCAACATATCTTTGTTTAGGAGTTGTAAGCCCATTTCCTCCACTTCGTTTTATCTTGGATTATAAGAACTTCTAGGCCAAGTGGTTGATGTTTTGATGAAACACATGAGTTAGATGGTGTTTGAGAGTGTCAATAGATGTTCGCCAACCACCCATTGAGGTTGAAGACTCAAGATATCTTCGTTTAAGAATTATAAGCCCATTTGTTCCTTTTCGGTTTATCTTGGATTATAAGAACTTCTAGTCCAAGTTGATGATGTTTTCATGAAACACATGAGTTAGATGGTGTTTGAGAGAGTTAATAGATGTTCGCCAACCACCCATGGTGGTTGAAGACTCAAGATATCTTTGTTTAGGAGTTGTAAGCGGATTTCCTCCATTTCGGATTATCTTGGATTATAAGAACTTCTAGGCCAAGTGGTTGATGTTTTGATGAAACACATGAGTTAGATGGCGTTTGAGAGGGTAAATAGATGTTCGCCAACCACCCATGGAGGTTGAAGACTCAAGATATCTACGATTAAGAGTTGTAAGCCCATTTCTTCCTTTTCGGTTTATCTTCGATTATAAGAACTTCTTGGCCAAGTTGTTAATGTTTTGATGAAACACATGAGTTAGATTGTGATTGAGAGAGTCAATAGATGTTCGCCAACCACCCGTGGAGGTTGAAGACTCAAGATATCTTCGGTTAAGAGTTGTAGGCCCATATTTTCCATTCCGGTTTATCTTGGATTAAAAGACCTTCTAGGCCAAGTGGTTGACGTTTACATGAAACACATGAGTTAGATGGTGTTTGAAAGAGTCAATAGATGTTCGCCAACCACCTATGGAGGTTGAAGACTCAAGATATCTTCGATTAAGAGTTGTAAGCCCATTTCTTCCTTTTCGGTTTATCTTGGATTATAAGAACTTCTAGGCCAAGTGGTTGATGTTTTGATCAAACACATGAGTTAGATGGAGTTTGAGAGTGTCAATAGATATTCGCCAACCACCCATGGAGGTTGAAGACTCAAGATATCTTTGTTTAGGAGTTGTAAGCGCATTTCCTCCATTTCGGTTTATCTTGGATTATAAGAACTCCTAGGCCAAGTGGTTGATGTTTTGATGAAACACATGAGTTAGATGGTGTTTGAGAGTGTCAATAGATGTTCGCCAACCACCCATGGAGGTTGAAGACTCAAGATATCTTCGATTAAGAGTTGTAAGCCCATTTCTTCCTTTTCGGTTTATCTTCGATTATAAGAACTTCTTGGCCAAGTTGTTAATGTTTTGATGAAACACATGAGTTAGATGGTGTTTGAGAGAGTCAATAGATGTTCGCCAACCACCCATGGAGGTTGAAGACTCAAGATATCTTCGATTAAGAGTTGTAAGCCCATTTCTTCCTTTTCGGTTTATCTTGGATTATAAGAACTTCTTGCCAAGTTGTTAATGTTTTGATGAAACTCATGAGTTAGATGGTGTTTGAGAGAGTCAATAGATGTTCGCCAACCACCCATGGAGGTTGAAGACTCAAGATATCTTTGTTTTGGAGTTGTAAGCCCATTTCTTCCATTCCGGTTTATCTTGGATTAAAAGAACTTCTAGGCCAAGTGGTTGATGTTTACATGAAAGACATGAGTTAGATGGTGTTTGAGAGAGTCAATAGATGTTCGCCATCCACCCATGGAGGTTGAAGACTCAAGATATCTTCGGTTAAGAGTTGTAAGCCCATTTCTTACATTCCGGTTTATCTTGGATTTAAAGAACTTCTAGGCCAAGTGGTTGATGTTTACATGAAACACATGAGTTAGATGGTGTTTGAAAGAGTCAATAGATGTTCGCCAACCACCCATGGAGGTTGAAGACTCAAGATATCTTCGATTAAGAGTTGTAAGCCCATTTCTTCCTTTTCGGTTTATCTTGGATTATAAGAACTTCTAGGCCAAGTGGTTGAATTTTTGATGAAACACATGAGTTAGATGGAGTTTGAGAGTGTCAATAGATATTCGCCAACCACCCATGGAGGTTGAAGACTCAAGATATCTTTGTTTAGGAGTTGTAAGCGCATTTCCTCCATTTCGGTTTATCTTGGATTATAAGAACTCCTAGGCCAAGTGGTTGATGTTTTGATGAAACACATGAGTTAGATGGTGTTTGAGAGTGTCAATAGATGTTCGCCAACCACCCATGGAGGTTGAAGACTCAAGATATCTTCGATTAAGAGTTGTAAGCCCATTTCTTCCTTTTCGGTTTATCTTCGATTATAAGAACTTCTTGGCCAAGTTGTTAATGTTTTGATGAAACACATGAGTTAGATGGTGTTTGAGAGAGTCAATAGATGTTCGCCAACCACCCATGGAGGTTGAAGACTCAAGATATCTTCGATTAAGAGTTGTAAGCCCATTTCTTCCTTTTCGGTTTATCTTGGATTATAAGAACTTCTTGCCAAGTTGTTAATGTTTTGATGAAACTCATGAGTTAGATGGTGTTTGAGAGAGTCAATAGATGTTCGCCAACCACCCATGGAGGTTGAAGACTCAAGATATCTTTGTTTTGGAGTTGTAAGCCCATTTCTTCCATTCCGGTTTATCTTGGATTAAAAGAACTTCTAGGCCAAGTGGTTGATGTTTACATGAAAGACATGAGTTAGATGGTGTTTGAGAGAGTCAATAGATGTTCGCCATCCACCCATGGAGGTTGAAGACTCAAGATATCTTCGGTTAAGAGTTGTAAGCCCATTTCTTACATTCCAGTTTATCTTGGATTTAAAGAACTTCTAGGCCAAGTGGTTGATGTTTACATGAAACACATGAGTTAGATGGTGTTTGAAAGAGTCAATAGATGTTCGCCAACCACCCATGGAGGTTGAAGACTCAAGATATCTTCGATTAAGAGTTGTAAGCCCATTTCTTCCTTTTCGGTTTATCTTGGATTATAAGAACTTCTAGGCCAAGTGGTTGAATTTTTGATGAAACACATGAGTTAGATGGAGTTTGAGAGTGTCAATAGATATTCGCCAACCACCCATGGAGGTTGAAGACTCAAGATATCTTTGTTTAGGAGTTGTAAGCGCATTTCCTCCATTTCGGTTTATCTTGGATTATAAGAACTCCTAGGCCAAGTGGTTGATGTTTTGATGAAACACATGAGTTAGATGGTGTTTGAGAGTGTCAATAGATGTTCGCCAACCACCCATGGAGGTTGAAGACTCAAGATATCTTCGATTAAGAGTTGTAAGCCCATTTCTTCCTTTTCGGTTTATCTTCGATTATAAGAACTTCTTGGCCAAGTTGTTAATGTTTTGATGAAACACATGAGTTAGATGGTGTTTGAGAGAGTCAATAGATGTTCGCCAACCACCCATGGAGGTTGAAGACTCAAGATATCTTCGATTAAGAGTTGTAAGCCCATTTCTTCCTTTTCGGTTTATCTTGGATTATAAGAACTTCTTGCCAAGTTGTTAATGTTTTGATGAAACTCATGAGTTAGATGGTGTTTGAGAGAGTCAATAGATGTTCGCCAACCACCCATGGAGGTTGAAGACTCAAGATATCTTTGTTTTGGAGTTGTAAGCCCATTTCTTCCATTCCGGGTTATCTTGGATTAAAAGAACTTCAAGGCCAAGTGGTTGATGTTTACATGAAAGACATGAGTTAGATGGTGTTTGAGAGAGTCAATAGATGTTCGCCAACCACCCATGGAGGTTGAAGACTCAAGATATCTTTGTTTAGGAGTTGTAAGCGCATTTCCTCCATTTCGGTTTATCTTGGATTATAAGAACTCCTAGGCCAAGTGGTTGATGTTTACATGAAAGACATGAGTTAGATGGTGTTTGAGAGAGTCAATAGATGTTCGCCAACCACCCATGGAGGTTGAAGACTCAAGATATCTTCGGTTAAGAGTTGTAAGCCCATTTGTTCCTTTTCGGTTTATCTTGGATTATAAGAACTTCTAGTCCAAGTTGATGATGTTTTCATGAAACACATGAGTTAGATGGTGTTTGAGAGAGTCAATAGATGTTCGCCAACCACCCATGGAGGTTGAAGACTCAAGATATCTTAGGTTAAGAGTTGTAAGCCCATTTCTTCCTTTTCGGTTTATCTTGGATTATAAGAACTTCTAGGCCAAGTGGTTGATGTTTTCATGAAACAAGTGAGTTAGATGGTGTTTGAGAGAGTTAATAGATGTTCGCCAACCACCCATGGAGGTTGAAGACTCAAGATATCTTTGTTTAGGAGTTGTAAGCCCATTTCCTCCACTTCGGTTTATCTTGGATTATAAGAACTTCTAGGCCAAGTGGTTGATGTTTTGATGAAACACATGAGTTAGATGGTGTTTGAGAGTGTCAATAGATGTTCGCCAACCACCCATGGAGGTTGAAGACTCAAGATATCTTCGGTTAAGAGTTATAAGCCCATTTGTTCCTTTTCGGTTTATCTTGGATTATAAGAACTTCTAGTCCAAGTTGATGATGTTTTCATGAAACACATGAGTTAGATGGTGTTTGAGAGAGTTAATAGATGTTCGCCAACCACCCATGGTGGTTGAAGACTCAAGATATCTTTGTTTAGGAGTTGTAAGCGGATTTCCTCCATTTCGGTTTATCTTGGATTATAAGAACTTCTAGGCCAAGTGGTTGATGTTTTGATGAAACACATGAGTTAGATGGCGTTTGAGAGGGTAAATAGATGTTCGCCAACCACCCATGGAGGTTGAAGACTCAAGATATCTACGATTAAGAGTTGTAAGCCCATTTCTTCCTTTTCGGTTTATTTTGGCATATAAGAACTTCTAGGCCAAGTAGTTGATGTTTTCATGAAACAAGAGAGTTAGATGGTGTTTGAGAGAGTCAATAGATGTTCGCCAACCACCCATGGAGGTTGAAGACTCAAGATATCTTCGGTTAAGAGTTGTAAGCCCCTTTGTTCCTTTTCGGTTTATCTTGGATTATAAGAACTTCTAGTCCAAGTTGATGATGTTTTCATGAAACGCATGAGTTAGATGGTGTTTGAGAGAGTCAATAGATGTTCGCCAACCACCCATGGAGGTTGAAGACTCATGATATCTTAGGTTAAGTGTTGTAAGCCCATTTCTTCCTTTTCGGTTTATCTTCGATTATAAGAACTTCTTGGCCAAGTTGTTAATGTTTTGATGAGACACATGAGTTAGATGGTGTTTGAGAGAGTCAATAGATGTTCGCCATCCACCCATGGAGGTTGAAGACTCAAGATATCTTCGGTTAAGAGTTGTAAGCCCATTTCTTACATTCCGGTTTATCTTGGATTAAAAGAACTTCTAGGCCAAGTGGTTGATGTTTACATGAAACACATGAGTTAGATGGTGTTTGAAAGAGTCAATAGATGTTCGCCAACCACCCATGGAGGTTGAAGACTCAAGATATCTTCGATTAAGAGTTGTAAGCCCATTTCTTCCTTTTCGGTTTATCTTGGATTATAAGAACTTCTAGGCCAAGTGGTTGATGTTTTGATGAAACACATGAGTTAGATGGAGTTTGAGAGTGTCAATAGATATTCGCCAACCACCCATGGAGGTTGAAGACTCAAGATATCTTTGTTTAGGAGTTGTAAGCGCATTTCCTCCATTTCGGTTTATCTTGGATTATAAGAACTCCTAGGCCAAGTGGTTGATGTTTTGATGAAACACATCAGTTAGATGGTGTTTGAGAGTGTCAATAGATGTTCGCCAACCACCCATGGAGGTTGAAGACTCAAGATATCTTTGTTTAGGAGTTGTAAGCCCATTTCCTCCATTTGGGTTTATCTTGGATTATAAGAACTTCTAGGCCAAGTGGTTGATGTTTTGATGAAACACATGAGTTAGATGGCGTTTGAGAGTGTCAATAGATGTTCGCCAACCACCCATGGAGGTTGAAGACTCAAGATATCTTCGATTAAGAGTTGTAAGCCCATTTCTTCCTTTTCGGTTTATCTTGGATTATAAGAACTTCTTGGCCAAGTGGTTGATGTTTTGATGAAACACATGAGTTAGATGGTGTTTGAGTGTGTCAATTGATGTTCGCCAAGTGCCCATAGTGGTTGAAGACTCAAGATATCTTCGACTAAGTGTTGCATGCCCATTTCTTCTTTTTCGGTTTATCTTGGCATGTAAGAACTTCTAGGCCAAGTAGTTGATGTTTTCATGAAACAAGAGAGTTAGATGGTGTTTGAGAGAGTCAATAGATGTTCGCTAACCACCCATGGAGGTTGAAGACTCAAGATATCTTCGGTTAAGAGTTGTAAGCCCCTTCGTTCCTTTTCGGTTTATCTTGGATTATAAGAACTTCTAGTCCAAGTTGATGATGTTTTCATGAAACGCATGAGTTAGATGGTGTTTGAGAGAGTCAATAGAAGTTCGCCAACCACCCATGGAGGTTGAAGAATCATGATATCTTAGGTTAAGAGTTGTAAGCCCATTTCTTCCTTTTCGGTGTATCTTCGATTATAAGAACTTCTTGGCCAAGTTGTTAATGTTTTGATGAGACACATGAGTTAGATGGTGTTTGAGAGAGTCAATAGATGTTCGCCATCCACCCATGGAGGTTGAAGACTCAAGATATCTTCGGTTAAGAGTTGTAAGCCCATTTCTTCCATTCCGGTTTATCTTGGATTAAAAGAACTTCTAGGCCAAGTGGTTGATGTTTACATGAAACACATGAGTTAGATGGTGTTTGAAAGAGTCAATAGATATTCGCCAACCACCCATGGAGGTTGATGACTCAAGATATCTTCGATTAAGAGTTGTAAGCCCATTTCTTCCTTTTCGATTTATCTTGGATTATAAGAACTTCTAGGCCAAGTGGTTGATGTTTTGATGAAACACATGAGTTAGATGGTGTTTGAGAGTGTCAATAGATATTCGCCAACCACCCATGGAGGTTGAAGACTCAAGATATCTTTGTTTAGGAGTTGTAAGCGCATTTCCTCCATTTCGGTTTATCTTGGATTATAAGAACTCCTAGGCCAAGTGGTTGATGTTTTGATGAAACACATGAGTTAGATGGTGTTTGAGAGTGTCAATAGATGTTCGCCAACCACCCATGGAGGTTGAAGACTCAAGATATCTTTGTTTAGGAGTTGTAAGCGCATTTCCTCCATTTCGGTTTATCTTGGATTATAAGATCTTCTAGGCCAAGTGGTTGATGTTTTGATGAAACACATGAGTTAGATGGCGTTTGAGAGTGTCAATAGATGTTCGCCAACCACCCATGGAGGTTGAAGACTCAAGATATCTTCGATTAAGAGTTGTAAGCCCATTTCTTCCTTTTCGGTTTGTCTTGGATTATAAGAACTTCTTGGCCAAGTTGTTGATGTTTTGATGAAACATATGAGTTTGATGGTGTTTGAGTGTGTCAATAGATGTTCGCCAAGCACCCATAGTGGTTGAAGACTCAAGATATCTTCGTTTAAGAGTTGTAAGCTCATTTCTTCCTTCTCGGTTTATCTTGGCATATACGAACTTCTAGGCCAAGTGGTTGATGTTTTCATGAAACATATGAGTTAGATGGTGTTTGAGAGAGTCAATAGATGTTCGCCATCCACCCATGGAGGTTGAAGACTCAAGATATCTTCGATTAAGAGTTGTAAGCCCATTTCTTCCTTTTCGGTTTATCTTGGATTATAGGAACTTCTAGGCCAAGTGGTTGATGTTTTCATGAAACAAGTGAGTTAGATGGTGTTTGAGAGAGTTAATAGATGTTCGCCAACCACCCATGGAGGTTGAAGACTCAACATATCTTTGTTTAGGAGTTGTAAGCCCATTTCCTCCACTTCGTTTAATCTTGGATTATAAGAACTTCTAGGCCAAGTGGTTGATGTTTTGATGAAACGCATGAGTTAGATGGTGTTTGAGAGTGTCAATAGATGTTCGCCAACCACCCATTGAGGTTGAAGACTCAAGATATCTTCGGTTAAGAGTTATAATCCCATTTGTTCCATTTCGGTTTATCTTGGATTATAAGAACTTCTAGTCCAAGTTGATGATGTTTTCATGAAACACATGAGTTAGATGGTGTTTGAGAGAGTTAATAGATGTTCGCCAACCACCCATGGAGGTTGAAGACTCAAGATATCTTCGATTAAGAGTTGTAAGCCCATTTCTTCCTTTTCGGTTTTTCTTGGATCATAAGAACCTCTTGGCCAAGTTGTCGATATTTTGATGAATCACATGAGTTAGATGGTGTTTGAAAGAGTCAATAGATATTCGCCAACCACCCATGGAGGTTGAAGACTCAAGATATCTTCGTTTAAGAGTAGTAAGCCCATTTCTTCCTTTTCGGTTTATCTTCGATTATAAGAACTTCTTGGCCAAGTTGTTAATGTTTTGATGAAACACATGAGTTAGATGGTGTTTGAGAGAGTCAATAGATGTTCGCCAACCACCCGTGGAGGTTGAAGACTCAAGATATCTTCGGTTAAGAGTTGTAAGCCCATATTTTCCATTCCGGTTTATCTTGGATTAAAAGACCTTCTAGGCCAAGTGGTTGATGTTTTCATGAAACACATGAGTTAGATGGTGTTTGAGAGAGTCAATAGATGTTCGCCAACCACCCATGGAGGTTGAAGACTCAAGATATCTTCGATTAAGAGTTGTAAGCCCATTTCTTCCTTTTCGGTTTTTCTTGGATCATAAGAACCTCTTGGCCAAGTTGTCGATATTTTGATGAATCACATGAGTTAGATGGTGTTTGAGAGTGTCAATAGATGTTCGCCAACCACTCATGGAGGTTGAAGACTCAAGATATCTTCGGTTAAGAGTTGTAAGCCCATTTCTTCCATTCCGGTTTATCTTGGATTAAAAGAACTTCTAGGCCAAGTGGTTGATGTTTACATGAAACACATGAGTTAGATGGTGTTTGAAAGAGTCAATAGATATTCGCCAACCACCCATGGAGGTTGACAAGAGGATGTCGAGACCTATCAAATAAAATAACCGGTTCACAAACTAATTTGTAGTATAGAGAATGAACCGAATCGTCTCTCAAGGATCCAAAAACAAAGATTTAATTAGATCAAGATACTTAGAAAAGGGGGGGTTTTGTTGTTGATTAACAAGATTAATAAAAGTAGGAGATTCAAAGTTGTAAACAAATATAAAGAAACAACCAATCCAAGGAAATTTACCGATCTTAAGTTTAACTCATCATTGATCACAAGGAATTCACTTAATTGCTAACCAAGTTCTTGGCCTTAGATCACATCAAGAAGCCTTAACATGATCCAAGAATTCTTTACTAGATAAGCATCTAGGATTTGATTAACCAAGGTTAGATAAAGTAAGCACCATCCAACATAGATTAACTTAAGATCTAGAATTTAACCAAGCTAAACAATCTATCAAAAAGCTTTAATACATTGTTTAATCTTTATGATCCTCTTTGAATACATGATAATAAAGCTATTACCACATCAACATCTAAATCAAATTAAGCAATTTAATCTAGATAAAAATCAAAAAGAGGAAGAAGAGAAACTTGAATAACATTTAAGCAATATGAACAAGTAAACCAAGATCTCCAAATTAAACAACAAGATGGCTAATCCCTTGGATTGATTATGAGAGCCTAGCCTTCCATGGATGGGAAGGAAGAACTCAGAATTTAAAGAACAAAAACGAAATTGCAAAGAGAATGGAGAAGAAGAGAAAGAAAACTCTCACAAATACTTAAACTTTCTTGAAACTTACTTCTAAATTGAATGCCTCTAATACAAAGAGGTTGGGTCTATTTATACTAATCCTAGAAGCCAATTTGTACATGTACATAATCTGAATACAAGCTATAAGAATATGAAATTTGTCAAAAATGGAAGCTTGATGCATGGTTGGTGGGTTGGTGCATGGTAGGTGGGTTGGTGTATGGTTGGTGGCTTTTAGTCAACAACTCTTATCCGACTTCTGGCTTCAAATTCATCACCTAGACGGTGTATTTTGGCTTGGATGTCTTCATCAAAGTTGTAGCCAGTTGTCTCCTTGAAAATCTCCAATTTGAATCATGTCATTTGGACTTTTAGAACTCCAGAAATGCCAAAAACACTTCACCTACCTCAAGTTAGGTTGGAAGAACGTGTTTCCAACTTCAAACCAACTTGTAGCTTCTGAAGCATGCCTAAAACGACATCTATTGACAAAATGGTCTTCATTGAAGTTGGAGATATGGGTCTTATCTTTCAAGTGACCAAGTTTCAGCCCAAGAGGAGGCCTATAACCCACTATATAGTCCAATATGTATATACTGCCCAGATGGTTCCGTGACAGCAAACCCACTCTGCATTGCAGGGAAATTTTGGACCCTTAGCATTCCGATCCAGCTCTTGAGTTCTTCATGAAACTTGTAGAGCATTGTCTTAGCTTTCCAAAGACACCAAGATCACCTCAATTGGATCACCGAGTCCCAAGTTATGACCTAACCAAGGAAGAAAGGTCAAAATGCATCAAAATCCGAAAATTATTCAATATTTGCATTAAAGCCCAATGAAGCCCAACAACATTAAACTCATCTAAAGTACTAATATTGGGCACAATAAACATCTAATAATGCCTAATACAAAGCTAACATAAGTGTCTCAAATTGATTGATCAAATTCCCCCACACTTAAGCTTTTGTACTCCTGGGCAAAACACATAAGAACAAAACTAAAGAAAAACAAGAAACATAATATTATTAAACTAAAAACATAAAAACTGATTGTACCTAATCTAATCCATTTTCGTAGGAAAACACGATGGCACTTAGCCTCGTGCCACAAGCCTTTAAACCCCTAGGTGTCCCTAGTGGACGAGTTGTAGTCTCGTGAGGGTTTACCAGGATGATACCCACAAACATGTAATATTTTATTTAATCAATTCAACTAATTTTTAAATACAAGCATTGTATTAAATATAAACCATAATTAATAAGTAAAGTATGCTTAACAAAGAATAGTTGAATCAAATCAATTGAGAATAAAGTATAGCATAATCATGCTTTAATCAGAAATAGGCATGTTCAGATTGAGTAAAATTCTTCACAAGTGTCACTCAAATCACACAAGGTGTTTAGGTTAACTGTTTACGCTCAACTCAGTCAAATTATGAAAGTATTTTACCATAGGCTTGCATATACATCAATTCTCCACTACTTAGATCAAATAAATTGCAAAAATCAAGAGGTCTTTCAAAAAGGTTGTAATGGAACTTATAAGGTGAAGGAAGGGAACAATATAGATAATAGCAGGTTAAAACCAAAGAGAATAAAAGAGCATTGAGGAGTAATTCAAGTATAAAGAATAAATTTTTTTACCCAAAACCATAAAATGCTCATTCTCTTCACACATTCCTTCATTTTTCTATTCTTTTTTTTTTTTTTTTCTTTTTTTTTTTTGTTTTTTGTTTTTTTTGTTTTTTTTTTTTTGTACCAAGCATTTCGTATCAGCACACCAATTCCCCCACACTTAAATCATTGCAAGCAAAAGAACTCCTCCAATAAGAAAATCAATGCTCTCCCATTCCCTAAGGTAAGGTAAAACATGGTTTTTCACTCAAAGCTTGTAATGAGCTAAGAACAAAGAATAGGCAAATAGGTTTAGAGGGAGTTAATAATTGGATAAATGCAAGGTAGGTTTATTTGGCCAAAGCAAAATGGAAGTCAAGAAAAATGCCTCTGTCATTTTCATGCAACATACAGACCAATGTAATCTCAAATCGATTCAATGCAAGTTCTAGAAAATAAATTCATAATTGACATCACTCATGAAAGAAAATAACCAAGTGTAAGTATCAAACTTGGAAAAGCCCAAAACTCACAAAGGTATGGAACATTCACTCAATTCAACCATGCCTTCTTCCTAATATCCACAATCATATACACATGTATATCATGAAAATGATTCAACTATAAACTGTTTTGCATACTTTTATCATCAATTAAGCTCGATTCAGCACATGCTTGTATCAAAATCAATTGAAAAGATCAAAATTGTGTGTGTGTGTGTGTGTGTTTTTTTTTTTTTTTTAATATATATACAAGAACAAAGATGATTTAAGACCTATTATGAAATGCAAGTTAAGATGCGTCTCAAGAGCAAAACTACTCCTTACTCGCCATCATACATCTAAAAAGTTAGTAACAATAAAGATTAGTTTTTTTTTTTTTTTTTTAACTAAACTATGTACATGGTAATGTCAACTATCCCTCCCCCCAACTAATTAAAGACATTGTCCCCAATGTCAAAATAAAGATAGGAAGAGTGTAGAAGGTCTTACCAGAAAACTGCAAATCGGGCCTGAAATAAGAAAAATTACAAAAAAAAACTAAAACCATAAGAGAAAACAAAAATTCACAAAGACAAAGTCAAATCAAGTTTTTGCTTTTTGCTGCTTCGCCTTGTTCCCAATTCCGTGGAGCCATTGTCGATCACGTTGTGGTACAAAATGCATTGAGTTGATCGAGCAATTGTTCAGGAGTTGTAGCCGTTACGAGACTTTGACGTGTCGCTTGTGAGATGAACCTTTTTTCTACAGCCTGATCAAGAAAACAAAACAAACTGTCATAAAAACCATTACCATTTAATATACCTATGGGTTTTTGGTGAAAGTTCTCATTGGACTGTGATGTAATTTGAAAGAGTTCTTCCAAAGTTTCAAAACCACCAGGTAGGGCAATAAAGGCATCAAGATTGGCGATCATAATGTTCATGCGTTGGTGCATGCAAAATACTATTACTTCATCCCCTAAGGTTTTTCCAATGGGCTTGTCGGGTCGATAAAGGACTGGGAATGACACCAAGGACTTTGCCACCTCCTAAATGTGCAGCAGTTGCTACACAACCCATTAACCCAAGACTACCTCCTCCATAAACTAAACGGATTTCTCTCTCAGCTAGCACTCGACCAAGATGGTGTGCAATATTTACAAACTCTTTATCTTTCCCAGGATTAGATCCACAAAAGACACAAACACTCTTGATCCGACGAATCAAGTGACTTCCATTTTTTTTTTCTCTTTGATTTTTTTTTTTTGTACTCTCACCTTATCAATGATCTAAAGAGAGCAAAGTGCATTATTTAAAGGCATCAAAACTCAAAGGTAATAATTACACCTATAAAGGAGGGGTAGATCCGTGTGTCAGGTAAGTTTGAAAATAAGCACAACAATGATAATAGCTATATGACAATGATAAAAGACTAATCTATGTGTCAGAAGAAGTTTGAAAATATGCAACGCATATTTCAAAAAAAATACGGCTATTTTTTTTTTTTTTTTTTTTTGAATTTTTTTTTTAATAAACAGGAAAAAAAATAAAATAAAATAAAAAAAAAATACTTACAGGAGGTGTGATTGTGGCTCACATTTTCCTCTGGTTTTACGTCCAGTAACGTCTTGAAGCTCTCTATGGGTCGATGGTCGGCTTTCCATCCAATTTTCTTAAAAATTGGCAAACAGGGTCTTTTTGAGTCAGATTCCCGAGACTATAACGCTTATGTTCATCTTGGAATATTGGCCATAAATCGAGAAGTACTCTCTGCACATCTCCACTAGGATGCGTCTCAAGAGTCAATAGAATGTTATCTAAAGACTCCTTACTCATGCCATCCTTTATGAAGTTAATTTTATCATCTCGGTTTATAGACGTCATTCCAATTGATTTGCATTTTGTGTTACAGGTCCATCTTGCACATTTATAGCAGACCGTGAACCTTTTTGCTCTTCTCTTCTTTGCATATGAACTTTTTCCTAGCCCTGGCATATATGAAACAAGAGCGTCGGAAAATTCACCTCTGAAGTCGACCTTTGCTTCGATCAACCAACAGATATCCGCAGGATGCCTTTGTGCATAAGCATCCTTAATCTCTCAAACCTTGCACAATAAATGTTAGTTAAAGCATTTTGAGGAGAGAAGGGAATTGCTTGCGGAGATTAAAAGTCGATTATCCATTTCGAAAGAAAGAAGAAAGAGAGAGAAAAAAAATTGAGTAAAATTATGTACAGATTTCCGTGTTTGTGGGTAACTAAAGGGACCGAAAAAGATTTTCACGGAGTACCGTTATCCGCCATTTAACCGGTGAAAAATCATCTGTCAAAGAAAAACAAACAAAATAAAGACAGAAAAATCAAACTTTGATAGATTTTCTCACTTGGCACCGTTTTTTCTGTCTCGATTCCTGTGACAACAAATAAGTCAAAGTTAGAAAGAGGAAAGAGTTAGAAAACTTGGGATGCCGCCCAAGAAGCGCTACTTTTAATGTCCTTAGCCAGCGTGATTGAAGATTTTGCATGAGCGATGGGTCCTCCCCAATAATGATTCAATCTCTGGCAATTGACATTAATCGTGGCTTTTTCTTTTCTATATTTTTTTTTGTCTTCTTTTTTTTTTTTTTTTTTTTTTTCAACACAGTAGTGATCAATCATGGTAGAGGGTATCCTGCAGTTGAACTTCCTCCACGAGGTTCTCTTGAGCTCCTTCATAAAAATTTTTGAGGCGGTGACCATTAACTTTGAACACTTTGTTGGTGGCTTCACTCTTAATTTCCACTGCACCATGAGGAAAAATGTTAGTGACAACAAACGGACCGTCCCACCTAGACCTTAATTTACCAGGCATCAACTTAAGGCGAGAATTAAACAAGAGAACTTTTTGCCCAACTGAAAACTCCTTCCGAAGAATAAACTTATCATGGAAGGCTTTGGTCTTTTCTTTGTAGAGTCGGGAGCTCTCATAGGCATCTAGGCGGATCTCTTCCAATTCCTCAGAATCGCAACTTCCGCTCTATGCCGGCTCCGCCAAATTCATGTTGCATTGCTTCACACCCAATATGCTTTGTGCTCAATTTCTATTGGTAAGTGGCATGCCTTACCATAGACTATCCGATATGGAGACATCCCAATTGGAGTTTTGTAAGCGGTCCCAGAAGCCCAAAGAGCATCCTCAAGCCTCATGCTCCAATCCTTCCGATTAGGTTGGACTGCTTTTTTCAAGTATGCGCTGATCTCTCTATTGGAGACCTCGGCTTGACCATTAGTCCTGGGATGGTAAGGTGTAGAAACTTTATGCAACACGCCATATTTCCTCATCAATCCCTCCATGCTCCTATTCTGAGAAATGGGTGCCTTGATCACCGATGATAGCTCTCGGGATTCCAAACCTGCAGAAAATGCGTGATCTAACAAAATCCACAACAACTTTGGAATCATCGGTCAAGTGGCTTTAGCCTCCACCCATTTTGATACATAATCAACAATAGCAAAATGTAAACATAACCAAAGGAAATAGGAAAAGGTCCCATGAAATCAATACCCCATACGTCAAAGATTTCACAATACAGTAGAGGTTGCTGGGGCATCTCATTCCTGCGAGAAATGTTCCCTGTTCTCTGACACTGTTCACAAGACTTACAGAACAAATATGCATCATGAAACAAGGTAGGCCAATATAAACCGTAGTCTAAAACTTTCCTAGCTGTACGTTGAGGCCCAAAATGTCCACCACATGCAAATGCATGACAAAAGCTAAGAACGAGAATGAAACTCTTGATTAGGCACACATCGCCTAATAATTTGGTCACTACAAAATCGCCACGTATATGGATCATCCCACACATAATATTTTGATTCACTCTTAAGTTTATAAATTTGTGCACGAGTGAAATGTGAGGGAAAAGCTGTAGCAACCAAGAAATTCACCATATCAAGAAACCAAGGGAAGGTGTTCTTACCTTGCAGGCATAAGTCGCTCATCCGGGAAGGAGTCCCGCATGCGGGAAGGGATCTCAAGCCCTTTCAATGCGGCTCAAATGATCTCGCCACTAGGTTCTCTGCTCCACTCTTGTCACGGATCTCTATGTGAAACTCTTGGAGCAAGAGCATCCATCTTATTAGCTCGGGGTTTTGCATCCTGGCTTCTTCAAAAGGAACTTCGTGAGTCGCATGATCGATAAACACAACAACCTTAGAACCAAGCAAATATGATCTAAACTTATCCAAAGCAAAAACAATGGCTAAAAGTTCTTTTTCTATTGTGGTATAGTTGGCCTGAAAGCAAAGATCTAGAGTTCGAAGCATAGTATATCACATGAGAAGCTTTCCCCACTCTCTGTGCCAAGATCGCTTCCTACTTGCATAGTTAGAAGCATCACACATTAACTCAAATGGCAATGTCCAATAATGGGTGGATGATAGGAGTACTAGTCAAGGCCTGCTTCAAGTGGTTGAAAGTCGCCTTGCACTTGTCATCAAAATTGAACTCCACATCTTTCTGCGAAAGAATCGGGAAAGTGGAAGAGCAATCTTCTTTGAAGCCGGCAATGAAGCGCTGTAGAAACCTCGCATGACCAAGAAAAGAACGCACTTCCCGCACGCATGTGGGGTGTGATAGACAAGTAATTACATCAATCTTGGCAGGATCTACCTCAATGCCCTTACTGGATACTACATGGCCTAAAACTATACCCTGTTCTACCATAAAATGGCATTTCTCAAAATTTAGTACAAGGTTAGTCTCAATGCATCTTTGCGAGTACTCTAGATAGGTCAAGCAAACATGAATCAAAAGAAGAACCATAGACAGTGAAGTCATCCATAAACACCTCCATGCACTCCTCTAAGAAATCGTAAAATATGCTCACCATGCACCGAAGGTACCAGGGCATTGCAGGCCGAAGGGCATCCGTCTGTAAGCAAAGGTGCCGAAGGGACAAGTAAATGTGGTCTTCTCCCGATCCTCCTGGTGCAATGTGGATTTGGAAGTATCCGTAGCCATCTAAAAAGCGAGAATGGGACTTACCACCAACCGCTCCAAAGATCTCGATCAATGAACGGAAGGGGGTAATGATCTTTCCGAGTGGCTTGGTTGAGACGTCCGTAGTCAATGCGCACTCTCCGGCTATTCTCGCACTCGGGTTGGAATGAGCTCATTCTTCTCGGTTGGCCACAACAAATACTCCGGATTTCTTTGGAACTACTTGCACCGGCTCACCCACTTCTTTGTCGTAGATGGGATAGATAATGCCACCGCAGTAAGCTTGGTCACTTCTTTTTCACCACATCTAGAATGAGAGGATTCAGTCTCCTCACGGGGTTGTCTCACCGGTTTAGTTTCCTCCTCAAGTAATATCCTGTGCATGCATGTGGAGGGGTTAATACTCAGGAATGTCTGCAAGTGTCCAACCAATTGCCCTTTTGTGTTGCTTCAAGACTTCCAATAACTGGTTTCTTGCTCGGAGTTGGAGGTGTTTGGCCATTATCACCGGAGCTTCTCATCTTCTTCCAAGAATGCATACTTCAAATGCTCGGGCAAGGGCTTAAGTTCAATGGAGGGTGGTTCTTTGACCGACGGTACTAGTTTTGGAACCGAAACTAAATCGCTAAATTCTCAAGTGATTGCACTGTACACGCAAGTCGTGCACAATCTTGCAAAACAACATCGTCATATCCTATGGAATCAAAAGAATCACACTTAGCAGCCAGGATGAATGACAACATCATTAATAACAAGATCATTGCCATTAATAATGTAATCATCAATGTCGTGAGAATTAACAACAAGACATGACAAGTATGTAGAAATCTCAAGACAGTCGCACACATTGCATTGGGTTTACAACCAAAAAGTCCGGCGTGCGAGAACAAGTATCACAAGCTATGCTATCGATTGTATCCTACAATTTCAGAAACTCGCCAACATATCGCATGCATATCATCAACCAAGAAATCAATGACATCAAAATGAAAAAGCAGAATGATCCTCTAAAGGGTATTTCATGGCATCAAAAATGTTAAACTCGAATGATATCATCACCAAATTCCATGGAAAGGGTACTAAAGATGCACATCAATCTTAGTTTTAGCAGTTTTCAAAAATGGCCGACCTAAGATCAATGGGGGTGGGGAAGAGGCAGATTCATCTTCCATATTCAACACATAAAAATCAGCTGGGAATATTAAATTATGTACCCGAACCAGAACGTCCTCCAACACTCCTGCAGGTTGTGCAAAGGTTCGGTTTGCTAATCGAATGACAATGCTTAGGTAGGCTTTAGCTCTCCCATATGCAAGGAAGTGTAAACCTGACTTTGGCATTACATTGATGGAGGCTCCCAAGTCTAGCAAGGCATGAGTGAACTGTTGGTGCCCTATGGTGCAAGGGATGGTAAAAGTGCCTCGGATCCTTGCATTTGGGAGGCAGGTTGGGCTGAATCAAAGCAGAGACATTTCTCCCTATACTCACTTTTTCAGTGCCCTTTAGCTTCTTCTTATGGGTGCACATCTCTTTCAAGAACTTGGCATATTTGGGGATTTGTTTAATTGCCTCCAAGAGAGGTATATTCACCTCAACCTTCTAAAAGTCTCCATAATTTCCTTATCCAAGTCGGTTTCAACCATATGCCTCAGATTATCATTCGGTTGGGAAAAGGAAGAGGAATGTTGGAACCCCGACTTTTTGGATGCTCACTTTTACCAGATCTTGAATTTTCTTTCACAATCAGCTGATTTGATCCAATTTTACGCTTGGTCATTTGTAGGATCATTTGTCTTGAATCTGCTCTGACAAGATCTCGAATTAGCCGAGAACTTGAAGTTCTTTGTAGAATCTTGTTTCTCCGGGCCAAGGGTAGAATCGAAGTATCTCGCCTTGATCCATTGATTTGCTTACCATCACGTAAAGCAATAGCACTAACATAGCCTCTAGTATTTGGAGTGGTTTGAGAGGGTAATTGGCCAGAACCCTGTGACTTTAATTCATGAATTGAGGTGGCAACTTGACCAATTTGAGTCTCCAAGTTACGAATGGTGGTTTCGATTCTCTGTTGAAACTGGATGTTATTGGTGGCCAAGCTGTTTCACCAAATCCTCCAATGAGGGCTCGATTTTGTGGCTACAGACCTTCTTCGAATGGTGGTCTACTTGGTCCAAAGATGTGGTCGAAACTGATTTGTCCTTGCTTGCTGCTGGAATGGTGGTCTATACTGGTTTTGTGGCTGCTGATTTGATGCATTCCCATATCTCAGATTGGGATGGTCCCTCCAGCCAGGGTTGTAAGTGTTGGAGAATGGATCATATTTCTGTTGTTGTTGCTGATGGAATTGTGGCTTCCCAGGAAATATACCAGCTGCAGCCACAGATTGGTCTTGAAACTCAGAATCATCTTGCAATGTGGGGCATGAATCTGTAGGATGAGAGGAACTAGAACATATGCTACAAACTCTTGCAGGGGTTTGCACACGTGGTTCGTGTTGTCCTATTGCCATTTGTCTAACCAAAGAAGTGAGCTCATCCAATCTATGTTCCACCCTTTGTTGATCAGCATGTGAAGAGGTATTAACTTCATTGACTATTCTCGTCAGGGTAAAGACTCCATTCGAGTACCAAATTGCTGAGAATTTGCTGCCATGTTTGCAATTAAGTTTCTGGCAGCAGCTGGAGTTTTATCTACCAATGCTCCACCACTTGCAGCATCAATCATACTCCTTTCCATTGGCATCAATCCTTCATAGAAGTATTGGATCAGCAGTTGATCACTAATTTGATGGTGTGGGCAGCTTGAGCATAATTTCTTGAATCTCTCCCAATACTCATGGAGAGTTTCACCACCGATTTGCCTTATGCCACAAATATCTTTCCTTATTGCATAGCTTCTTGATGCAGAAAGAACTTTTCCGTAAATAATCTTTTCATGTCATTCCAAGAAGTGATGGCAAAACAGTTGTAAGTAATACAACCAATCCTTAGCAGCACCATCCAAAGAGAAAGGAAAGGCCCTTAGCTTGATGTGATCTTCAGCTATTCCATGAGGTTTCATGGTGGAACAGACAACATGGAACTCCTTCAAATGCTTATGTGGATCTTCACCTGCAAGACCATGAAACTTTGGGCAGCAAGTGTATCAATCCAGATTTCAACTCAAAATCAACATTAAGTTCAGGATATTGAATGCACAAAGGTTGATAATTCACATCAGGTGCAGCCAATTCCTTAAGGGTCCTATTGTTATAGTCAGCCATAGTAAAATCAACAGACTCATATCGAGACACGAGAAGTACTATGACTGGACTCACTTGATTAAAAGAGTCAACAAGATTAGGTGCAATGTCAAGTTCAAGCCCAATTCCGTATAATTCTATTAGCTCTATGAATGCTACTACCGATCCTATGAATTCTATGAAGTGTATGAAATGTTCTATCAATTTCAGGATCAAATGAATGCAAGGTACCGAGGATCGATCTAGTCATACAAAGATGCGCTTCATAAGAAGGTATTAGAAAAGCAATAACAACTAAAACACTAAAAATTCCAAAAACAAATACTCCAAAAAATTAAACAAAAATAAAAACAGTATCAAATGAATTTTAAAAATTATGGAACCACCACAGGATAAAATCTACACAAAAATGCTATCCAACAAAATAATAAAAATCTTAAAAAATTGAAAAAGTGGTCTAAACGATGGAATTTGGCAAAAATAAGGGTGACCTCACTGTATACAGTGAGCCTTTCTCAGAATAATATTTTCCATTTGTGTACCAAAAATTCAGATCAATCTGAGATGTACGAACCAAAATTCTTGACACAACGCCCTTTATCCAAATTCTGCGAATCCCACTTGAAAAAGCTTCAAAAACAAAACAAACACATTTGTTAGAGTTAGATGGGATCTTGAAATGATCAAATAGTTGCCTTGGATCCCCGGCAACGGCGCCAAATTTGACAAGAGGATGTCGAGACCTATCAAATAAAATAACCGGTTCACAAACTAATTTGTAGTATAGAGAATGAACCGAATCGTCTCTCAAGGATCCAAAAACAAAGATTTAATTAGATCAAGATACTTAGAAAAGGGGGGGGTTTTGTTGTTGATTAACAAGATTAATAAAAGTAGGAGATTCAAAGTTGTAAACAAATATAAAGAAACAACCAATCCAAGGAAATTTACCGATCTTAAGTTTAACTCATCATTGATCACAAGGAATTCACTTAATTGCTAACCAAGTTCTTGGCCTTAGATCACATCAAGAAGCCTTAACATGATCCAAGAATTCTTTACTAGATAAGCATCTAGGATTTGATTAACCAAGGTTAGATAAAGTAAGCACCATCCAACATAGATTAACTTAAGATCTAGAATTTAACCAAGCTAAACAATCTATCAAAAAGCTTTAATACATTGTTTAATCTTTATGATCCTCTTTGAATACATGATAATAAAGCTATTACCACATCAACATCTAAATCAAATTAAGCAATTTAATCTAGATAAAAATCAAAAGAGGAAGAAGAGAAACTTGAATAACATTTAAGCAATATGAACAAGTAAACCAAGATCTCCAAATTAAACAACAAGATGGCTAATCCCTTGGATTGATTATGAGAGCCTAGCCTTCCATGGATGGGAAGGAAGAACTCAGAATTTAAAGAACAAAAACGAAATTGCAAAGAGAATGGAGAAGAAGAGAAAGAAAACTCTCACAAATACTTAAACTTTCTTGAAACTTACTTCTAAATTGAATGCCTCTAATACAAAGAGGTTGGGTCTATTTATACTAATCCTAGAAGCCAATTTGTACATGTACATAATCTGAATACAAGCTATAAGAATATGAAATTTGTCAAAAATGGAAGCTTGATGCATGGTTGGTGGGTTGGTGCATGGTAGGTGGGTTGGTGTATGGTTGGTGGCTTTTAGTCAACAACTCTTATCCGACTTCTGGCTTCAAATTCATCACCTAGACGGTGTATTTTGGCTTGGATGTCTTCATCAAAGTTGTAGCCAGTTGTCTCCTTGAAAATCTCCAATTTGAATCATGTCATTTGGACTTTTAGAACTCCAGAAATGCCAAAAACACTTCACCTACCTCAAGTTAGGTTGGAAGAACGTGTTTCCAACTTCAAACCAACTTGTAGCTTCTGAAGCATGCCTAAAACGACATCTATTGACAAAATGGTCTTCATTGAAGTTGGAGATATGGGTCTTATCTTTCAAGTGACCAAGTTTCAGCCCAAGAGGAGGCCTATAACCCACTATATAGTCCAATATGTATATACTGCCCAGATGGTTCCGTGACAGCAAACCCACTCTGCATTGCAGGGAAATTTTGGACCCTTAGCATTCCGATCCAGCTCTTGAGTTCTTCATGAAACTTGTAGAGCATTGTCTTAGCTTTCCAAAGACACCAAGATCACCTCAATTGGATCACCGAGTCCCAAGTTATGACCTAACCAAGGAAGAAAGGTCAAAATGCATCAAAATCCGAAAATTATTCAATATTTGCATTAAAGCCCAATGAAGCCCAACAACATTAAACTCATCTAAAGTACTAATATTGGGCACAATAAACATCTAATAATGCCTAATACAAAGCTAACATAAGTGTCTCAAATTGATTGATCAGAGGTTGAAGACTCAAGATATCTTCGATTAAGAATTGTAAGCCCATTTCTTCCTTTTCGGTTTATCTTGGATTATAAGAACTTCTAGGCCAAGTGGTTGATGTTTTGATGAAACACATGAGTTAGATGGTGTTTGAGAGAGTCAATAGATGTTCGCCAACCACCCATGGAGGTTGAAGACTCAAGATATCTTCGATTAAGAGTTGAAAGCCCATTTCTTCCATTTCGGTTTATCTTGGATTATAAGAACTTCTAGGCCAAGTGGTTGATGTTTTGATGAAACACATGAGTTAGATGGTGTTTGAGAGAGTCAATAGATGTTCGCCAACCACCCATGGAGGTTGAAGACTCAAGATATCTTCGGTTAAGAGTTGAAAGCCCATTTCTTCCATTTCGGTTTATCTTGGATTATAAGAACTTCTAGCCCAAGTGGTTGATGTTTTGATGAAACACATGAGTTAGATGGTGTTTGAGAGAGTCAATAGATGTTCGCCAACCACCCATGGAGGTTGAAGACTCAAGATATCTTCGGTTAAGAGTTGAAAGCCCATTTCCTCCATTTCGGTTTATCTTGGATTATAAGAACTTCTAGCCCAAGTGGTTGATGTTTTGATGAAACACATGAGTTAGATGGTGTTTGAGAGAGTCAATAGATGTTCGCCAACCACCCATGGAGGTTGAAGACACAAGATATCTTCGATTAAGAGTTGTAAGCCCATTTCTTCCTTTTCGGTTTATCTTGGCATATACGAACTTCTAGGCCAAGTAGTTGATGTTTTCATGAAACAAGTGAGTTAGATGGTGTTTGAGAGAGTCAATAGATGTTCGCCAACCACCCATGGAGGTTGAAGACTCAAGATATCTTCGGTTAAGAGTTGAAAGCCCATTTCTTCCTTTTCGGTTTATCTTGGCATATACGAACTTCTAGGCCAAGTAGTTGATGTTTTCATGAAACAAGTGAGTTAGATGGTGTTTGAGAGAGTCAATAGATGTTCGCCAACCACCCATGGAGGTTGAAGACTCAAGATATCTTCGGTTAAGAGTTGAAAGCCCATTTCCTCCATTTCGGTTTATCTTGGATTATAAGAACTTCTAGCCCAAGTGGTTGATGTTTTGATGAAACACATGAGTTAGATGGTGTTTGAGAGAGTCAATAGATGTTCGCCAACCACCCATGGAGGTTGAAGACTCAAGATATCTTCGGTTAAGAGTTGAAAGCCCATTTCTTCCATTTCGGTTTATCTTGGATTATAAGAACTTCTAGCCCAAGTGGTTGATGTTTTGATGAAACACATGAGTTAGATGGTGTTTGAGAGAGTCAATAGATGTTCGCCAACCACCCATGGAGGTTGAAGACTCAAGATATCTTCGGTTAAGAGTTGAAAGCCCATTTCCTCCATTTCGGTTTATCTTGGATTATAAGAACTTCTAGGCCAAGTGGTTGATGTTTTGATGAAACATTTGAGTTAGATGGTGTTTGAGAGAGTCAATAGATGTTCGCCAACCACCCATGGAGGTTGAAGACTCAAGATATCTTCGATTAAGAGTTGAAAGCCCATTTCCTCCATTTCGGTTTATCTTGGATTATAAGAACTTCTAGCCCAAGTGGTTGATGTTTTGATGAAACACATGAGTTAGATGGTGTTTGAGAGAGTCAATAGATGTTCGCCAACCACCCATGGAGGTTGAAGACTCAAGATATCTTCGATTAAGAGTTGTAAGCCCATTTCTTCCATTTCGGTTTATCTTGGATTATAAGAACTTCTAGCCCAAGTGGTTGATGTTTTGATGAAACACATGAGTTAGATGGTGTTTGAGAGAGTCAATAGATGTTCGCCAACCACCCATGGAGGTTGAAGACTCAAGATATCTTCGGTTAAGAGTTGAAAGCCCATTTCCTCCATTTCGGTTTATCTTGGATTATAAGAACTTCTAGCCCAAGTGGTTGATGTTTTGATGAAACACATGAGTTAGATGGTGTTTGAGAGAGTCAATAGATGTTCGCCAACCACCCATGGAGGTTGAAGACTCAAGATATCTTCGATTAAGAGTTGTAAGCCCATTTCTTCCATTTCGGTTTATCTTGGATTATAAGAACTTCTAGGCCAAGTGGTTGATGTTTTGATGAAACATATGAGTTAGATGGTGTTTGAGAGAGTCAATAGATGTTCGCCAACCACCCATGGAGGTTGAAGACTCAAGATATCTTCGATTAAGAGTTGTAAGCCCATTTCTTCCTTTTCGGTTTATCTTGGATTATAAGAACTTCTAGGCCAAGTGGTTGATGTTTTGATGAAACACATGAGTTAGATGGTGTTTGAGAGAGTCAATAGATGTTCGCCAACCACCCATGGAGGTTGAAGACTCAAGATATCTTCGGTTAAGAGTTGAAAGCCCATTTCCTCCATTTCGGTTTATCTTGGATTATAAGAACTTCTAGCCCAAGTGGTTGATGTTTTGATGAAACACATGAGTTAGATGGTGTTTGAGAGAGTCAATAGATGTTCGCCAACCACCCATGGAGGTTGAAGACTCAAGATATCTTCGATTAAGAGTTGAAAGCCCATTTCCTCCATTTCGGTTTATCTTGGATTATAAGAACTTCTAGCCCAAGTGGTTGATGTTTTGATGAAACACATGAGTTAGATGGTGTTTGAGAGAGTCAATAGATGTTCGCCAACCACCCATGGAGGTTGAAGACTCAAGATATCTTCGGTTAAGAGTTGTAAGCCCATTTCTTCCATTTCGGTTTATCTTGGATTATAAGAACTTCTTGGCCATGTGGTTGATGTTTTCATGAAACATATGAGTTTGATGGTGTTTGAGAGAGTCAATAGATGTTCGCCAACCACCCATGGAGGTTGAAGACTCAAGATATCTTCGATTAAGAGTTGTAAGCCCATTTCGTCCATTTCGGTTTATCTTGGATTATAAGAACTTCTAGGCCAAGTGGTTGATGTTTTGATGAAACACATGAGTTAGATGGTGTTTGAGAGAGTCAATAGATGTTCGCCAACCACCCATGGAGGTTGAAGACTCAAGATATCTTCGGTTAAGAGTTGAAAGCCCATTTCCTCCATTTCGGTTTATCTTGGATTATAAGAACTTCTAGGCCAAGTGGTTGATGTTTTGATGAAACACATGAGTTAGATGGTGTTTGAGAGAGTCAATAGATGTTCGCCAACCACCCATGGAGGTTGAAGACTCAAGATATCTTCGGTTAAGAGTTGAAAGCCCATTTCCTCCATTTCGGTTTATCTTGGATTATAAGAACTTCTAGCCCAAGTGGTTGATGTTTTGATGAAACACATGAGTTAGATGGTGTTTGAGAGAGTCAATAGATGTTCGCCAACCACCCATGGAGGTTGAAGACTCAAGATATCTTCGATTAAGAGTTGAAAGCCCATTTCCTCCAGTTCGGTTTATCTTGGATTAAAAGAACTTCTAGCCCAAGTGGTTGATGTTTTGATGAAACACATGAGTTAGATGGTGTTTGAGAGAGTCAATAGATGTTCGACAACCACCCATGGAGGTTGAAGACTCAAGATATCTTCGATTAAGAGTTGTAAGCCCATTTCGTCCATTTCGGTTTATCTTGGATTATAAGAACTTCTAGGCCAAGTGGTTGATGTTTTGATGAAACACATGAGTTAGATGGTGTTTGAGAGAGTCAATAGATGTTCGCCAACCACCCATGGAGGTTGAAGACTCAAGATATCTTCGGTTAAGAGTTGAAAGCCCATTTCCTCCATTTCGGTTTATCTTGGATTATAAGAACTTCTAGCCCAAGTGGTTGATGTTTTGATGAAACACATGAGTTAGATGGTGTTTGAGAGAGTCAATAGATGTTCGCCAACCACCCATGGAGGTTGAAGACTCAAGATATCTTCGATTAAGAGTTGAAAGCCCATTTCCTCCATTTCGGTTTATCTTGGATTATAAGAACTTCTAGCCCAAGTGGTTGATGTTTTGATGAAACACATGAGTTAGATGGTGTTTGAGAGAGTCAATAGATGTTCGCCAACCACCCATGGAGGTTGAAGACTCAAGATATCTTCGGTTAAGAGTTGAAAGCCCATTTCTTCCATTTCGGTTTATCTTGGATTATAAGAACTTCTTGGCCATGTGGTTGATGTTTTCATGAAACATATGAGTTTGATGGTGTTTGAGAGAGTCAATAGATGTTCGCCAACCACCCATGGAGGTTGAAGACTCAAGATATCTTCGATTAAGAGTTGTAAGCCCATTTCGTCCATTTCGGTTTATCTTGGATTATAAGAACTTCTAGGCCAAGTGGTTGATGTTTTGATGAAACATATGAGTTAGATGGTGTTTGAGAGAGTCAATAGATGTTCGCCAACCACCCATGGAGGTTGAAGACTCAAGATATCTTCGATTAAGAGTTGAAAGCCCATTTCTTCCATTTCGGTTTATCTTGGATTATAAGAACTTCTAGCCCAAGTGGTTGATGTTTTGATGAAACACATGAGTTAGATGGTGTTTGAGAGAGTCAATAGATGTTCGCCAACCACCCATGGAGGTTGAAGACACAAGATATCTTCGATTAAGAGTTGAAAGCCCATTTCCTCCATTTCGGTTTATCTTGGATTATAAGAACTTCTAGCCCAAGTGGTTGATGTTTTGATGAAACACATGAGTTAGATGGTGTTTGAGAGAGTCAATAGATGTTCGCCAACCACCCATGGAGGTTGAAGACTCAAGATATCTTCGGTTAAGAGTTGAAAGCCCATTTCCTCCATTTCGGTTTATCTTGGATTAAAAGAACTTCTAGCCCAAGTGGTTGATGTTTTGATGAAACACATGAGTTAGATGGTGTTTGAGAGAGTCAATAGATGTTCGCCAACCACCCATGGAGGTTGAAGACTCAAGATATCTTCGATTAAGAGTTGAAAGCCCATTTCCTCCATTTCGGTTTATCTTGGATTATAAGAACTTCTAGCCCAAGTGGTTGATGTTTTGATGAAACACATGAGTTAGATGGTGTTTGAGAGAGTCAATAGATGTTCGCCAACCACCCATGGAGGTTGAAGACTCAAGATATCTTCGGTTAAGAGTTGAAAGCCCATTTCCTCCATTTCGGTTTATCTTGGATTATAAGAACTTCTAGGCCAAGTGGGTTAGATGGTGTTTGAGAGTGTCAATAGATGTTCGCCAACCACCCATGGAGGTTGAAGACTCAAGATATCTTCGATTAAGAGTTGTAAGCCCATTTCTTCCATTTCGGTTTATCTTGGATTATAAGAACTTCTAGGCCAAGTGGTTGATGTTTTGATGAAACACATGAGTTAGATGGTGTTTGAGAGTGTCAATAGATGTTCGCCAACCACCCATGGAGGTTCAAGACTCAAGATATCTTCGATTAAGAGTTGTAAGCCCATTTCGTCCATTTCGGTTTATCTTGGATTATAAGAACTTCTAGGCCAAGTGGTTGATGTTTTGATGAAACACATGAGTTAGATGGTGTTTGAGAGAGTCAATAGATGTTCGCCAACCACCCATGGAGGTTGAAGACTCAAGATATCTTCGGTTAAGAGTTGAAAGCCCATTTCCTCCATTTCGGTTTATCTTGGATTAAAAGAACTTCTAGCCCAAGTGGTTGATGTTTTGATGAAACACATGAGTTAGATGGTGTTTGAGAGAGTCAATAGATGTTCGCCAACCACCCATGGAGGTTGAAGACTCAAGATATCTTCGGTTAAGAGTTGAAAGCCCATTTCCTCCATTTCGGTTTATCTTGGATTATAAGAACTTCTAGCCCAAGTGGTTGATGTTTTGATGAAACACATGAGTTAGATGGTGTTTGAGAGAGTCAATAGATGTTCGCCAACCACCCATGGAGGTTGAAGACTCAAGATATCTTCGATTAAGAGTTGTAAGCCCATTTCGTCCATTTCGGTTTATCTTGGATTATAAGAACTTCTAGGCCAAGTGGTTGATGTTTTGATGAAACATATGAGTTTGATGGTGTTTGAGAGAGTCAATAGATGTTCGCCAACCACCCATGGAGGTTGAAGACTCAAGATATCTTCGATTAAGAGTTGTAAGCCCATTTCATCCATTTCGGTTTATCTTGGATTATAAGAACTTCTAGGCCAAGTGGTTGATGTTTTGATGAAACACATGAGTTAGATGGTGTTTGAGAGAGTCAATAGATGTTCGCCAACCACCCATGGAGGTTGAAGACTCAAGATATCTTCGGTTAAGAGTTGAAAGCCCATTTCTTCCATTTCGGTTTATCTTGGATTATAAGAACTTCTAGGCCAAGTGGTTGATGTTTTGATAAAACACATGAGTTAGATGGTGTTTGAGAGAGTCAATAGATGTTCGCCAACCACCCATGGAGGTTGAAGACACAAGATATCTTCGATTAAGAGTTGAAAGCCCATTTCCTCCATTTCGGTTTATCTTGGATTATAAGAACTTCTAGCCCAAGTGGTTGATGTTTTGATGAAACACATGAGTTAGATGGTGTTTGAGAGAGTCAATAGATGTTCGCCAACCACCCATGGAGGTTGAAGACTCAAGATATCTTCGGTTAAGAGTTGAAAGCCCATTTCCTCCATTTCGGTTTATCTTGGATTATAAGAACTTCTAGCCCAAGTGGTTGATGTTTTGATGAAACACATGAGTTAGATGGTGTTTGAGAGAGTCAATAGATGTTCGCCAACCACCCATGGAGGTTGAAGACTCAAGATATCTTCGATTAAGAGTTGAAAGCCCATTTCTTCCATTTCGGTTTATCTTGGATTAAAAGAACTTCTAGCCCAAGTGGTTGATGTTTTGATGAAACACATGAGTTAGATGGTGTTTGAGAGAGTCAATAGATGTTCGCCAACCACCCATGGAGGTTGAAGACTCAAGATATCTTCGGTTAAGAGTTGAAAGCCCATTTCTTCCATTTCGGTTTATCTTGGATTATAAGAACTTCTTGGCCATGTGGTTGATGTTTTGATGAAACACATGAGTTAGATGGTGTTTGAGAGAGTCAATAGATGTTCGCCAACCACCCATGGAGGTTGAAGACTCAAGATATCTTCGGTTAAGAGTTGAAAGCCCATTTCCTCCATTTCGGTTTATCTTGGATTATAAGAACTTCTAGCCCAAGTGGTTGATGTTTTGATGAAACACATGAGTTAGATGGTGTTTGAGAGAGTCAATAGATGTTCGCCAACCACCCATGGAGGTTGAAGACTCAAGATATCTTCGATTAAGAGTTGAAAGCCCATTTCTTCCATTTCGGTTTATCTTGGATTATAAGAACTTCTAGCCCAAGTGGTTGATGTTTTGATGAAACACATGAGTTAGATGGTGTTTGAGAGAGTCAATAGATGTTCGCCAACCACCCATGGAGGTTGAAGACTCAAGATATCTTCGGTTAAGAGTTGAAAGCCCATTTCTTCCATTTCGGTTTATCTTGGATTATAAGAACTTCTTGGCCAAGTGGTTGATGTTTTGATGAAACACATGAGTTAGATGGTGTTTGAGAGAGTCAATAGATGTTCGCCAACCACCCATGGAGGTTGAAGACTCAAGATATCTTCGGTTAAGAGTTGAAAGCCCATTTCCTCCATTTCGGTTTATCTTGGATTATAAGAACTTCTAGCCCAAGTGGTTGATGTTTTGATGAAACACATGAGTTAGATGGTGTTTGAGAGAGTCAATAGATGTTCGCCAACCACCCATGGAGGTTGAAGACTCAAGATATCTTCGATTAAGAGTTGAAAGCCCATTTCTTCCTTTTCGGTTTATCTTGGATTATAAGAACTTCTAGGCCAAGTGGTTGATGTTTTGATAAAACACATGAGTTAGATGGTGTTTGAGAGAGTCAATAGATGTTCGCCAACCACCCATGGAGGTTGAAGACACAAGATATCTTCGATTAAGAGTTGAAAGCCCATTTCCTCCATTTCGGTTTATCTTGGATTATAAGAACTTCTAGCCCAAGTGGTTGATGTTTTGATGAAACACATGAGTTAGATGGTGTTTGAGAGAGTCAATAGATGTTCGCCAACCACCCATGGAGGTTGAAGACTCAAGATATCTTCGGTTAAGAGTTGAAAGCCCATTTCCTCCATTTCGGTTTATCTTGGATTATAAGAACTTCTAGCCCAAGTGGTTGATGTTTTGATGAAACACATGAGTTAGATGGTGTTTGAGAGAGTCAATAGATGTTCGCCAACCACCCATGGAGGTTGAAGACTCAAGATATCTTCGATTAAGAGTTGTAAGCCCATTTCTTCCATTTCGGTTTATCTTGGATTATAAGAACTTCTAGGCCAAGTGGTTGATGTTTTGATGAAACATATGAGTTAGATGGTGTTTGAGAGAGTCAATAGATGTTCGACAACCACCCGTTGAGGTTGAAGACTCAAGATATCTTCGGTTAAGAGTTGTAAGCCCATTTCTTCCATTTCGGTTTATCTTGGATTATAAGAACTTCTTGGCCATGTGGTTGATGTTTTCATGAAACATATGAGTTTGATGGTGTTTGAGAGAGTCAATAGATGTTCGCCAACCACCCATGGAGGTTGAAGACTCAAGATATCTTCGGTTAAGAGTTGAAAGCCCATTTCTTCCATTTCGGTTTATCTTGGATTATAAGAACTTCTAGCCCAAGTGGTTGATGTTTTGATGAAACACATGAGTTAGATGGTGTTTGAGAGAGTCAATAGATGTTCGCCAACCACCCATGGAGGTTGAAGACACAAGATATCTTCGATTAAGAGTTGTAAGCCCATTTCTTCCATTTCGGTTTATCTTGGATTATAAGAACTTCTAGCCCAAGTGGTTGATGTTTTGATGAAACACATGAGTTAGATGGTGTTTGAGAGAGTCAATAGATGTTCGCCAACCACCCATGGAGGTTGAAGACTCAAGATATCTTCGGTTAAGAGTTGAAAGCCCATTTCCTCCATTTCGGTTTATCTTGGATTAAAAGAACTTCTAGCCCAAGTGGTTGATGTTTTGATGAAACACATGAGTTAGATGGTGTTTGAGAGAGTCAATAGATGTTCGCCAACCACCCATGGAGGTTGAAGACTCAAGATATCTTCGATTAAGAGTTGAAAGCCCATTTCATCCATTTCGGTTTATCTTGGATTAAAAGAACTTCTAGCCCAAGTGGTTGATGTTTTGATGAAACACATGAGTTAGATGGTGTTTGAGAGAGTCAATAGATGTTCGCCAACCACCCATGGAGGTTGAAGACTCAAGATATCTTCGGTTAAGAGTTGAAAGCCCATTTCTTCCATTTCGGTTTATCTTGGATTATAAGAACTTCTAGCCCAAGTGGTTGATGTTTTGATGAAACACATGAGTTAGATGGTGTTTGACAGAGTCAATAGATGTTCGCCAACCACCCATGGAGGTTGAAGACTCAAGATATCTTCGGTTAAGAGTTGAAAGCCCATTTCTTCCATTTCGGTTTATCTTGGATTATAAGAACTTCTAGGCCAAGTGGTTGATGTTTTGATGAAACACATGAGTTAGATGGTGTTTGAGAGAGTCAATAGATGTTCGCCAACCACCCATGGAGGTTGAAGACTCAAGATATCTTCGGTTAAGAGTTGAAAGCCCATTTCCTCCATTTCGGTTTATCTTGGATTAAAAGAACTTCTAGCCCAAGTGGTTGATGTTTTGATGAAACACATGAGTTAGATGGTGTTTGAGAGAGTCAATAGATGTTCGCCAACCACCCATGGAGGTTGAAGACTCAAGATATCTTCGGTTAAGAGTTGAAAGCCCATTTCCTCCATTTCGGTTTATCTTGGATTATAAGAACTTCTAGCCCAAGTGGTTGATGTTTTGATGAAACACATGAGTTAGATGGTGTTTGAGAGAGTCAATAGATGTTCGCCAACCACCCATGGAGGTTGAAGACTCAAGATATCTTCGATTAAGAGTTGTAAGCCCATTTCGTCCATTTCGGTTTATCTTGGATTATAAGAACTTCTAGGCCAAGTGGTTGATGTTTTGATGAAACACATGAGTTAGATGGTGTTTGAGAGAGTCAATAGATGTTCGCCAACCACCCATGGAGGTTGAAGACTCAAGATATCTTCGGTTAAGAGTTGAAAGCCCATTTCCTCCATTTCGGTTTATCTTGGATTATAAGAACTTCTAGGCCAAGTGGTTGATGTTTTGATGAAACATATGAGTTTGATGGTGTTTGAGAGAGTCAATAGATGTTCGCCAACCACCCATGGAGGTTGAAGACTCAAGATATCTTCGGTTAAGAGTTGAAAGCCCATTTCCTCCATTTCGGTTTATCTTGGATTATAAGAACTTCTAGCCCAAGTGGTTGATGTTTTGATGAAACACATGAGTTAGATGGTGTTTGAGAGAGTCAATAGATGTTCGCCAACCACCCATGGAGGTTGAAGACTCAAGATATCTTCGGTTAAGAGTTGAAAGCCCATTTCCTCCATTTCGGTTTATCTTGGATTAAAAGAACTTCTAGCCCAAGTGGTTGATGTTTTGATGAAACACATGAGTTAGATGGTGTTTGAGAGAGTCAATAGATGTTCGCCAACCACCCATGGAGGTTGAAGACTCAAGATATCTTCGGTTAAGAGTTGAAAGCCCATTTCCTCCATTTCGGTTTATCTTGGATTAAAAGAACTTCTAGCCCAAGTGGTTGATGTTTTGATGAAACACATGAGTTAGATGGTGTTTGAGAGAGTCAATAGATGTTCGCCAACCACCCATGGAGGTTGAAGACTCAAGATATCTTCGGTTAAGAGTTGAAAGCCCATTTCCTCCATTTCGGTTTATCTTGGATTAAAAGAACTTCTAGCCCAAGTGGTTGATGTTTTGATGAAACACATGAGTTAGATGGTGTTTGAGAGAGTCAATAGATGTTCGCCAACCACCCATGGAGGTTGAAGACTCAAGATATCTTCGATTAAGAGTTGTAAGCCCATTTCGTCCATTTCGGTTTATCTTGGATTATAAGAACTTCTAGGCCAAGTGGTTGATGTTTTGATGAAACACATGAGTTAGATGGTGTTTGAGAGAGTCAATAGATGTTCGCCAACCACCCATGGAGGTTGAAGACTCAAGATATCTTCGGTTAAGAGTTGAAAGCCCATTTCCTCCATTTCGGTTTATCTTGGATTAAAAGAACTTCTAGCCCAAGTGGTTGATGTTTTGATGAAACACATGAGTTAGATGGTGTTTGAGAGAGTCAATAGATGTTCGCCAACCACCCATGGAGGTTGAAGACTCAAGATATCTTCGATTAAGAGTTGAAAGCCCATTTCTTCCATTTCGGTTTATCTTGGATTAAAAGAACTTCTAGCCCAAGTGGTTGATGTTTTGATGAAACACATGAGTTAGATGGTGTTTGAGAGAGTCAATAGATGTTCGCCAACCACCCATGGAGGTTGAAGACACAAGATATCTTCGATTAAGAGTTGTAAGCCCATTTCTTCCTTTTCGGTTTATCTTGGCATATAAGAACTTCTAGGCCAAGTAGTTGATGTTTTGATGAAACACATGAGTTAGATGGTGTTTGAGAGAGTCAATAGATGTTCGCCAACCACCCATGGAGGTTGAAGACTCAAGATATCTTCGGTTAAGAGTTGAAAGCCCATTTCCTCCATTTCGGTTTATCTTGGATTAAAAGAACTTCTAGCCCAAGTGGTTGATGTTTTGATGAAACACATGAGTTAGATGGTGTTTGAGAGAGTCAATAGATGTTCGCCAACCACCCATGGAGGTTGAAGACTCAAGATATCTTCGGTTAAGAGTTGAAAGCCCATTTCCTCCATTTCGGTTTATCTTGGATTATAAGAACTTCTAGCCCAAGTGGTTGATGTTTTGATGAAACACATGAGTTAGATGGTGTTTGAGAGAGTCAATAGATGTTCGCCAACCACCCATGGAGGTTGAAGACTCAAGATATCTTCGATTAAGAGTTGTAAGCCCATTTCTTCCATTTCGGTTTATCTTGGATTATAAGAACTTCTAGGCCAAGTGGTTGATGTTTTGATGAAACATATGAGTTTGATGGTGTTTGAGAGAGTCAATAGATGTTCGCCAACCACCCATGGAGGTTGAAGACTCAAGATATCTTCGATTAAGAGTTGAAAGCCCATTTCCTCCATTTCGGTTTATCTTGGATTATAAGAACTTCTAGGCCAAGTGGTTGATGTTTTGATGAAACACATGAGTTAGATGGTGTTTGAGAGAGTCAATAGATGTTCGCCAACCACCCATGGAGGTTGAAGACTCAAGATATCTTCGGTTAAGAGTTGAAAGCCCATTTCCTCCATTTCGGTTTATCTTGGATTAAAAGAACTTCTAGCCCAAGTGGTTGATGTTTTGATGAAACACATGAGTTAGATGGTGTTTGAGAGAGTCAATAGATGTTCGCCAACCACCCATGGAGGTTGAAGACTCAAGATATCTTCGGTTAAGAGTTGAAAGCCCATTTCCTCCATTTCGGTTTATCTTGGATTAAAAGAACTTCTAGCCCAAGTGGTTGATGTTTTGATGAAACACATGAGTTAGATGGTGTTTGAGAGAGTCAATAGATGTTCGCCAACCACCCATGGAGGTTGAAGACTCAAGATATCTTCGATTAAGAGTTGAAAGCCCATTTCCTCCATTTCGGTTTATCTTGGATTATAAGAACTTCTAGGCCAAGTAGTTGATGTTTTGATGAAACACATGAGTTAGATGGTGTTTGAGAGAGTCAATAGATGTTCGCCAACCACCCATGGAGGTTGAAGACTCAAGATATCTTCGGTTAAGAGTTGAAAGCCCATTTCCTCCATTTCGGTTTATCTTGGATTATAAGAACTTCTAGCCCAAGTGGTTGATGTTTTGATGAAACACATGAGTTAGATGGTGTTTGACAGAGTCAATAGATGTTCGCCAACCACCCATGGAGGTTGAAGACTCAAGATATCTTCGGTTAAGAGTTGAAAGCCCATTTCCTCCATTTCGGTTTATCTTGGATTAAAAGAACTTCTAGCCCAAGTGGTTGATGTTTTGATGAAACACATGAGTTAGATGGTGTTTGAGAGAGTCAATAGATGTTCGCCAACCACCCATGGAGGTTGAAGACTCAAGATATCTTCGATTAAGAGTTGTAAGCCCATTTCTTCCATTTCGGTTTATCTTGGATTATAAGAACTTCTAGCCCAAGTGGTTGATGTTTTGATGAAACACATGAGTTAGATGGTGTTTGAGAGAGTCAATAGATGTTCGCCAACCACCCATGGAGGTTGAAGACTCAAGATATCTTCGGTTAAGAGTTGAAAGCCCATTTCTTCCATTTCGGTTTATCTTGGATTATAAGAACTTCTAGCCCAAGTGGTTGATGTTTTGATAAAACACATGAGTTAGATGGTGTTTGAGAGACTCAATAGATGTTCGCCAACCACCCATGGAGGTTGAAGACTCAAGATATCTTCGGTTAAGAGTTGAAAGCCCATTTCTTCCATTTCGGTTTATCTTGGATTATAAGAACTTCTTGGCCATGTGGTTGATGTTTTCATGAAACATATGAGTTTGATGGTGTTTGAGAGAGTCAATAGATGTTCGCCAACCACCCATGGAGGTTGAAGACTCAAGATATCGTCGGTTAAGAGTTGAAAGCCCATTTCTTCCATTTCGGTTTATCTTGGATTATAAGAACTTCTAGGCCAAGTGGTTGATGTTTTGATGAAACACATGAGTTAGATGGTGTTTGAGAGAGTCAATAGATGTTCGCCAACCACCCATGGAGGTTGAAGACTCAAGATATCTTCGGTTAAGAGTTGAAAGCCCATTTCCTCCATTTCGGTTTATCTTGGATTATAAGAACTTCTAGCCCAAGTGGTTGATGTTTTGATAAAACACATGAGTTAGATGGTGTTTGAGAGAGTCAATAGATGTTCGACAACCACCCATGGAGGTTGAAGACTCAAGATATCTTCGATTAAGAGTTGTAAGCCCATTTCGTCCATTTCGGTTTATCTTGGATTATAAGAACTTCTAGGCCAAGTGGTTGATGTTTTGATGAAACATATGAGTTAGATGGTGTTTGAGAGAGTCAATAGATGTTCGCCAACCACCCATGGAGGTTGAAGACACAAGATATCTTCGATTAAGAGTTGAAAGCCCATTTCCTCCATTTCGGTTTATCTTGGATTAAAAGAACTTCTAGCCCAAGTGGTTGATGTTTTGATGAAACACATGAGTTAGATGGTGTTTGAGAGAGTCAATAGATGTTCGCCAACCACCCATGGAGGTTGAAGACTCAAGATATCTTCGATTAAGAGTTGAAAGCCCATTTCATCCATTTCGGTTAATCGTGGATTATAAGAACTTCTAGCCCAAGTGGTTGATGTTTTGATGAAACACATGAGTTAGATGGTGTTTGAGAGAGTCAATAGATGTTCGCCAACCACCCATGGAGGTTGAAGACTCAAGATATCTTCGGTTAAGAGTTGAAAGCCCATTTCCTCCATTTCGGTTTATCTTGGATTATAAGAACTTCTAGCCCAAGTGGTTGATGTTTTGATGAAACACATGAGTTAGATGGTGTTTGAGAGAGTCAATAGATGTTCGCCAACCACCCATGGAGGTTGAAGACACAAGATATCTTCGATTAAGAGTTGAAAGCCCATTTCCTCCATTTCGGTTTATCTTGGATTATAAGAACTTCTAGCCCAAGTGGTTGATGTTTTGATGAAACACATGAGTTAGATGGTGTTTGAGAGAGTCAATAGATGTTCGCCAACCACCCATGGAGGTTGAAGACTCAAGATATCTTCGATTAAGAGTTGTAAGCCCATTTCGTCCATTTCGGTTTATCTTGGATTATAAGAACTTCTAGGCCAAGTGGTTGATGTTTTGATGAAACACATGAGTTAGATGGTGTTTGAGAGAGTCAATAGATGTTCGCCAACCACCCATGGAGGTTGAAGACTCAAGATATCTTCGGTTAAGAGTTGAAAGCCCATTTCTTCCATTTCGGTTTATCTTGGATTATAAGAACTTCTAGGCCAAGTGGTTGATGTTTTGATGAAACACATGAGTTAGATGGTGTTTGAGAGAGTCAATAGATGTTCGCCAACCACCCATGGAGGTTGAAGACTCAAGATATCTTCGGTTAAGAGTTGAAAGCCCATTTCCTCCATTTCGGTTTATCTTGGATTATAAGAACTTCTAGCCCAAGTGGTTGATGTTTTGATGAAACACATGAGTTAGATGGTGTTTGAGAGAGTCAATAGATGTTCGCCAACCACCCATGGAGGTTGAAGACTCAAGATATCTTCGGTTAAGAGTTGAAAGCCCATTTCCTCCATTTCGGTTTATCTTGGATTATAAGAACTTCTAGCCCAAGTGGTTGATGTTTTGATGAAACACATGAGTTAGATGGTGTTTGAGAGAGTCAATAGATGTTCGCCAACCACCCATGGAGGTTGAAGACACAAGATATCTTCGATTAAGAGTTGTAAGCCCATTTCTTCCTTTTCGGTTTATCTTGGCATATACGAACTTCTAGGCCAAGTAGTTGATGTTTTCATGAAACAAGTGAGTTAGATGGTGTTTGAGAGAGTCAATAGATGTTCGCCAACCACCCATGGAGGTTGAAGACTCAAGATATCTTCGGTTAAGAGTTGAAAGCCCATTTCTTCCTTTTCGGTTTATCTTGGATTATAAGAACTTCTAGCCCAAGTGGTTGATGTTTTGATGAAACACATGAGTTAGATGGTGTTTGAGAGAGTCAATAGATGTTCGCCAACCACCCATGGAGGTTGAAGACTCAAGATATCTTCGGTTAAGAGTTGAAAGCCCATTTCCTCCATTTCGGTTTATCTTGGATTAAAAGAACTTCTAGCCCAAGTGGTTGATGTTTTGATGAAACACATGAGTTAGATGGTGTTTGAGAGAGTCAATAGATGTTCGCCAACCACCCATGGAGGTTGAAGACTCAAGATATCTTCGGTTAAGAGTTGAAAGCCCATTTCTTCCATTTCGGTTTATCTTGGCATATACGAACTTCTAGGCCAAGTAGTTGATGTTTTCATGAAACAAGTGAGTTAGATGGTGTTTGAGAGAGTCAATAGATGTTCGCCAACCACCCATGGAGGTTGAAGACTCAAGATATCTTCGGTTAAGAGTTGAAAGCCCATTTCCTCCATTTCGGTTTATCTTGGATTAAAAGAACTTCTAGCCCAAGTGGTTGATGTTTTGATGAAACACATGAGTTAGATGGTGTTTGAGAGAGTCAATAGATGTTCGCCAACCACCCATGGAGGTTGAAGACTCAAGATATCTTCGGTTAAGAGTTGAAAGCCCATTTCCTCCATTTCGGTTTATCTTGGATTATAAGAACTTCTAGCCCAAGTGGTTGATGTTTTGATGAAACACATGAGTTAGATGGTGTTTGAGAGAGTCAATAGATGTTCGCCAACCACCCATGGAGGTTGAAGACTCAAGATATCTTCGGTTAAGAGTTGAAAGCCCATTTCCTCCATTTCGGTTTATCTTGGATTAAAAGAACTTCTAGCCCAAGTGGTTGATGTTTTGATGAAACACATGAGTTAGATGGTGTTTGAGAGAGTCAATAGATGTTCGCCAACCACCCATGGAGGTTGAAGACTCAAGATATCTTCGGTTAAGAGTTGAAAGCCCATTTCTTCCATTTCGGTTTATCTTGGATTATAAGAACTTCTAGCCCAAGTGGTTGATGTTTTGATGAAACACATGAGTTAGATGGTGTTTGAGAGAGTCAATAGATGTTCGCCAACCACCCATGGAGGTTGAAGACTCAAGATATCTTCGGTTAAGAGTTGAAAGCCCATTTCCTCCATTTCGGTTTATCTTGGATTATAAGAACTTCTAGCCCAAGTGGTTGATGTTTTGATGAAACACATGAGTTAGATGGTGTTTGACAGAGTCAATAGATGTTCGCCAACCACCCATGGAGGTTGAAGACTCAAGATATCTTCGATTAAGAGTTGTAAGCCCATTTCTTCCATTTCGGTTTATCTTGGATTATAAGAACTTCTAGGCCAAGTGGTTGATGTTTTGATGAAACACATGAGTTAGATGGTGTTTGACAGAGTCAATAGATGTTCGCCAACCACCCATGGAGGTTGAAGACTCAAGATATCTTCGGTTAAGAGTTGAAAGCCCATTTCCTCCATTTCGGTTTATCTTGGATTAAAAGAACTTCTAGCCCAAGTGGTTGATGTTTTGATGAAACACATGAGTTAGATGGTGTTTGAGAGAGTCAATAGATGTTCGCCAACCACCCATGGAGGTTGAAGACTCAAGATATCTTCGATTAAGAGTTGTAAGCCCATTTCTTCCATTTCGGTTTATCTTGGATTAAAAGAACTTCTAGCCCAAGTGGTTGATGTTTTGATGAAACACATGAGTTAGATGGTGTTTGAGAGAGTCAATAGATGTTCGCCAACCACCCATGGAGGTTGAAGACTCAAGATATCTTCGGTTAAGAGTTGAAAGCCCATTTCTTCCATTTCGGTTTATCTTGGATTATAAGAACTTCTAGCCCAAGTGGTTGATGTTTTGATGAAACACATGAGTTAGATGGTGTTTGAGAGAGTCAATAGATGTTCGCCAACCACCCATGGAGGTTGAAGACTCAAGATATCTTCGGTTAAGAGTTGAAAGCCCATTTCCTCCATTTCGGTTTATCTTGGATTATAAGAACTTCTAGCCCAAGTGGTTGATGTTTTGATGAAACACATGAGTTAGATGGTGTTTGAGAGAGTCAATAGATGTTCGCCAACCACCCATGGAGGTTGAAGACTCAAGATATCTTCGATTAAGAGTTGAAAGCCCATTTCTTCCATTTCGGTTTATCTTGGATTATAAGAACTTCTAGCCCAAGTGGTTGATGTTTTGATGAAACACATGAGTTAGATGGTGTTTGAGAGAGTCAATAGATGTTCGCCAACCACCCATGGAGGTTGAAGACTCAAGATATCTTCGATTAAGAGTTGAAAGCCCATTTCTTCCATTTCGGTTTATCTTGGATTATAAGAACTTCTAGGCCAAGTGGTTGATGTTTTGATGAAACACATGAGTTAGATGGTGTTTGAGAGAGTCAATAGATGTTCGCCAACCACCCATGGAGGTTGAAGACTCAAGATATCTTCGGTTAAGAGTTGAAAGCCCATTTCCTCCATTTCGGTTTATCTTGGATTAAAAGAACTTCTAGCCCAAGTGGTTGATGTTTTGATGAAACACATGAGTTAGATGGTGTTTGAGAGAGTCAATAGATGTTCGCCAACCACCCATGGAGGTTGAAGACTCAAGATATCTTCGGTTAAGAGTTGAAAGCCCATTTCCTCCATTTCGGTTTATCTTGGATTATAAGAACTTCTAGCCCAAGTGGTTGATGTTTTGATGAAACACATGAGTTAGATGGTGTTTGAGAGAGTCAATAGATGTTCGCCAACCACCCATGGAGGTTGAAGACTCAAGATATCTTCGATTAAGAGTTGTAAGCCCATTTCTTCCATTTCGGTTTATCTTGGATTATAAGAACTTCTAGCCCAAGTGGTTGATGTTTTGATGAAACACATGAGTTAGATGGTGTTTGAGAGAGTCAATAGATGTTCGCCAACCACCCATGGAGGTTGAAGACTCAAGATATCTTCGGTTAAGAGTTGAAAGCCCATTTCTTCCTTTTCGGTTTATCTTGGATTATAAGAACTTCTAGCCCAAGTGGTTGATGTTTTGATGAAACACATGAGTTAGATGGTGTTTGAGAGAGTCAATAGATGTTCGCCAACCACCCATGGAGGTTGAAGACTCAAGATATCTTCGGTTAAGAGTTGAAAGCCCATTTCTTCCTTTTCGGTTTATCTTGGCATATACGAACTTCTAGGCCAAGTAGTTGATGTTTTCATGAAACAAGTGAGTTAGATGGTGTTTGAGAGAGTCAATAGATGTTCGCCAACCACCCATGGAGGTTGAAGACTCAAGATATCTTCGGTTAAGAGTTGAAAGCCCATTTCCTCCATTTCGGTTTATCTTGGATTAAAAGAACTTCTAGCCCAAGTGGTTGATGTTTTGATGAAACACATGAGTTAGATGGTGTTTGAGAGAGTCAATAGATGTTCGCCAACCACCCATGGAGGTTGAAGACTCAAGATATCTTCGGTTAAGAGTTGAAAGCCCATTTCCTCCATTTCGGTTTATCTTGGATTATAAGAACTTCTAGCCCAAGTGGTTGATGTTTTGATGAAACACATGAGTTAGATGGTGTTTGAGAGAGTCAATAGATGTTCGCCAACCACCCATGGAGGTTGAAGACTCAAGATATCTTCGGTTAAGAGTTGAAAGCCCATTTCCTCCATTTCGGTTTATCTTGGATTAAAAGAACTTCTAGCCCAAGTGGTTGATGTTTTGATGAAACACATGAGTTAGATGGTGTTTGAGAGAGTCAATAGATGTTCGCCAACCACCCATGGAGGTTGAAGACTCAAGATATCTTCGATTAAGAGTTGAAAGCCCATTTCCTCCATTTCGGTTTATCTTGGATTATAAGAACTTCTAGCCCAAGTGGTTGATGTTTTGATGAAACACATGAGTTAGATGGTGTTTGAGAGAGTCAATAGATGTTCGCCAACCACCCATGGAGGTTGAAGACTCAAGATATCTTCGGTTAAGAGTTGAAAGCCCATTTCCTCCATTTCGGTTTATCTTGGATTATAAGAACTTCTAGCCCAAGTGGTTGATGTTTTGATGAAACACATGAGTTAGATGGTGTTTGAGAGAGTCAATAGATGTTCGCCAACCACCCATGGAGGTTGAAGACTCAAGATATCTTCGATTAAGAGTTGAAAGCCCATTTCCTCCATTTCGGTTTATCTTGGATTATAAGAACTTCTAGCCCAAGTGGTTGATGTTTTGATGAAACACATGAGTTAGATGGTGTTTGAGAGAGTCAATAGATGTTCGCCAACCACCCATGGAGGTTGAAGACTCAAGATATCTTCGATTAAGAGTTGAAAGCCCATTTATTCCTTTTCGGTTTATCTTGGATTATACGAACTTCTAGGCCAAGTAGTTGATGTTTTGATGAAACAAGTGAGTTAGATGGTGTTTGAGAGAGTCAATAGATGTTCGCCAACCACCCATGGAGGTTGAAGACTCAAGATATCTTCGGTTAAGAGTTGAAAGCCCATTTCCTCCATTTCGGTTTATCTTGGATTAAAAGAACTTCTAGCCCAAGTGGTTGATGTTTTGATGAAACACATGAGTTAGATGGTGTTTGAGAGAGTCAATAGATGTTCGCCAACCACCCATGGAGGTTGAAGACTCAAGATATCTTCGATTAAGAGTTGAAAGCCCATTTCCTCCATTTCGGTTTATCTTGGATTATAAGAACTTCTAGCCCAAGTGGTTGATGTTTTGATGAAACACATGAGTTAGATGGTGTTTGACAGAGTCAATAGATGTTCGCCAACCACCCATGGAGGTTGAAGACTCAAGATATCTTCGGTTAAGAGTTGAAAGCCCATTTCTTCCATTTCGGTTTATCTTGGATTATAAGAACTTCTTGGCCATGTGGTTGATGTTTTGATGAAACACATGAGTTAGATGGTGTTTGACAGAGTCAATAGATGTTCGCCAACCACCCATGGAGGTTGAAGACTCAAGATATCTTCGGTTAAGAGTTGAAAGCCCATTTCCTCCATTTCGGTTTATCTTGGATTAAAAGAACTTCTAGCCCAAGTGGTTGATGTTTTGATGAAACACATGAGTTAGATGGTGTTTGAGAGAGTCAATAGATGTTCGCCAACCACCCATGGAGGTTGAAGACTCAAGATATCTTCGATTAAGAGTTGAAAGCCCATTTCCTCCATTTCGGTTTATCTTGGATTAAAAGAACTTCTAGCCCAAGTGGTTGATGTTTTGATGAAACACATGAGTTAGATGGTGTTTGAGAGAGTCAATAGATGTTCGCCAACCACCCATGGAGGTTGAAGACTCAAGATATCTTCGATTAAGAGTTGTAAGCCCATTTCTTCCATTTCGGTTTATCTTGGATTAAAAGAACTTCTAGCCCAAGTGGTTGATGTTTTGATGAAACACATGAGTTAGATGGTGTTTGAGAGAGTCAATAGATGTTCGCCAACCACCCATGGAGGTTGAAGACTCAAGATATCTTCGGTTAAGAGTTGAAAGCCCATTTCCTCCATTTCGGTTTATCTTGGATTATAAGAACTTCTAGCCCAAGTGGTTGATGTTTTGATGAAACACATGAGTTAGATGGTGTTTGAGAGAGTCAATAGATGTTCGCCAACCACCCATGGAGGTTGAAGACTCAAGATATCTTCGGTTAAGAGTTGAAAGCCCATTTCTTCCATTTCGGTTTATCTTGGATTATAAGAACTTCTAGCCCAAGTGGTTGATGTTTTGATGAAACACATGAGTTAGATGGTGTTTGAGAGAGTCAATAGATGTTCGCCAACCACCCATGGAGGTTGAAGACTCAAGATATCTTCGATTAAGAGTTGAAAGCCCATTTCGTCCATTTCGGTTTATCTTGGATTATAAGAACTTCTAGGCCAAGTGGTTGATGTTTTGATGAAACACATGAGTTAGATGGTGTTTGAGAGAGTCAATAGATGTTCGCCAACCACCCATGGAGGTTGAAGACTCAAGATATCTTCGGTTAAGAGTTGAAAGCCCATTTCCTCCATTTCGGTTTATCTTGGATTATAAGAACTTCTAGCCCAAGTGGTTGATGTTTTGATGAAACACATGAGTTAGATGGTGTTTGAGAGAGTCAATAGATGTTCGCCAACCACCCATGGAGGTTGAAGACACAAGATATCTTCGATTAAGAGTTGAAAGCCCATTTCCTCCATTTCGGTTTATCTTGGATTATAAGAACTTCTAGCCCAAGTGGTTGATGTTTTGATGAAACACATGAGTTAGATGGTGTTTGAGAGAGTCAATAGATGTTCGCCAACCACCCATGGAGGTTGAAGACTCAAGATATCTTCGGTTAAGAGTTGAAAGCCCATTTCTTCCATTTCGGTTTATCTTGGATTATAAGAACTTCTAGCCCAAGTGGTTGATGTTTTGATAAAACACATGAGTTAGATGGTGTTTGAGAGAGTCAATAGATGTTCGCCAACCACCCATGGAGGTTGAAGACTCAAGATATCTTCGATTAAGAGTTGAAAGCCCATTTCTTCCATTTCGGTTTATCTTGGATTATAAGAACTTCTTGGCCATGTGGTTGATGTTTTGATGAAACATATGAGTTAGATGGTGTTTGAGAGAGTCAATAGATGTTCGCCAACCACCCATGGAGGTTGAAGACTCAAGATATCTTCGGTTAAGAGTTGAAAGCCCATTTCTTCCATTTCGGTTTATCTTGGATTATAAGAACTTCTAGCCCAAGTGGTTGATGTTTTGATGAAACACATGAGTTAGATGGTGTTTGACAGAGTCAATAGATGTTCGCCAACCACCCATGGAGGTTGAAGACTCAAGATATCTTCGGTTAAGAGTTGAAAGCCCATTTCCTCCATTTCGGTTTATCTTGGATTAAAAGAACTTCTAGCCCAAGTGGTTGATGTTTTGATGAAACACATGAGTTAGATGGTGTTTGAGAGAGTCAATAGATGTTCGCCAACCACCCATGGAGGTTGAAGACTCAAGATATCTTCGGTTAAGAGTTGAAAGCCCATTTCCTCCATTTCGGTTTATCTTGGATTAAAAGAACTTCTAGCCCAAGTGGTTGATGTTTTGATGAAACACATGAGTTAGATGGTGTTTGAGAGAGTCAATAGATGTTCGCCAACCACCCATGGAGGTTGAAGACTCAAGATATCTTCGATTAAGAGTTGTAAGCCCATTTCTTCCTTTTCGGTTTATCTTGGCATATACGAACTTCTAGGCCAAGTAGTTGATGTTTTGATGAAACACATGAGTTAGATGGTGTTTGAGAGAGTCAATAGATGTTCGCCAACCACCCATGGAGGTTGAAGACTCAAGATATCTTCGGTTAAGAGTTGAAAGCCCATTTCCTCCATTTCGGTTTATCTTGGATTATAAGAACTTCTAGCCCAAGTGGTTGATGTTTTGATGAAACACATGAGTTAGATGGTGTTTGAGAGAGTCAATAGATGTTCGCCAACCACCCATGGAGGTTGAAGACTCAAGATATCTTCGATTAAGAGTTGTAAGCCCATTTCGTCCATTTCGGTTTATCTTGGATTATAAGAACTTCTAGGCCAAGTGGTTGATGTTTTGATGAAACACATGAGTTAGATGGTGTTTGAGAGAGTCAATAGATGTTCGCCAACCACCCATGGAGGTTGAAGACACAAGATATCTTCGATTAAGAGTTGAAAGCCCATTTCCTCCATTTCGGTTTATCTTGGATTAAAAGAACTTCTAGCCCAAGTGGTTGATGTTTTGATGAAACACATGAGTTAGATGGTGTTTGAGAGAGTCAATAGATGTTCGCCAACCACCCATGGAGGTTGAAGACTCAAGATATCTTCGGTTAAGAGTTGAAAGCCCATTTCTTCCATTTCGGTTTATCTTGGCATATAAGAACTTCTAGGCCAAGTTGTTGATGTTTTGATGAAACAAGTGAGTTAGATGGTGTTTGAGAGAGTCAATAGATGTTCGCCAACCACCCATGGAGGTTGAAGACTCAAGATATCTTCGGTTAAGAGTTGAAAGCCCATTTCCTCCATTTCGGTTTATCTTGGATTAAAAGAACTTCTAGCCCAAGTGGTTGATGTTTTGATGAAACACATGAGTTAGATGGTGTTTGAGAGAGTCAATAGATGTTCGCCAACCACCCATGGAGGTTGAAGACTCAAGATATCTTCGGTTAAGAGTTGAAAGCCCATTTCCTCCATTTCGGTTTATCTTGGATTAAAAGAACTTCTAGCCCAAGTGGTTGATGTTTTGATGAAACACATGAGTTAGATGGTGTTTGAGAGAGTCAATAGATGTTCGCCAACCACCCATGGAGGTTGAAGACTCAAGATATCTTCGGTTAAGAGTTGAAAGCCCATTTCCTCCATTTCGGTTTATCTTGGATTATAAGAACTTCTAGCCCAAGTGGTTGATGTTTTGATGAAACACATGAGTTAGATGGTGTTTGACAGAGTCAATAGATGTTCGCCAACCACCCATGGAGGTTGAAGACTCAAGATATCTTCGATTAAGAGTTGAAAGCCCATTTCTTCCATTTCGGTTTATCTTGGATTATAAGAACTTCTAGGCCAAGTAGTTGATGTTTTCATGAAACATATGAGTTTGATGGTGTTTGAGAGAGTCAATAGATGTTCGCCAACCACCCATGGAGGTTGAAGACTCAAGATATCTTCGGTTAAGAGTTGAAAGCCCATTTCCTCCATTTCGGTTTATCTTGGATTAAAAGAACTTCTAGCCCAAGTGGTTGATGTTTTGATGAAACACATGAGTTAGATGGTGTTTGAGAGAGTCAATAGATGTTCGCCAACCACCCATGGAGGTTGAAGACACAAGATATCTTCGATTAAGAGTTGAAAGCCCATTTCCTCCATTTCGGTTTATCTTGGATTATAAGAACTTCTAGCCCAAGTGGTTGATGTTTTGATGAAACACATGAGTTAGATGGTGTTTGAGAGAGTCAATAGATGTTCGCCAACCACCCATGGAGGTTGAAGACTCAAGATATCTTCGATTAAGAGTTGTAAGCCCATTTCTTCATTTTCGGTTTATCTTGGATTATAAGAACTTCTAGGCCAAGTAGTTGATGTTTTGATGAAACACATGAGTTAGATGGTGTTTGAGAGAGTCAATAGATGTTCGCCAACCACCCATGGAGGTTGAAGACTCAAGATATCTTCGGTTAAGAGTTGAAAGCCCATTTCTTCCATTTCGGTTTATCTTGGATTATAAGAACTTCTAGGCCAAGTGGTTGATGTTTTGATGAAACATATGAGTTAGATGGTGTTTGAGAGAGTCAATAGATGTTCGCCAACCACCCATGGAGGTTGAAGACTCAAGATATCTTCGGTTAAGAGTTGAAAGCCCATTTCCTCCATTTCGGTTTATCTTGGATTATAAGAACTTCTAGCCCAAGTGGTTGATGTTTTGATGAAACACATGAGTTAGATGGTGTTTGAGAGAGTCAATAGATGTTCGACAACCACCCATGGAGGTTGAAGACTCAAGATATCTTCGATTAAGAGTTGTAAGCCCATTTCGTCCATTTCGGTTTATCTTGGATTATAAGAACTTCTAGGCCAAGTGGTTGATGTTTTGATGAAACACATGAGTTAGATGGTGTTTGAGAGAGTCAATAGATGTTCGCCAACCACCCATTGAGGTTGAAGACTCAAGATATCTTCGGTTAAGAGTTGAAAGCTCATTTCTTCCATTTCGGTTTATCTTGGATTATAAGAACTTCTAGGCCAAGTGGTTGATGTTTTGATGAAACACATGAGTTAGATGGTGTTTGAGAGAGTCAATAGATGTTCGCCAACCACCCATGGAGGTTGAAGACTCAAGATATCTTCGGTTAAGAGTTGAAAGCCCATTTCCTCCATTTCGGTTTATCTTGGATTAAAAGAACTTCTAGCCCAAGTGGTTGATGTTTTGATGAAACACATGAGTTAGATGGTGTTTGAGAGAGTCAATAGATGTTCGCCAACCACCCATGGAGGTTGAAGACTCAAGATATCTTCGGTTAAGAGTTGAAAGCCCATTTCCTCCATTTCGGTTTATCTTGGATTAAAAGAACTTCTAGCCCAAGTGGTTGATGTTTTGATGAAACACATGAGTTAGATGGTGTTTGAGAGAGTCAATAGATGTTCGCCAACCACCCATGGAGGTTGAAGACTCAAGATATCTTCGATTAAGAGTTGAAAGCCCATTTCCTCCATTTCGGTTTATCTTGGATTAAAAGAACTTCTAGCCCAAGTAGTTGATGTTTTGATGAAACACATGAGTTAGATGGTGTTTGAGAGAGTCAATAGATGTTCGCCAACCACCCATGGAGGTTGAAGACTCAAGATATCTTCGGTTAAGAGTTGAAAGCCCATTTCCTCCATTTCGGTTTATCTTGGATTAAAAGAACTTCTAGCCCAAGTGGTTGATGTTTTGATGAAACAAGTGAGTTAGATGGTGTTTGAGAGAGTCAATAGATGTTCGCCAACCACCCATGGAGGTTGAAGACTCAAGATATCTTCGGTTAAGAGTTGAAAGCCCATTTCCTCCATTTCGGTTTATCTTGGATTAAAAGAACTTCTAGCCCAAGTGGTTGATGTTTTGATGAAACACATGAGTTAGATGGTGTTTGAGAGAGTCAATAGATGTTCGCCAACCACCCATGGAGGTTGAAGACTCAAGATATCTTCGGTTAAGAGTTGAAAGCCCATTTCCTCCATTTCGGTTTATCTTGGATTATAAGAACTTCTAGCCCAAGTGGTTGATGTTTTGATGAAACACATGAGTTAGATGGTGTTTGACAGAGTCAATAGATGTTCGCCAACCACCCATGGAGGTTGAAGACTCAAGATATCTTCGATTAAGAGTTGAAAGCCCATTTCTTCCATTTCGGTTTATCTTGGAATATACGAACTTCTAGGCCAAGTGGTTGATGTTTTGATGAAACACATGAGTTAGATGGTGTTTGACAGAGTCAATAGATGTTCGCCAACCACCCATGGAGGTTGAAGACTCAAGATATCTTCGGTTAAGAGTTGAAAGCCCATTTCCTCCATTTCGGTTTATCTTGGATTAAAAGAACTTCTAGCCCAAGTGGTTGATGTTTTGATGAAACACATGAGTTAGATGGTGTTTGAGAGAGTCAATAGATGTTCGCCAACCACCCATGGAGGTTGAAGACTCAAGATATCTTCGATTAAGAGTTGTAAGCCCATTTCTTCCATTTCGGTTTATCTTGGATTATAAGAACTTCTAGGCCAAGTGGTTGATGTTTTGATGAAACACATGAGTTAGATGGTGTTTGAGAGAGTCAATAGATGTTCGCCAACCACCCATGGAGGTTGAAGACTCAAGATATCTTCGGTTAAGAGTTGAAAGCCCATTTCTTCCATTTCGGTTTATCTTGGATTAAAAGAACTTCTAGCCCAAGTGGTTGATGTTTTGATGAAACACATGAGTTAGATGGTGTTTGAGAGAGTCAATAGATGTTCGCCAACCACCCATGGAGGTTGAAGACTCAAGATATCTTCGGTTAAGAGTTGAAAGCCCATTTCCTCCATTTCGGTTTATCTTGGATTAAAAGAACTTCTAGCCCAAGTGGTTGATGTTTTGATGAAACACATGAGTTAGATGGTGTTTGAGAGAGTCAATAGATGTTCGCCAACCACCCATGGAGGTTGAAGACTCAAGATATCTTCGGTTAAGAGTTGAAAGCCCATTTCCTCCATTTCGGTTTATCTTGGATTATAAGAACTTCTAGCCCAAGTGGTTGATGTTTTGATGAAACACATGAGTTAGATGGTGTTTGAGAGAGTCAATAGATGTTCGCCAACCACCCATGGAGGTTGAAGACTCAAGATATCTTCGATTAAGAGTTGTAAGCCCATTTCATCCATTTCGGTTTATCTTGGATTATAAGAACTTCTAGGCCAAGTTGTTGATGTTTTGATGAAACAAGTGAGTTAGATGGTGTTTGAGAGAGTCAATAGATGTTCGCCAACCACCCATGGAGGTTGAAGACTCAAGATATCTTCGGTTAAGAGTTGAAAGCCCATTTCCTCCATTTCGGTTTATCTTGGATTAAAAGAACTTCTAGCCCAAGTGGTTGATGTTTTGATGAAACACATGAGTTAGATGGTGTTTGAGAGAGTCAATAGATGTTCGCCAACCACCCATGGAGGTTGAAGACTCAAGATATCTTCGATTAAGAGTTGTAAGCCCATTTCTTCCATTTCGGTTTATCTTGGATTATAAGAACTTCTAGCCCAAGTGGTTGATGTTTTGATGAAACACATGAGTTAGATGGTGTTTGAGAGAGTCAATAGATGTTCGCCAACCACCCATGGAGGTTGAAGACTCAAGATATCTTCGGTTAAGAGTTGAAAGCCCATTTCCTCCATTTCGGTTTATCTTGGATTAAAAGAACTTCTAGCCCAAGTGGTTGATGTTTTGATGAAACACATGAGTTAGATGGTGTTTGAGAGAGTCAATAGATGTTCGCCAACCACCCATGGAGGTTGAAGACTCAAGATATCTTCGATTAAGAGTTGAAAGCCCATTTCTTCCATTTCGGTTTATCTTGGATTAAAAGAACTTCTAGCCCAAGTGGTTGATGTTTTGATGAAACACATGAGTTAGATGGTGTTTGAGAGAGTCAATAGATGTTCGCCAACCACCCATGGAGGTTGAAGACTCAAGATATCTTCGGTTAAGAGTTGAAAGCCCATTTCTTCCATTTCGGTTTATCTTGGATTATAAGAACTTCTAGGCCAAGTGGTTGATGTTTTGATGAAACATATGAGTTAGATGGTGTTTGAGAGAGTCAATAGATGTTCGCCAACCACCCATGGAGGTTGAAGACTCAAGATATCTTCGGTTAAGAGTTGAAAGCCCATTTCTTCCATTTCGGTTTATCTTGGATTATAAGAACTTCTAGGCCAAGTGGTTGATGTTTTGATGAAACACATGAGTTAGATGGTGTTTGAGAGAGTCAATAGATGTTCGCCAACCACCCATGGAGGTTGAAGACTCAAGATATCTTCGGTTAAGAGTTGAAAGCCCATTTCCTCCATTTCGGTTTATCTTGGATTAAAAGAACTTCTAGCCCAAGTGGTTGATGTTTTGATGAAACACATGAGTTAGATGGTGTTTGAGAGAGTCAATAGATGTTCGCCAACCACCCATGGAGGTTGAAGACTCAAGATATCTTCGATTAAGAGTTGTAAGCCCATTTCTTCCATTTCGGTTTATCTTGGATTATAAGAACTTCTAGGCCAAGTGGTTGATGTTTTGATGAAACACATGAGTTAGATGGTGTTTGAGAGAGTCAATAGATGTTCGCCAACCACCCATGGAGGTTGAAGACTCAAGATATCTTCGGTTAAGAGTTGAAAGCCCATTTCCTCCATTTCGGTTTATCTTGGATTAAAAGAACTTCTAGCCCAAGTGGTTGATGTTTTGATGAAACACATGAGTTAGATGGTGTTTGAGAGAGTCAATAGATGTTCGCCAACCACCCATGGAGGTTGAAGACTCAAGATATCTTCGGTTAAGAGTTGAAAGCCCATTTCTTCCATTTCGGTTTATCTTGGATTATAAGAACTTCTAGCCCAAGTGGTTGATGTTTTGATGAAACACATGAGTTAGATGGTGTTTGACAGAGTCAATAGATGTTCGCCAACCACCCATGGAGGTTGAAGACTCAAGATATCTTCGATTAAGAGTTGAAAGCCCATTTCTTCCATTTCGGTTTATCTTGGATTAAAAGAACTTCTAGCCCAAGTGGTTGATGTTTTGATGAAACACATGAGTTAGATGGTGTTTGAGAGAGTCAATAGATGTTCGCCAACCACCCATGGAGGTTGAAGACTCAAGATATCTTCGGTTAAGAGTTGAAAGCCCATTTCCTCCATTTCGGTTTATCTTGGATTAAAAGAACTTCTAGCCCAAGTGGTTGATGTTTTGATGAAACACATGAGTTAGATGGTGTTTGAGAGAGTCAATAGATGTTCGCCAACCACCCATGGAGGTTGAAGACTCAAGATATCTTCGGTTAAGAGTTGAAAGCCCATTTCCTCCATTTCGGTTTATCTTGGATTAAAAGAACTTCTAGCCCAAGTGGTTGATGTTTTGATGAAACACATGAGTTAGATGGTGTTTGAGAGAGTCAATAGATGTTCGCCAACCACCCATGGAGGTTGAAGACTCAAGATATCTTCGATTAAGAGTTGAAAGCCCATTTCTTCCATTTCGGTTTATCTTGGATTATAAGAACTTCTAGGCCAAGTGGTTGATGTTTTGATGAAACACATGAGTTAGATGGTGTTTGAGAGAGTCAATAGATGTTCGCCAACCACCCATGGAGGTTGAAGACTCAAGATATCTTCGATTAAGAGTTGAAAGCCCATTTCTTCCTTTTCGGTTTATCTTGGCATATAAGAACTTCTAGGCCAAGTGGTTGATGTTTTGATGAAACACATGAGTTAGATGGTGTTTGAGAGAGTCAATAGATGTTCGCCAACCACCCATGGAGGTTGAAGACTCAAGATATCTTCGGTTAAGAGTTGAAAGCCCATTTCTTCCATTTCGGTTTATCTTGGATTATAAGAACTTCTAGGCCAAGTGGTTGATGTTTTGATGAAACACATGAGTTAGATGGTGTTTGAGAGAGTCAATAGATGTTCGCCAACCACCCATGGAGGTTGAAGACTCAAGATATCTTCGGTTAAGAGTTGAAAGCCCATTTCCTCCATTTCGGTTTATCTTGGATTAAAAGAACTTCTAGCCCAAGTGGTTGATGTTTTGATGAAACACATGAGTTAGATGGTGTTTGAGAGAGTCAATAGATGTTCGCCAACCACCCATGGAGGTTGAAGACTCAAGATATCTTCGATTAAGAGTTGAAAGCCCATTTCTTCCATTTCGGTTTATCTTGGATTATAAGAACTTCTAGCCCAAGTGGTTGATGTTTTGATGAAACACATGAGTTAGATGGTGTTTGAGAGAGTCAATAGATGTTCGCCAACCACCCATGGAGGTTGAAGACTCAAGATATCTTCGGTTAAGAGTTGAAAGCCCATTTCCTCCATTTCGGTTTATCTTGGATTAAAAGAACTTCTAGCCCAAGTGGTTGATGTTTTGATGAAACACATGAGTTAGATGGTGTTTGAGAGAGTCAATAGATGTTCGCCAACCACCCATGGAGGTTGAAGACTCAAGATATCTTCGATTAAGAGTTGAAAGCCCATTTCCTCCATTTCGGTTTATCTTGGATTATAAGAACTTCTAGCCCAAGTGGTTGATGTTTTGATGAAACACATGAGTTAGATGGTGTTTGACAGAGTCAATAGATGTTCGCCAACCACCCATGGAGGTTGAAGACTCAAGATATCTTCGATTAAGAGTTGAAAGCCCATTTCTTCCATTTCGGTTTATCTTGGATTAAAAGAACTTCTAGCCCAAGTGGTTGATGTTTTGATGAAACACATGAGTTAGATGGTGTTTGAGAGAGTCAATAGATGTTCGCCAACCACCCATGGAGGTTGAAGACTCAAGATATCTTCGGTTAAGAGTTGAAAGCCCATTTCTTCCATTTCGGTTTATCTTGGATTATAAGAACTTCTAGGCCAAGTGGTTGATGTTTTGATGAAACACATGAGTTAGATGGTGTTTGACAGAGTCAATAGATGTTCGCCAACCACCCATGGAGGTTGAAGACTCAAGATATCTTCGGTTAAGAGTTGAAAGCCCATTTCCTCCATTTCGGTTTATCTTGGATTAAAAGAACTTCTAGCCCAAGTGGTTGATGTTTTGATGAAACACATGAGTTAGATGGTGTTTGAGAGAGTCAATAGATGTTCGCCAACCACCCATGGAGGTTGAAGACACAAGATATCTTCGATTAAGAGTTGTAAGCCCATTTCTTCCATTTCGGTTTATCTTGGATTATAAGAACTTCTAGCCCAAGTGGTTGATGTTTTGATGAAACACATGAGTTAGATGGTGTTTGAGAGAGTCAATAGATGTTCGCCAACCACCCATGGAGGTTGAAGACTCAAGATATCTTCGGTTAAGAGTTGAAAGCCCATTTCTTCCTTTTCGGTTTATCTTGGCATATACGAACTTCTAGGCCAAGTAGTTGATGTTTTCATGAAACACATGAGTTAGATGGTGTTTGAGAGAGTCAATAGATGTTCGCCAACCACCCATGGAGGTTGAAGACTCAAGATATCTTCGGTTAAGAGTTGAAAGCCCATTTCCTCCATTTCGGTTTATCTTGGATTAAAAGAACTTCTAGCCCAAGTGGTTGATGTTTTGATGAAACACATGAGTTAGATGGTGTTTGAGAGAGTCAATAGATGTTCGCCAACCACCCATGGAGGTTGAAGACACAAGATATCTTCGATTAAGAGTTGTAAGCCCATTTCTTCCATTTCGGTTTATCTTGGATTATAAGAACTTCTAGGCCAAGTAGTTGATGTTTTCATGAAACAAGTGAGTTAGATGGTGTTTGAGAGAGTCAATAGATGTTCGCCAACCACCCATGGAGGTTGAAGACTCAAGATATCTTCGGTTAAGAGTTGAAAGCCCATTTCCTCCATTTCGGTTTATCTTGGATTATAAGAACTTCTAGCCCAAGTGGTTGATGTTTTGATGAAACACATGAGTTAGATGGTGTTTGAGAGAGTCAATAGATGTTCGCCAACCACCCATGGAGGTTGAAGACTCAAGATATCTTCGGTTAAGAGTTGAAAGCCCATTTCCTCCATTTCGGTTTATCTTGGATTATAAGAACTTCTAGCCCAAGTGGTTGATGTTTTGATGAAACACATGAGTTAGATGGTGTTTGAGAGAGTCAATAGATGTTCGCCAACCACCCATGGAGGTTGAAGACTCAAGATATCTTCGGTTAAGAGTTGAAAGCCCATTTCTTCCTTTTCGGTTTATCTTGGCATATACGAACTTCTAGGCCAAGTAGTTGATGTTTTCATGAAACAAGTGAGTTAGATGGTGTTTGAGAGAGTCAATAGATGTTCGCCAACCACCCATGGAGGTTGAAGACTCAAGATATCTTCGGTTAAGAGTTGAAAGCCCATTTCCTCCATTTCGGTTTATCTTGGATTAAAAGAACTTCTAGCCCAAGTGGTTGATGTTTTGATGAAACACATGAGTTAGATGGTGTTTGAGAGAGTCAATAGATGTTCGCCAACCACCCATGGAGGTTGAAGACTCAAGATATCTTCGGTTAAGAGTTGAAAGCCCATTTCCTCCATTTCGGTTTATCTTGGATTATAAGAACTTCTAGCCCAAGTGGTTGATGTTTTGATGAAACACATGAGTTAGATGGTGTTTGAGAGAGTCAATAGATGTTCGCCAACCACCCATGGAGGTTGAAGACTCAAGATATCTTCGGTTAAGAGTTGAAAGCCCATTTCCTCCATTTCGGTTTATCTTGGATTAAAAGAACTTCTAGCCCAAGTGGTTGATGTTTTGATGAAACACATGAGTTAGATGGTGTTTGAGAGAGTCAATAGATGTTCGCCAACCACCCATGGAGGTTGAAGACTCAAGATATCTTCGATTAAGAGTTGTAAGCCCATTTCTTCCATTTCGGTTTATCTTGGATTAAAAGAACTTCTAGCCCAAGTGGTTGATGTTTTGATGAAACACATGAGTTAGATGGTGTTTGAGAGAGTCAATAGATGTTCGCCAACCACCCATGGAGGTTGAAGACTCAAGATATCTTCGGTTAAGAGTTGAAAGCCCATTTCCTCCATTTCGGTTTATCTTGGATTAAAAGAACTTCTAGCCCAAGTGGTTGATGTTTTGATGAAACACATGAGTTAGATGGTGTTTGAGAGAGTCAATAGATGTTCGCCAACCACCCATGGAGGTTGAAGACTCAAGATATCTTCGGTTAAGAGTTGAAAGCCCATTTCCTCCATTTCGGTTTATCTTGGATTAAAAGAACTTCTAGCCCAAGTGGTTGATGTTTTGATGAAACACATGAGTTAGATGGTGTTTGAGAGAGTCAATAGATGTTCGCCAACCACCCATGGAGGTTGAAGACTCAAGATATCTTCGGTTAAGAGTTGAAAGCCCATTTCCTCCATTTCGGTTTATCTTGGATTAAAAGAACTTCTAGCCCAAGTGGTTGATGTTTTGATGAAACACATGAGTTAGATGGTGTTTGAGAGAGTCAATAGATGTTCGCCAACCACCCATGGAGGTTGAAGACTCAAGATATCTTCGATTAAGAGTTGAAAGCCCATTTCTTCCATTTCGGTTTATCTTGGATTAAAAGAACTTCTAGCCCAAGTGGTTGATGTTTTGATGAAACACATGAGTTAGATGGTGTTTGAGAGAGTCAATAGATGTTCGCCAACCACCCATGGAGGTTGAAGACTCAAGATATCTTCGGTTAAGAGTTGAAAGCCCATTTCTTCCATTTCGGTTTATCTTGGATTATAAGAACTTCTTGGCCAAGTGGTTGATGTTTTGATGAAACACATGAGTTAGATGGTGTTTGAGAGAGTCAATAGATGTTCGCCAACCACCCATGGAGGTTGAAGACTCAAGATATCTTCGGTTAAGAGTTGAAAGCCCATTTCCTCCATTTCGGTTTATCTTGGATTAAAAGAACTTCTAGCCCAAGTGGTTGATGTTTTGATGAAACACATGAGTTAGATGGTGTTTGAGAGAGTCAATAGATGTTCGCCAACCACCCATGGAGGTTGAAGACTCAAGATATCTTCGGTTAAGAGTTGAAAGCCCATTTCCTCCATTTCGGTTTATCTTGGATTATAAGAACTTCTAGCCCAAGTGGTTGATGTTTTGATGAAACACATGAGTTAGATGGTGTTTGAGAGAGTCAATAGATGTTCGCCAACCACCCATGGAGGTTGAAGACTCAAGATATCTTCGGTTAAGAGTTGAAAGCCCATTTCTTCCATTTCGGTTTATCTTGGATTATAAGAACTTCTTGGCCATGTGGTTGATGTTTTCATGAAACATATGAGTTTGATGGTGTTTGAGAGAGTCAATAGATGTTCGCCAACCACCCATGGAGGTTGAAGACTCAAGATATCTTCGATTAAGAGTTGAAAGCCCATTTCCTCCATTTCGGTTTATCTTGGATTAAAAGAACTTCTAGCCCAAGTGGTTGATGTTTTGATGAAACACATGAGTTAGATGGTGTTTGAGAGAGTCAATAGATGTTCGCCAACCACCCATGGAGGTTGAAGACTCAAGATATCTTCGGTTAAGAGTTGAAAGCCCATTTCTTCCATTTCGGTTTATCTTGGATTATAAGAACTTCTAGCCCAAGTGGTTGATGTTTTGATGAAACACATGAGTTAGATGGTGTTTGAGAGAGTCAATAGATGTTCGCCAACCACCCATGGAGGTTGAAGACACAAGATATCTTCGATTAAGAGTTGTAAGCCCATTTCTTCCATTTCGGTTTATCTTGGATTAAAAGAACTTCTAGCCCAAGTGGTTGATGTTTTGATGAAACACATGAGTTAGATGGTGTTTGAGAGAGTCAATAGATGTTCGCCAACCACCCATGGAGGTTGAAGACTCAAGATATCTTCGGTTAAGAGTTGAAAGCCCATTTCCTCCATTTCGGTTTATCTTGGATTAAAAGAACTTCTAGCCCAAGTGGTTGATGTTTTGATGAAACACATGAGTTAGATGGTGTTTGAGAGAGTCAATAGATGTTCGCCAACCACCCATGGAGGTTGAAGACTCAAGATATCTTCGGTTAAGAGTTGAAAGCCCATTTCCTCCATTTCGGTTTATCTTGGATTAAAAGAACTTCTAGCCCAAGTGGTTGATGTTTTGATGAAACACATGAGTTAGATGGTGTTTGAGAGAGTCAATAGATGTTCGCCAACCACCCATGGAGGTTGAAGACTCAAGATATCTTCGATTAAGAGTTGAAAGCCCATTTCGTCCATTTCGGTTTATCTTGGATTATAAGAACTTCTAGGCCAAGTGGTTGATGTTTTGATGAAACACATGAGTTAGATGGTGTTTGAGAGAGTCAATAGATGTTCGCCAACCACCCATGGAGGTTGAAGACTCAAGATATCTTCGGTTAAGAGTTGAAAGCCCATTTCCTCCATTTCGGTTTATCTTGGATTAAAAGAACTTCTAGCCCAAGTGGTTGATGTTTTGATGAAACACATGAGTTAGATGGTGTTTGAGAGAGTCAATAGATGTTCGCCAACCACCCATGGAGGTTGAAGACTCAAGATATCTTCGATTAAGAGTTGAATGCCCATTTCTTCCATTTCGGTTTATCTTGGATTAAAAGAACTTCTAGCCCAAGTGGTTGATGTTTTGATGAAACACATGAGTTAGATGGTGTTTGAGAGAGTCAATAGATGTTCGCCAACCACCCATGGAGGTTGAAGACTCAAGATATCTTCGGTTAAGAGTTGAAAGCCCATTTCCTCCATTTCGGTTTATCTTGGATTAAAAGAACTTCTAGCCCAAGTGGTTGATGTTTTGATGAAACACATGAGTTAGATGGTGTTTGAGAGAGTCAATAGATGTTCGCCAACCACCCATGGAGGTTGAAGACTCAAGATATCTTCGGTTAAGAGTTGAAAGCCCATTTCCTCCATTTCGGTTTATCTTGGATTATAAGAACTTCTAGCCCAAGTGGTTGATGTTTTGATGAAACACATGAGTTAGATGGTGTTTGAGAGAGTCAATAGATGTTCGCCAACCACCCATGGAGGTTGAAGACTCAAGATATCTTCGATTAAGAGTTGTAAGCCCATTTCTTCCTTTTCGGTTTATCTTGGCATATAAGAACTTCTAGGCCAAGTAGTTGATGTTTTCATGAAACACATGAGTTAGATGGTGTTTGAGAGAGTCAATAGATGTTCGCCAACCACCCATGGAGGTTGAAGACTCAAGATATCTTCGGTTAAGAGTTGAAAGCCCATTTCTTCCTTTTCGGTTTATCTTGGATTAAAAGAACTTCTAGGCCAAGTAGTTGATGTTTTCATGAAACAAGTGAGTTAGATGGTGTTTGAGAGAGTCAATAGATGTTCGCCAACCACCCATGGAGGTTGAAGACTCAAGATATCTTCGGTTAAGAGTTGAAAGCCCATTTCCTCCATTTCGGTTTATCTTGGATTAAAAGAACTTCTAGCCCAAGTGGTTGATGTTTTGATGAAACACATGAGTTAGATGGTGTTTGAGAGAGTCAATAGATGTTCGCCAACCACCCATGGAGGTTGAAGACTCAAGATATCTTCGGTTAAGAGTTGAAAGCCCATTTCCTCCATTTCGGTTTATCTTGGATTATAAGAACTTCTAGCCCAAGTGGTTGATGTTTTGATGAAACACATGAGTTAGATGGTGTTTGAGAGAGTCAATAGATGTTCGCCAACCACCCATGGAGGTTGAAGACTCAAGATATCTTCGATTAAGAGTTGTAAGCCCATTTCTTCCATTTCGGTTTATCTTGGATTATAAGAACTTCTAGGCCAAGTGGTTGATGTTTTGATGAAACAAGTGAGTTAGATGGTGTTTGAGAGAGTCAATAGATGTTCGCCAACCACCCATGGAGGTTGAAGACTCAAGATATCTTCGGTTAAGAGTTGAAAGCCCATTTCCTCCATTTCGGTTTATCTTGGATTATAAGAACTTCTAGCCCAAGTGGTTGATGTTTTGATGAAACACATGAGTTAGATGGTGTTTGAGAGAGTCAATAGATGTTCGCCAACCACCCATGGAGGTTGAAGACTCAAGATATCTTCGGTTAAGAGTTGAAAGCCCATTTCTTCCATTTCGGTTTATCTTGGATTATAAGAACTTCTAGGCCAAGTTGTTGATGTTTTGATGAAACAAGTGAGTTAGATGGTGTTTGAGAGAGTCAATAGATGTTCGCCAACCACCCATGGAGGTTGAAGACTCAAGATATCTTCGGTTAAGAGTTGAAAGCCCATTTCTTCCATTTCGGTTTATCTTGGATTATAAGAACTTCTAGGCCAAGTGGTTGATGTTTTGATGAAACATATGAGTTTGATGGTGTTTGAGAGAGTCAATAGATGTTCGCCAACCACCCATGGAGGTTGAAGACACAAGATATCTTCGATTAAGAGTTGTAAGCCCATTTCTTCCATTTCGGTTTATCTTGGATTAAAAGAACTTCTAGCCCAAGTGGTTGATGTTTTGATGAAACACATGAGTTAGATGGTGTTTGAGAGAGTCAATAGATGTTCGCCAACCACCCATGGAGGTTGAAGACTCAAGATATCTTCGGTTAAGAGTTGAAAGCCCATTTCCTCCATTTCGGTTTATCTTGGATTAAAAGAACTTCTAGCCCAAGTGGTTGATGTTTTGATGAAACACATGAGTTAGATGGTGTTTGAGAGAGTCAATAGATGTTCGCCAACCACCCATGGAGGTTGAAGACTCAAGATATCTTCGGTTAAGAGTTGAAAGCCCATTTCCTCCATTTCGGTTTATCTTGGATTAAAAGAACTTCTAGCCCAAGTGGTTGATGTTTTGATGAAACACATGAGTTAGATGGTGTTTGAGAGAGTCAATAGATGTTCGCCAACCACCCATGGAGGTTGAAGACTCAAGATATCTTCGATTAAGAGTTGAAAGCCCATTTCATCCATTTCGGTTTATCTTGGATTAAAAGAACTTCTAGCCCAAGTGGTTGATGTTTTGATGAAACACATGAGTTAGATGGTGTTTGAGAGAGTCAATAGATGTTCGCCAACCACCCATGGAGGTTGAAGACTCAAGATATCTTCGGTTAAGAGTTGAAAGCCCATTTCTTCCATTTCGGTTTATCTTGGATTATAAGAACTTCTAGGCCAAGTGGTTGATGTTTTGATGAAACACATGAGTTAGATGGTGTTTGAGAGAGTCAATAGATGTTCGCCAACCACCCATGGAGGTTGAAGACTCAAGATATCTTCGGTTAAGAGTTGAAAGCCCATTTCCTCCATTTCGGTTTATCTTGGATTATAAGAACTTCTAGCCCAAGTGGTTGATGTTTTGATGAAACACATGAGTTAGATGGTGTTTGAGAGAGTCAATAGATGTTCGCCAACCACCCATGGAGGTTGAAGACACAAGATATCTTCGATTAAGAGTTGAAAGCCCATTTCCTCCATTTCGGTTTATCTTGGATTATAAGAACTTCTAGCCCAAGTGGTTGATGTTTTCATGAAACAAGTGAGTTAGATGGTGTTTGAGAGAGTCAATAGATGTTCGCCAACCACCCATGGAGGTTGAAGACTCAAGATATCTTCGGTTAAGAGTTGAAAGCCCATTTCCTCCATTTCGGTTTATCTTGGATTAAAAGAACTTCTAGCCCAAGTGGTTGATGTTTTGATGAAACACATGAGTTAGATGGTGTTTGAGAGAGTCAATAGATGTTCGCCAACCACCCATGGAGGTTGAAGACTCAAGATATCTTCGATTAAGAGTTGAAAGCCCATTTCCTCCATTTCGGTTTATCTTGGATTAAAAGAACTTCTAGCCCAAGTGGTTGATGTTTTGATGAAACACATGAGTTAGATGGTGTTTGAGAGAGTCAATAGATGTTCGCCAACCACCCATGGAGGTTGAAGACTCAAGATATCTTCGGTTAAGAGTTGAAAGCCCATTTCCTCCATTTCGGTTTATCTTGGATTATAAGAACTTCTAGGCCAAGTGGTTGATGTTTTCATGAAACAAGTGAGTTAGATGGTGTTTGAGAGAGTCAATAGATGTTCGCCAACCACCCATGGAGGTTGAAGACTCAAGATATCTTCGGTTAAGAGTTGAAAGCCCATTTCCTCCATTTCGGTTTATCTTGGATTAAAAGAACTTCTAGCCCAAGTGGTTGATGTTTTGATGAAACACATGAGTTAGATGGTGTTTGAGAGAGTCAATAGATGTTCGCCAACCACCCATGGAGGTTGAAGACACAAGATATCTTCGATTAAGAGTTGAAAGCCCATTTCCTCCATTTCGGTTTATCTTGGATTATAAGAACTTCTAGCCCAAGTGGTTGATGTTTTGATGAAACACATGAGTTAGATGGTGTTTGAGAGAGTCAATAGATGTTCGCCAACCACCCATGGAGGTTGAAGACTCAAGATATCTTCGATTAAGAGTTGTAAGCCCATTTCGTCCATTTCGGTTTATCTTGGATTATAAGAACTTCTAGGCCAAGTGGTTGATGTTTTGATAAAACACATGAGTTAGATGGTGTTTGAGAGAGTCAATAGATGTTCGCCAACCACCCATGGAGGTTGAAGACACAAGATATCTTCGATTAAGTGTTGTAAGCCCATTTCCTCCATTTCGGTTTATCTTGGATTATAAGAACTTCTAGGCCAAGTGGTTAATGTTTTGATGAAACACATGAGTTAGATGGTGTTTGAGAGTGTCAATAGATGTTCGCCAACCACCCATGGAGGTTGAAGACTCAAGATATCTTCGATTAAGAGTTGAAAGCCCATTTCTTCCATTTCGGTTTATCTTGGATTAAAAGAACTTCTAGCCCAAGTGGTTGATGTTTTGATGAAACACATGAGTTAGATGGTGTTTGAGAGAGTCAATAGATGTTCGCCAACCACCCATGGAGGTTGAAGACTCAAGATATCTTCGGTTAAGAGTTGAAAGCCCATTTCTTCCATTTCGGTTTATCTTGGATTATAAGAACTTCTAGGCCAAGTGGTTGATGTTTTGATGAAACACATGAGTTAGATGGTGTTTGAGAGAGTCAATAGATGTTCGCCAACCACCCATGGAGGTTGAAGACTCAAGATATCTTCGGTTAAGAGTTGAAAGCCCATTTCCTCCATTTCGGTTTATCTTGGATTAAAAGAACTTCTAGCCCAAGTGGTTGATGTTTTGATGAAACACATGAGTTAGATGGTGTTTGAGAGAGTCAATAGATGTTCGCCAACCACCCATGGAGGTTGAAGACTCAAGATATCTTCGGTTAAGAGTTGAAAGCCCATTTCCTCCATTTCGGTTTATCTTGGATTAAAAGAACTTCTAGCCCAAGTGGTTGATGTTTTGATGAAACACATGAGTTAGATGGTGTTTGAGAGAGTCAATAGATGTTCGCCAACCACCCATGGAGGTTGAAGACTCAAGATATCTTCGATTAAGAGTTGAAAGCCCATTTCCTCCATTTCGGTTTATCTTGGATTATAAGAACTTCTAGCCCAAGTGGTTGATGTTTTGATGAAACACATGAGTTAGATGGTGTTTGAGAGAGTCAATAGATGTTCGCCAACCACCCATGGAGGTTGAAGACTCAAGATATCTTCGGTTAAGAGTTGAAAGCCCATTTCCTCCATTTCGGTTTATCTTGGATTAAAAGAACTTCTAGCCCAAGTGGTTGATGTTTTGATGAAACACATGAGTTAGATGGTGTTTGAGAGAGTCAATAGATGTTCGCCAACCACCCATGGAGGTTGAAGACTCAAGATATCTTCGATTAAGAGTTGAAAGCCCATTTCTTCCTTTTCGGTTTATCTTGGAATATAAGAACTTCTAGGCCAAGTTGTTGATGTTTTGATGAAACAAGTGAGTTAGATGGTGTTTGAGAGAGTCAATAGATGTTCGCCAACCACCCATGGAGGTTGAAGACTCAAGATATCTTCGGTTAAGAGTTGAAAGCCCATTTCCTCCATTTCGGTTTATCTTGGATTAAAAGAACTTCTAGCCCAAGTGGTTGATGTTTTGATGAAACACATGAGTTAGATGGTGTTTGAGAGAGTCAATAGATGTTCGCCAACCACCCATGGAGGTTGAAGACACAAGATATCTTCGATTAAGAGTTGTAAGCCCATTTCTTCCATTTCGGTTTATCTTGGATTATAAGAACTTCTAGCCCAAGTGGTTGATGTTTTGATGAAACACATGAGTTAGATGGTGTTTGAGAGAGTCAATAGATGTTCGCCAACCACCCATGGAGGTTGAAGACACAAGATATCTTCGATTAAGAGTTGTAAGCCCATTTCTTCCTTTTCGGTTTATCTTGGAATATACGAACTTCTAGGCCAAGTAGTTGATGTTTTCATGAAACAAGTGAGTTAGATGGTGTTTGAGAGAGTCAATAGATGTTCGCCAACCACCCATGGAGGTTGAAGACTCAAGATATCTTCGGTTAAGAGTTGAAAGCCCATTTCCTCCATTTCGGTTTATCTTGGATTATAAGAACTTCTAGCCCAAGTGGTTGATGTTTTGATGAAACACATGAGTTAGATGGTGTTTGAGAGAGTCAATAGATGTTCGCCAACCACCCATGGAGGTTGAAGACACAAGATATCTTCGATTAAGAGTTGAAAGCCCATTTCCTCCATTTCGGTTTATCTTGGATTATAAGAACTTCTAGCCCAAGTGGTTGATGTTTTGATGAAACACATGAGTTAGATGGTGTTTGAGAGAGTCAATAGATGTTCGCCAACCACCCATGGAGGTTGAAGACTCAAGATATCTTCGATTAAGAGTTGTAAGCCCATTTCTTCCATTTCGGTTTATCTTGGATTATAAGAACTTCTAGGCCAAGTGGTTGATGTTTTGATGAAACACATGAGTTAGATGGTGTTTGAGAGAGTCAATAGATGTTCGCCAACCACCCATGGAGGTTGAAGACACAAGATATCTTCGATTAAGAGTTGAAAGCCCATTTCATCCATTTCGGTTTATCTTGGATTAAAAGAACTTCTAGCCCAAGTGGTTGATGTTTTGATGAAACACATGAGTTAGATGGTGTTTGAGAGAGTCAATAGATGTTCGCCAACCACCCATGGAGGTTGAAGACTCAAGATATCTTCGGTTAAGAGTTGAAAGCCCATTTCCTCCATTTCGGTTTATCTTGGATTAAAAGAACTTCTAGCCCAAGTGGTTGATGTTTTGATGAAACACATGAGTTAGATGGTGTTTGAGAGAGTCAATAGATGTTCGCCAACCACCCATGGAGGTTGAAGACTCAAGATATCTTCGGTTAAGAGTTGAAAGCCCATTTCTTCCATTTCGGTTTATCTTGGATTATAAGAACTTCTAGGCCAAGTGGTTGATGTTTTGATGAAACACATGAGTTAGATGGTGTTTGAGAGAGTCAATAGATGTTCGCCAACCACCCATGGAGGTTGAAGACTCAAGATATCTTCGGTTAAGAGTTGAAAGCCCATTTCCTCCATTTCGGTTTATCTTGGATTATAAGAACTTCTAGCCCAAGTGGTTGATGTTTTGATGAAACACATGAGTTAGATGGTGTTTGAGAGAGTCAATAGATGTTCGCCAACCACCCATGGAGGTTGAAGACTCAAGATATCTTCGATTAAGAGTTGAAAGCCCATTTCTTCCATTTCGGTTTATCTTGGATTATAAGAACTTCTAGCCCAAGTGGTTGATGTTTTGATGAAACACATGAGTTAGATGGTGTTTGAGAGAGTCAATAGATGTTCGCCAACCACCCATGGAGGTTGAAGACACAAGATATCTTCGATTAAGAGTTGAAAGCCCATTTCCTCCATTTCGGTTTATCTTGGATTATAAGAACTTCTAGCCCAAGTGGTTGATGTTTTGATGAAACACATGAGTTAGATGGTGTTTGACAGAGTCAATAGATGTTCGCCAACCACCCATGGAGGTTGAAGACTCAAGATATCTTCGGTTAAGAGTTGAAAGCCCATTTCCTCCATTTCGGTTTATCTTGGATTAAAAGAACTTCTAGCCCAAGTGGTTGATGTTTTGATGAAACACATGAGTTAGATGGTGTTTGAGAGAGTCAATAGATGTTCGCCAACCACCCATGGAGGTTGAAGACTCAAGATATCTTCGATTAAGAGTTGTAAGCCCATTTCCTCCATTTCGGTTTATCTTGGATTATAAGAACTTCTAGGCCAAGTGGTTGATGTTTTCATGAAACAAGTGAGTTAGATGGTGTTTGAGAGAGTCAATAGATGTTCGCCAACCACCCATGGAGGTTGAAGACTCAAGATATCTTCGGTTAAGAGTTGAAAGCCCATTTCCTCCATTTCGGTTTATCTTGGATTAAAAGAACTTCTAGCCCAAGTGGTTGATGTTTTGATGAAACACATGAGTTAGATGGTGTTTGAGAGAGTCAATAGATGTTCGCCAACCACCCATGGAGGTTGAAGACTCAAGATATCTTCGATTAAGAGTTGTAAGCCCATTTCTTCCATTTCGGTTTATCTTGGATTATAAGAACTTCTAGGCCAAGTGGTTGATGTTTTGATGAAACACATGAGTTAGATGGTGTTTGAGAGAGTCAATAGATGTTCGCCAACCACCCATGGAGGTTGAAGACTCAAGATATCTTCGGTTAAGAGTTGAAAGCCCATTTCCTCCATTTCGGTTTATCTTGGATTAAAAGAACTTCTAGCCCAAGTGGTTGATGTTTTGATGAAACACATGAGTTAGATGGTGTTTGAGAGAGTCAATAGATGTTCGCCAACCACCCATGGAGGTTGAAGACTCAAGATATCTTCGGTTAAGAGTTGAAAGCCCATTTCCTCCATTTCGGTTTATCTTGGATTATAAGAACTTCTAGCCCAAGTGGTTGATGTTTTGATGAAACACATGAGTTAGATGGTGTTTGAGAGAGTCAATAGATGTTCGCCAACCACCCATGGAGGTTGAAGACTCAAGATATCTTCGATTAAGAGTTGTAAGCCCATTTCTTCCTTTTCGGTTTATCTTGGATTATAAGAACTTCTAGGCCAAGTAGTTGATGTTTTGATGAAACACATGAGTTAGATGGTGTTTGAGAGAGTCAATAGATGTTCGCCAACCACCCATGGAGGTTGAAGACTCAAGATATCTTCGGTTAAGAGTTGAAAGCCCATTTCCTCCATTTCGGTTTATCTTGGATTAAAAGAACTTCTAGCCCAAGTGGTTGATGTTTTGATGAAACACATGAGTTAGATGGTGTTTGAGAGAGTCAATAGATGTTCGCCAACCACCCATGGAGGTTGAAGACTCAAGATATCTTCGGTTAAGAGTTGAAAGCCCATTTCCTCCATTTCGGTTTATCTTGGATTAAAAGAACTTCTAGCCCAAGTGGTTGATGTTTTGATGAAACACATGAGTTAGATGGTGTTTGAGAGAGTCAATAGATGTTCGCCAACCACCCATGGAGGTTGAAGACTCAAGATATCTTCGATTAAGAGTTGTAAGCCCATTTCTTCCTTTTCGGTTTATCTTGGCATATAAGAACTTCTAGGCCAAGTAGTTGATGTTTTGATGAAACACATGAGTTAGATGGTGTTTGAGAGAGTCAATAGATGTTCGCCAACCACCCATGGAGGTTGAAGACTCAAGATATCTTCGGTTAAGAGTTGAAAGCCCATTTCTTCCATTTCGGTTTATCTTGGATTATAAGAACTTCTAGGCCAAGTGGTTGATGTTTTGATGAAACAAGTGAGTTAGATGGTGTTTGAGAGAGTCAATAGATGTTCGCCAACCACCCATGGAGGTTGAAGACTCAAGATATCTTCGGTTAAGAGTTGAAAGCCCATTTCCTCCATTTCGGTTTATCTTGGATTAAAAGAACTTCTAGCCCAAGTGGTTGATGTTTTGATGAAACACATGAGTTAGATGGTGTTTGAGAGAGTCAATAGATGTTCGCCAACCACCCATGGAGGTTGAAGACTCAAGATATCTTCGATTAAGAGTTGTAAGCCCATTTCTTCCATTTCGGTTTATCTTGGATTAAAAGAACTTCTAGCCCAAGTGGTTGATGTTTTGATGAAACACATGAGTTAGATGGTGTTTGAGAGAGTCAATAGATGTTCGCCAACCACCCATGGAGGTTGAAGACTCAAGATATCTTCGGTTAAGAGTTGAAAGCCCATTTCCTCCATTTCGGTTTATCTTGGATTAAAAGAACTTCTAGCCCAAGTGGTTGATGTTTTGATGAAACACATGAGTTAGATGGTGTTTGAGAGAGTCAATAGATGTTCGCCAACCACCCATGGAGGTTGAAGACTCAAGATATCTTCGGTTAAGAGTTGAAAGCCCATTTCCTCCATTTCGGTTTATCTTGGATTATAAGAACTTCTAGCCCAAGTGGTTGATGTTTTGATGAAACACATGAGTTAGATGGTGTTTGAGAGAGTCAATAGATGTTCGCCAACCACCCATGGAGGTTGAAGACTCAAGATATCTTCGATTAAGAGTTGTAAGCCCATTTCGTCCATTTCGGTTTATCTTGGATTATAAGAACTTCTAGGCCAAGTGGTTGATGTTTTGATGAAACACATGAGTTAGATGGTGTTTGAGAGAGTCAATAGATGTTCGCCAACCACCCATGGAGGTTGAAGACTCAAGATATCTTCGGTTAAGAGTTGTAAGCCCATTTCTTCCATTTCGGTTTATCTTGGATTATAAGAACTTCTTGGCCAAGTGGTTGATGTTTTGATGAAACATATGAGTTTGATGGTGTTTGAGAGAGTCAATAGATGTTCGCCAACCACCCATGGAGGTTGAAGACTCAAGATATCTTCGGTTAAGAGTTGAAAGCCCATTTCCTCCATTTCGGTTTATCTTGGATTAAAAGAACTTCTAGCCCAAGTGGTTGATGTTTTGATGAAACACATGAGTTAGATGGTGTTTGAGAGAGTCAATAGATGTTCGCCAACCACCCATGGAGGTTGAAGACTCAAGATATCTTCGATTAAGAGTTGAAAGCCCATTTCCTCCATTTCGGTTTATCTTGGATTATAAGAACTTCTAGCCCAAGTGGTTGATGTTTTGATGAAACACATGAGTTAGATGGTGTTTGAGAGAGTCAATAGATGTTCGCCAACCACCCATGGAGGTTGAAGACTCAAGATATCTTCGGTTAAGAGTTGAAAGCCCATTTCCTCCATTTCGGTTTATCTTGGATTATAAGAACTTCTAGCCCAAGTGGTTGATGTTTTGATGAAACACATGAGTTAGATGGTGTTTGAGAGAGTCAATAGATGTTCGCCAACCACCCATGGAGGTTGAAGACTCAAGATATCTTCGATTAAGAGTTGAAAGCCCATTTCCTCCATTTCGGTTTATCTTGGATTATAAGAACTTCTAGCCCAAGTGGTTGATGTTTTGATGAAACACATGAGTTAGATGGTGTTTGAGAGAGTCAATAGATGTTCGCCAACCACCCATGGAGGTTGAAGACTCAAGATATCTTCGATTAAGAGTTGAAAGCCCATTTCCTCCATTTCGGTTTATCTTGGATTATAAGAACTTCTAGCCCAAGTGGTTGATGTTTTGATGAAACAAGTGAGTTAGATGGTGTTTGAGAGAGTCAATAGATGTTCGCCAACCACCCATGGAGGTTGAAGACTCAAGATATCTTCGGTTAAGAGTTGAAAGCCCATTTCCTCCATTTCGGTTTATCTTGGATTAAAAGAACTTCTAGCCCAAGTGGTTGATGTTTTGATGAAACACATGAGTTAGATGGTGTTTGAGAGAGTCAATAGATGTTCGCCAACCACCCATGGAGGTTGAAGACTCAAGATATCTTCGGTTAAGAGTTGAAAGCCCATTTCCTCCATTTCGGTTTATCTTGGATTATAAGAACTTCTAGCCCAAGTGGTTGATGTTTTGATGAAACACATGAGTTAGATGGTGTTTGAGAGAGTCAATAGATGTTCGCCAACCACCCATGGAGGTTGAAGACTCAAGATATCTTCGATTAAGAGTTGAAAGCCCATTTCTTCCATTTCGGTTTATCTTGGATTATAAGAACTTCTAGGCCAAGTGGTTGATGTTTTGATGAAACATATGAGTTAGATGGTGTTTGAGAGAGTCAATAGATGTTCGCCAACCACCCATGGAGGTTGAAGACTCAAGATATCTTCGGTTAAGAGTTGAAAGCCCATTTCTTCCATTTCGGTTTATCTTGGATTATAAGAACTTCTAGCCCAAGTGGTTGATGTTTTGATGAAACAAGTGAGTTAGATGGTGTTTGAGAGAGTCAATAGATGTTCGCCAACCACCCATGGAGGTTGAAGACTCAAGATATCTTCGGTTAAGAGTTGAAAGCCCATTTCCTCCATTTCGGTTTATCTTGGATTAAAAGAACTTCTAGCCCAAGTGGTTGATGTTTTGATGAAACACATGAGTTAGATGGTGTTTGAGAGAGTCAATAGATGTTCGCCAACCACCCATGGAGGTTGAAGACTCAAGATATCTTCGATTAAGAGTTGAAAGCCCATTTCCTCCATTTCGGTTTATCTTGGATTATAAGAACTTCTAGCCCAAGTGGTTGATGTTTTGATGAAACACATGAGTTAGATGGTGTTTGAGAGAGTCAATAGATGTTCGCCAACCACCCATGGAGGTTGAAGACACAAGATATCTTCGATTAAGAGTTGTAAGCCCATTTCTTCCTTTTCGGTTTATCTTGGATTATAAGAACTTCTAGCCCAAGTGGTTGATGTTTTGATGAAACACATGAGTTAGATGGTGTTTGAGAGAGTCAATAGATGTTCGCCAACCACCCATGGAGGTTGAAGACTCAAGATATCTTCGATTAAGAGTTGAAAGCCCATTTCCTCCATTTCGGTTTATCTTGGATTATAAGAACTTCTAGCCCAAGTGGTTGATGTTTTGATGAAACACATGAGTTAGATGGTGTTTGAGAGAGTCAATAGATGTTCGCCAACCACCCATGGAGGTTGAAGACTCAAGATATCTTCGATTAAGAGTTGTAAGCCCATTTCTTCCATTTCGGTTTATCTTGGATTATAAGAACTTCTAGGCCAAGTGGTTGATGTTTTGATGAAACACATGAGTTAGATGGTGTTTGAGAGAGTCAATAGATGTTCGCCAACCACCCATGGAGGTTGAAGACTCAAGATATCTTCGGTTAAGAGTTGAAAGCCCATTTCCTCCATTTCGGTTTATCTTGGATTAAAAGAACTTCTAGCCCAAGTGGTTGATGTTTTGATGAAACACATGAGTTAGATGGTGTTTGAGAGAGTCAATAGATGTTCGCCAACCACCCATGGAGGTTGAAGACTCAAGATATCTTCGATTAAGAGTTGTAAGCCCATTTCTTCCATTTCGGTTTATCTTGGATTATAAGAACTTCTAGGCCAAGTGGTTGATGTTTTGATGAAACACATGAGTTAGATGGTGTTTGAGAGAGTCAATAGATGTTCGCCAACCACCCATGGAGGTTGAAGACTCAAGATATCTTCGGTTAAGAGTTGAAAGCCCATTTCCTCCATTTCGGTTTATCTTGGATTAAAAGAACTTCTAGCCCAAGTGGTTGATGTTTTGATGAAACACATGAGTTAGATGGTGTTTGAGAGAGTCAATAGATGTTCGCCAACCACCCATGGAGGTTGAAGACTCAAGATATCTTCGGTTAAGAGTTGAAAGCCCATTTCCTCCATTTCGGTTTATCTTGGATTATAAGAACTTCTAGCCCAAGTGGTTGATGTTTTGATGAAACACATGAGTTAGATGGTGTTTGAGAGAGTCAATAGATGTTCGCCAACCACCCATGGAGGTTGAAGACTCAAGATATCTTCGGTTAAGAGTTGAAAGCCCATTTCTTCCATTTCGGTTTATCTTGGATTATAAGAACTTCTAGGCCAAGTGGTTGATGTTTTGATGAAACACATGAGTTAGATGGTGTTTGAGAGAGTCAATAGATGTTCGCCAACCACCCATGGAGGTTGAAGACTCAAGATATCTTCGGTTAAGAGTTGAAAGCCCATTTCCTCCATTTCGGTTTATCTTGGATTATAAGAACTTCTAGCCCAAGTGGTTGATGTTTTGATGAAACACATGAGTTAGATGGTGTTTGAGAGAGTCAATAGATGTTCGCCAACCACCCATGGAGGTTGAAGACTCAAGATATCTTCGATTAAGAGTTGTAAGCCCATTTCTTCCATTTCGGTTTATCTTGGATTAAAAGAACTTCTAGCCCAAGTGGTTGATGTTTTGATGAAACACATGAGTTAGATGGTGTTTGAGAGAGTCAATAGATGTTCGCCAACCACCCATGGAGGTTGAAGACTCAAGATATCTTCGGTTAAGAGTTGAAAGCCCATTTCTTCCTTTTCGGTTTATCTTGGATTATAAGAACTTCTAGGCCAAGTGGTTGATGTTTTCATGAAACAAGTGAGTTAGATGGTGTTTGAGAGAGTCAATAGATGTTCGCCAACCACCCATGGAGGTTGAAGACTCAAGATATCTTCGGTTAAGAGTTGAAAGCCCATTTCCTCCATTTCGGTTTATCTTGGATTAAAAGAACTTCTAGCCCAAGTGGTTGATGTTTTGATGAAACACATGAGTTAGATGGTGTTTGAGAGAGTCAATAGATGTTCGCCAACCACCCATGGAGGTTGAAGACTCAAGATATCTTCGATTAAGAGTTGAAAGCCCATTTCCTCCATTTCGGTTTATCTTGGATTATAAGAACTTCTAGCCCAAGTGGTTGATGTTTTGATGAAACACATGAGTTAGATGGTGTTTGACAGAGTCAATAGATGTTCGCCAACCACCCATGGAGGTTGAAGACTCAAGATATCTTCGGTTAAGAGTTGAAAGCCCATTTCTTCCATTTCGGTTTATCTTGGATTATAAGAACTTCTTGGCCATGTGGTTGATGTTTTGATGAAACATATGAGTTTGATGGTGTTTGAGAGAGTCAATAGATGTTCGCCAACCACCCATGGAGGTTGAAGACACAAGATATCTTCGATTAAGAGTTGAAAGCCCATTTCCTCCATTTCGGTTTATCTTGGATTATAAGAACTTCTAGCCCAAGTGGTTGATGTTTTGATGAAACACATGAGTTAGATGGTGTTTGAGAGAGTCAATAGATGTTCGCCAACCACCCATGGAGGTTGAAGACTCAAGATATCTTCGATTAAGAGTTGTAAGCCCATTTCTTCCATTTCGGTTTATCTTGGATTATAAGAACTTCTAGGCCAAGTGGTTGATGTTTTGATGAAACACATGAGTTAGATGGTGTTTGAGAGAGTCAATAGATGTTCGCCAACCACCCATGGAGGTTGAAGACTCAAGATATCTTCGATTAAGAGTTGTAAGCCCATTTCTTCCTTTTCGGTTTATCTTGGATTATAAGAACTTCTAGGCCAAGTGGTTGATGTTTTGATGAAACAAGTGAGTTAGATGGTGTTTGAGAGAGTCAATAGATGTTCGCCAACCACCCATGGAGGTTGAAGACTCAAGATATCTTCGGTTAAGAGTTGAAAGCCCATTTCCTCCATTTCGGTTTATCTTGGATTAAAAGAACTTCTAGCCCAAGTGGTTGATGTTTTGATGAAACACATGAGTTAGATGGTGTTTGAGAGAGTCAATAGATGTTCGCCAACCACCCATGGAGGTTGAAGACTCAAGATATCTTCGGTTAAGAGTTGAAAGCCCATTTCCTCCATTTCGGTTTATCTTGGATTAAAAGAACTTCTAGCCCAAGTGGTTGATGTTTTGATGAAACACATGAGTTAGATGGTGTTTGAGAGAGTCAATAGATGTTCGCCAACCACCCATGGAGGTTGAAGACTCAAGATATCTTCGATTAAGAGTTGAAAGCCCATTTCTTCCATTTCGGTTTATCTTGGATTAAAAGAACTTCTAGCCCAAGTGGTTGATGTTTTGATGAAACACATGAGTTAGATGGTGTTTGAGAGAGTCAATAGATGTTCGCCAACCACCCATGGAGGTTGAAGACTCAAGATATCTTCGGTTAAGAGTTGAAAGCCCATTTCCTCCATTTCGGTTTATCTTGGATTAAAAGAACTTCTAGCCCAAGTGGTTGATGTTTTGATGAAACACATGAGTTAGATGGTGTTTGAGAGAGTCAATAGATGTTCGCCAACCACCCATGGAGGTTGAAGACTCAAGATATCTTCGGTTAAGAGTTGAAAGCCCATTTCTTCCATTTCGGTTTATCTTGGATTATAAGAACTTCTAGCCCAAGTGGTTGATGTTTTGATGAAACACATGAGTTAGATGGTGTTTGAGAGAGTCAATAGATGTTCGCCAACCACCCATGGAGGTTGAAGACTCAAGATATCTTCGGTTAAGAGTTGAAAGCCCATTTCCTCCATTTCGGTTTATCTTGGATTATAAGAACTTCTAGCCCAAGTGGTTGATGTTTTGATGAAACACATGAGTTAGATGGTGTTTGAGAGAGTCAATAGATGTTCGCCAACCACCCATGGAGGTTGAAGACACAAGATATCTTCGATTAAGAGTTGTAAGCCCATTTCTTCCATTTCGGTTTATCTTGGATTATAAGAACTTCTAGCCCAAGTGGTTGATGTTTTGATGAAACACATGAGTTAGATGGTGTTTGAGAGAGTCAATAGATGTTCGCCAACCACCCATGGAGGTTGAAGACTCAAGATATCTTCGGTTAAGAGTTGAAAGCCCATTTCTTCCTTTTCGGTTTATCTTGGCATATACGAACTTCTAGGCCAAGTAGTTGATGTTTTCATGAAACAAGTGAGTTAGATGGTGTTTGAGAGAGTCAATAGATGTTCGCCAACCACCCATGGAGGTTGAAGACTCAAGATATCTTCGGTTAAGAGTTGAAAGCCCATTTCCTCCATTTCGGTTTATCTTGGATTAAAAGAACTTCTAGCCCAAGTGGTTGATGTTTTGATGAAACACATGAGTTAGATGGTGTTTGAGAGAGTCAATAGATGTTCGCCAACCACCCATGGAGGTTGAAGACTCAAGATATCTTCGGTTAAGAGTTGAAAGCCCATTTCTTCCTTTTCGGTTTATCTTGGATTATAAGAACTTCTAGGCCAAGTGGTTGATGTTTTGATGAAACAAGTGAGTTAGATGGTGTTTGAGAGAGTCAATAGATGTTCGCCAACCACCCATGGAGGTTGAAGACTCAAGATATCTTCGGTTAAGAGTTGAAAGCCCATTTCCTCCATTTCGGTTTATCTTGGATTAAAAGAACTTCTAGCCCAAGTGGTTGATGTTTTGATGAAACACATGAGTTAGATGGTGTTTGAGAGAGTCAATAGATGTTCGCCAACCACCCATGGAGGTTGAAGACTCAAGATATCTTCGATTAAGAGTTGAAAGCCCATTTCCTCCATTTCGGTTTATCTTGGATTATAAGAACTTCTAGCCCAAGTGGTTGATGTTTTGATGAAACACATGAGTTAGATGGTGTTTGACAGAGTCAATAGATGTTCGCCAACCACCCATGGAGGTTGAAGACTCAAGATATCTTCGGTTAAGAGTTGAAAGCCCATTTCCTCCATTTCGGTTTATCTTGGATTAAAAGAACTTCTAGCCCAAGTGGTTGATGTTTTGATGAAACACATGAGTTAGATGGTGTTTGAGAGAGTCAATAGATGTTCGCCAACCACCCATGGAGGTTGAAGACTCAAGATATCTTCGATTAAGAGTTGTAAGCCCATTTCTTCCATTTCGGTTTATCTTGGATTAAAAGAACTTCTAGCCCAAGTGGTTGATGTTTTGATGAAACACATGAGTTAGATGGTGTTTGAGAGAGTCAATAGATGTTCGCCAACCACCCATGGAGGTTGAAGACTCAAGATATCTTCGGTTAAGAGTTGAAAGCCCATTTCCTCCATTTCGGTTTATCTTGGATTAAAAGAACTTCTAGCCCAAGTGGTTGATGTTTTGATGAAACACATGAGTTAGATGGTGTTTGAGAGAGTCAATAGATGTTCGCCAACCACCCATGGAGGTTGAAGACTCAAGATATCTTCGGTTAAGAGTTGAAAGCCCATTTCCTCCATTTCGGTTTATCTTGGATTAAAAGAACTTCTAGCCCAAGTGGTTGATGTTTTGATGAAACACATGAGTTAGATGGTGTTTGAGAGAGTCAATAGATGTTCGCCAACCACCCATGGAGGTTGAAGACTCAAGATATCTTCGATTAAGAGTTGAAAGCCCATTTTTTCCATTTCGGTTTATCTTGGATTAAAAGAACTTCTAGCCCAAGTGGTTGATGTTTTGATGAAACACATGAGTTAGATGGTGTTTGAGAGAGTCAATAGATGTTCGCCAACCACCCATGGAGGTTGAAGACTCAAGATATCTTCGGTTAAGAGTTGAAAGCCCATTTCCTCCATTTCGGTTTATCTTGGATTAAAAGAACTTCTAGCCCAAGTGGTTGATGTTTTGATGAAACACATGAGTTAGATGGTGTTTGAGAGAGTCAATAGATGTTCGCCAACCACCCATGGAGGTTGAAGACTCAAGATATCTTCGGTTAAGAGTTGAAAGCCCATTTCCTCCATTTCGGTTTATCTTGGATTATAAGAACTTCTAGCCCAAGTGGTTGATGTTTTGATGAAACACATGAGTTAGATGGTGTTTGAGAGAGTCAATAGATGTTCGCCAACCACCCATGGAGGTTGAAGACTCAAGATATCTTCGGTTAAGAGTTGAAAGCCCATTTCCTCCATTTCGGTTTATCTTGGATTATAAGAACTTCTAGGCCAAGTAGTTGATGTTTTCATGAAACAAGTGAGTTAGATGGTGTTTGAGAGAGTCAATAGATGTTCGCCAACCACCCATGGAGGTTGAAGACTCAAGATATCTTCGGTTAAGAGTTGAAAGCCCATTTCCTCCATTTCGGTTTATCTTGGATTAAAAGAACTTCTAGCCCAAGTGGTTGATGTTTTGATGAAACACATGAGTTAGATGGTGTTTGAGAGAGTCAATAGATGTTCGCCAACCACCCATGGAGGTTGAAGACACAAGATATCTTCGATTAAGAGTTGTAAGCCCATTTCTTCCATTTCGGTTTATCTTGGCATATACGAACTTCTAGGCCAAGTGGTTGATGTTTTCATGAAACAAGTGAGTTAGATGGTGTTTGAGAGAGTCAATAGATGTTCGCCAACCACCCATGGAGGTTGAAGACTCAAGATATCTTCGGTTAAGAGTTGAAAGCCCATTTCCTCCATTTCGGTTTATCTTGGATTAAAAGAACTTCTAGCCCAAGTGGTTGATGTTTTGATGAAACACATGAGTTAGATGGTGTTTGAGAGAGTCAATAGATGTTCGCCAACCACCCATGGAGGTTGAAGACTCAAGATATCTTCGATTAAGAGTTGAAAGCCCATTTCCTCCATTTCGGTTTATCTTGGATTATAAGAACTTCTAGCCCAAGTGGTTGATGTTTTGATGAAACACATGAGTTAGATGGTGTTTGACAGAGTCAATAGATGTTCGCCAACCACCCATGGAGGTTGAAGACTCAAGATATCTTCGGTTAAGAGTTGAAAGCCCATTTCTTCCATTTCGGTTTATCTTGGATTATAAGAACTTCTAGGCCAAGTGGTTGATGTTTTGATGAAACACATGAGTTAGATGGTGTTTGAGAGAGTCAATAGATGTTCGCCAACCACCCATGGAGGTTGAAGACTCAAGATATCTTCGATTAAGAGTTGTAAGCCCATTTCCTCCATTTCGGTTTATCTTGGATTATAAGAACTTCTAGGCCAAGTGGTTGATGTTTTGATGAAACACATGAGTTAGATGGTGTTTGAGAGAGTCAATAGATGTTCGCCAACCACCCATGGAGGTTGAAGACTCAAGATATCTTCGGTTAAGAGTTGAAAGCCCATTTCCTCCATTTCGGTTTATCTTGGATTAAAAGAACTTCTAGCCCAAGTGGTTGATGTTTTGATGAAACACATGAGTTAGATGGTGTTTGAGAGAGTCAATAGATGTTCGCCAACCACCCATGGAGGTTGAAGACTCAAGATATCTTCGGTTAAGAGTTGAAAGCCCATTTCCTCCATTTCGGTTTATCTTGGATTAAAAGAACTTCTAGCCCAAGTGGTTGATGTTTTGATGAAACACATGAGTTAGATGGTGTTTGAGAGAGTCAATAGATGTTCGCCAACCACCCATGGAGGTTGAAGACTCAAGATATCTTCGGTTAAGAGTTGAAAGCCCATTTCCTCCATTTCGGTTTATCTTGGATTAAAAGAACTTCTAGCCCAAGTGGTTGATGTTTTGATGAAACACATGAGTTAGATGGTGTTTGAGAGAGTCAATAGATGTTCGCCAACCACCCATGGAGGTTGAAGACTCAAGATATCTTCGATTAAGAGTTGAAAGCCCATTTCCTCCATTTCGGTTTATCTTGGATTAAAAGAACTTCTAGCCCAAGTGGTTGATGTTTTGATGAAACACATGAGTTAGATGGTGTTTGAGAGAGTCAATAGATGTTCGCCAACCACCCATGGAGGTTGAAGACTCAAGATATCTTCGGTTAAGAGTTGAAAGCCCATTTCCTCCATTTCGGTTTATCTTGGATTAAAAGAACTTCTAGCCCAAGTGGTTGATGTTTTGATGAAACACATGAGTTAGATGGTGTTTGAGAGAGTCAATAGATGTTCGCCAACCACCCATGGAGGTTGAAGACTCAAGATATCTTCGGTTAAGAGTTGAAAGCCCATTTCCTCCATTTCGGTTTATCTTGGATTAAAAGAACTTCTAGCCCAAGTGGTTGATGTTTTGATGAAACACATGAGTTAGATGGTGTTTGAGAGAGTCAATAGATGTTCGCCAACCACCCATGGAGGTTGAAGACTCAAGATATCTTCGGTTAAGAGTTGTAAGCCCATTTCTTCCATTTCGGTTTATCTTGGATTATAAGAACTTCTTGGCCAAGTGGTTGATGTTTTGATGAAACACATGAGTTAGATGGTGTTTGAGAGAGTCAATAGATGTTCGCCAACCACCCATGGAGGTTGAAGACTCAAGATATCTTCGGTTAAGAGTTGAAAGCCCATTTCCTCCATTTCGGTTTATCTTGGATTAAAAGAACTTCTAGCCCAAGTGGTTGATGTTTTGATGAAACACATGAGTTAGATGGTGTTTGAGAGAGTCAATAGATGTTCGCCAACCACCCATGGAGGTTGAAGACTCAAGATATCTTCGGTTAAGAGTTGAAAGCCCATTTCCTCCATTTCGGTTTATCTTGGATTATAAGAACTTCTAGCCCAAGTGGTTGATGTTTTGATGAAACACATGAGTTAGATGGTGTTTGAGAGAGTCAATAGATGTTCGCCAACCACCCATGGAGGTTGAAGACTCAAGATATCTTCGGTTAAGAGTTGTAAGCCCATTTCTTCCATTTCGGTTTATCTTGGATTATAAGAACTTCTTGGCCATGTGGTTGATGTTTTCATGAAACATATGAGTTTGATGGTGTTTGAGAGAGTCAATAGATGTTCGCCAACCACCCATGGAGGTTGAAGACTCAAGATATCTTCGGTTAAGAGTTGAAAGCCCATTTCCTCCATTTCGGTTTATCTTGGATTATAAGAACTTCTAGCCCAAGTGGTTGATGTTTTGATGAAACACATGAGTTAGATGGTGTTTGAGAGAGTCAATAGATGTTCGCCAACCACCCATGGAGGTTGAAGACTCAAGATATCTTCGGTTAAGAGTTGAAAGCCCATTTCCTCCATTTCGGTTTATCTTGGATTATAAGAACTTCTAGCCCAAGTGGTTGATGTTTTGATGAAACACATGAGTTAGATGGTGTTTGAGAGAGTCAATAGATGTTCGCCAACCACCCATGGAGGTTGAAGACTCAAGATATCTTCGATTAAGAGTTGAAAGCCCATTTCCTCCATTTCGGTTTATCTTGGATTATAAGAACTTCTAGCCCAAGTGGTTGATGTTTTGATGAAACACATGAGTTAGATGGTGTTTGAGAGAGTCAATAGATGTTCGCCAACCACCCATGGAGGTTGAAGACTCAAGATATCTTCGGTTAAGAGTTGTAAGCCCATTTCTTCCATTTCGGTTTATCTTGGATTATAAGAACTTCTTGGCCATGTGGTTGATGTTTTCATGAAACAAGTGAGTTAGATGGTGTTTGAGAGAGTCAATAGATGTTCGCCAACCACCCATGGAGGTTGAAGACTCAAGATATCTTCGGTTAAGAGTTGAAAGCCCATTTCCTCCATTTCGGTTTATCTTGGATTAAAAGAACTTCTAGCCCAAGTGGTTGATGTTTTGATGAAACACATGAGTTAGATGGTGTTTGAGAGAGTCAATAGATGTTCGCCAACCACCCATGGAGGTTGAAGACTCAAGATATCTTCGATTAAGAGTTGAAAGCCCATTTCCTCCATTTCGGTTTATCTTGGATTAAAAGAACTTCTAGCCCAAGTGGTTGATGTTTTGATGAAACACATGAGTTAGATGGTGTTTGAGAGAGTCAATAGATGTTCGCCAACCACCCATGGAGGTTGAAGACTCAAGATATCTTCGGTTAAGAGTTGAAAGCCCATTTCCTCCATTTCGGTTTATCTTGGATTATAAGAACTTCTAGCCCAAGTGGTTGATGTTTTGATGAAACACATGAGTTAGATGGTGTTTGACAGAGTCAATAGATGTTCGCCAACCACCCATGGAGGTTGAAGACTCAAGATATCTTCGATTAAGAGTTGAAAGCCCATTTCTTCCATTTCGGTTTATCTTGGATTAAAAGAACTTCTAGCCCAAGTGGTTGATGTTTTGATGAAACACATGAGTTAGATGGTGTTTGAGAGAGTCAATAGATGTTCGCCAACCACCCATGGAGGTTGAAGACACAAGATATCTTCGATTAAGAGTTGTAAGCCCATTTCTTCCTTTTCGGTTTATCTTGGCATATACGAACTTCTAGGCCAAGTTGTTGATGTTTTGATGAAACAAGTGAGTTAGATGGTGTTTGAGAGAGTCAATAGATGTTCGCCAACCACCCATGGAGGTTGAAGACTCAAGATATCTTCGGTTAAGAGTTGAAAGCCCATTTCCTCCATTTCGGTTTATCTTGGATTAAAAGAACTTCTAGCCCAAGTGGTTGATGTTTTGATGAAACACATGAGTTAGATGGTGTTTGAGAGAGTCAATAGATGTTCGCCAACCACCCATGGAGGTTGAAGACACAAGATATCTTCGATTAAGAGTTGTAAGCCCATTTCTTCCATTTCGGTTTATCTTGGATTATAAGAACTTCTAGGCCAAGTGGTTGATGTTTTCATGAAACAAGTGAGTTAGATGGTGTTTGAGAGAGTCAATAGATGTTCGCCAACCACCCATGGAGGTTGAAGACTCAAGATATCTTCGGTTAAGAGTTGAAAGCCCATTTCCTCCATTTCGGTTTATCTTGGATTAAAAGAACTTCTAGCCCAAGTGGTTGATGTTTTGATGAAACACATGAGTTAGATGGTGTTTGAGAGAGTCAATAGATGTTCGCCAACCACCCATGGAGGTTGAAGACTCAAGATATCTTCGATTAAGAGTTGTAAGCCCATTTCTTCCATTTCGGTTTATCTTGGATTAAAAGAACTTCTAGCCCAAGTGGTTGATGTTTTGATGAAACACATGAGTTAGATGGTGTTTGAGAGAGTCAATAGATGTTCGCCAACCACCCATGGAGGTTGAAGACTCAAGATATCTTCGGTTAAGAGTTGAAAGCCCATTTCCTCCATTTCGGTTTATCTTGGATTAAAAGAACTTCTAGCCCAAGTGGTTGATGTTTTGATGAAACACATGAGTTAGATGGTGTTTGAGAGAGTCAATAGATGTTCGCCAACCACCCATGGAGGTTGAAGACTCAAGATATCTTCGGTTAAGAGTTGAAAGCCCATTTCCTCCATTTCGGTTTATCTTGGATTAAAAGAACTTCTAGCCCAAGTGGTTGATGTTTTGATGAAACACATGAGTTAGATGGTGTTTGAGAGAGTCAATAGATGTTCGCCAACCACCCATGGAGGTTGAAGACTCAAGATATCTTCGGTTAAGAGTTGAAAGCCCATTTCCTCCATTTCGGTTTATCTTGGATTAAAAGAACTTCTAGCCCAAGTGGTTGATGTTTTGATGAAACACATGAGTTAGATGGTGTTTGAGAGAGTCAATAGATGTTCGCCAACCACCCATGGAGGTTGAAGACTCAAGATATCTTCGGTTAAGAGTTGAAAGCCCATTTCTTCCTTTTCGGTTTATCTTGGCATATACGAACTTCTAGGCCAAGTAGTTGATGTTTTCATGAAACAAGTGAGTTAGATGGTGTTTGAGAGAGTCAATAGATGTTCGCCAACCACCCATGGAGGTTGAAGACTCAAGATATCTTCGGTTAAGAGTTGAAAGCCCATTTCTTCCTTTTCGGTTTATCTTGGATTATAAGAACTTCTAGCCCAAGTGGTTGATGTTTTGATGAAACACATGAGTTAGATGGTGTTTGAGAGAGTCAATAGATGTTCGCCAACCACCCATGGAGGTTGAAGACTCAAGATATCTTCGGTTAAGAGTTGAAAGCCCATTTCCTCCATTTCGGTTTATCTTGGATTATAAGAACTTCTAGGCCAAGTGGTTGATGTTTTGATGAAACAAGTGAGTTAGATGGTGTTTGAGAGAGTCAATAGATGTTCGCCAACCACCCATGGAGGTTGAAGACTCAAGATATCTTCGGTTAAGAGTTGAAAGCCCATTTCCTCCATTTCGGTTTATCTTGGATTATAAGAACTTCTAGCCCAAGTGGTTGATGTTTTGATGAAACACATGAGTTAGATGGTGTTTGAGAGAGTCAATAGATGTTCGCCAACCACCCATGGAGGTTGAAGACTCAAGATATCTTCGGTTAAGAGTTGAAAGCCCATTTCCTCCATTTCGGTTTATCTTGGATTATAAGAACTTCTAGCCCAAGTGGTTGATGTTTTGATGAAACACATGAGTTAGATGGTGTTTGAGAGAGTCAATAGATGTTCGCCAACCACCCATGGAGGTTGAAGACTCAAGATATCTTCGATTAAGAGTTGAAAGCCCATTTCTTCCTTTTCGGTTTATCTTGGCATATACGAACTTCTAGGCCAAGTAGTTGATGTTTTCATGAAACAAGTGAGTTAGATGGTGTTTGAGAGAGTCAATAGATGTTCGCCAACCACCCATGGAGGTTGAAGACTCAAGATATCTTCGGTTAAGAGTTGAAAGCCCATTTCCTCCATTTCGGTTTATCTTGGATTAAAAGAACTTCTAGCCCAAGTGGTTGATGTTTTGATGAAACACATGAGTTAGATGGTGTTTGAGAGAGTCAATAGATGTTCGCCAACCACCCATGGAGGTTGAAGACACAAGATATCTTCGATTAAGAGTTGTAAGCCCATTTCTTCCTTTTCGGTTTATCTTGGCATATACGAACTTCTAGGCCAAGTGGTTGATGTTTTCATGAAACAAGTGAGTTAGATGGTGTTTGAGAGAGTCAATAGATGTTCGCCAACCACCCATGGAGGTTGAAGACTCAAGATATCTTCGGTTAAGAGTTGAAAGCCCATTTCCTCCATTTCGGTTTATCTTGGATTAAAAGAACTTCTAGCCCAAGTGGTTGATGTTTTGATGAAACACATGAGTTAGATGGTGTTTGAGAGAGTCAATAGATGTTCGCCAACCACCCATGGAGGTTGAAGACTCAAGATATCTTCGATTAAGAGTTGAAAGCCCATTTCCTCCATTTCGGTTTATCTTGGATTATAAGAACTTCTAGCCCAAGTGGTTGATGTTTTGATGAAACACATGAGTTAGATGGTGTTTGAGAGAGTCAATAGATGTTCGCCAACCACCCATGGAGGTTGAAGACTCAAGATATCTTCGGTTAAGAGTTGAAAGCCCATTTCCTCCATTTCGGTTTATCTTGGATTATAAGAACTTCTAGCCCAAGTGGTTGATGTTTTGATAAAACACATGAGTTAGATGGTGTTTGAGAGAGTCAATAGATGTTCGCCAACCACCCATGGAGGTTGAAGACTCAAGATATCTTCGGTTAAGAGTTGTAAGCCCATTTCTTCCATTTCGGTTTATCTTGGATTATAAGAACTTCTTGGCCATGTGGTTGATGTTTTCATGAAACATATGAGTTTGATGGTGTTTGAGAGAGTCAATAGATGTTCGCCAACCACCCATGGAGGTTGAAGACTCAAGATATCTTCGGTTAAGAGTTGAAAGCCCATTTCTTCCATTTCGGTTTATCTTGGATTAAAAGAACTTCTAGCCCAAGTGGTTGATGTTTTGATGAAACACATGAGTTAGATGGTGTTTGAGAGAGTCAATAGATGTTCGCCAACCACCCATGGAGGTTGAAGACTCAAGATATCTTCGGTTAAGAGTTGTAAGCCCATTTCTTCCATTTCGGTTTATCTTGGATTATAAGAACTTCTTGGCCATGTGGTTGATGTTTTGATGAAACACATGAGTTAGATGGTGTTTGAGAGAGTCAATAGATGTTCGCCAACCACCCATGGAGGTTGAAGACTCAAGATATCTTCGGTTAAGAGTTGAAAGCCCATTTCCTCCATTTCGGTTTATCTTGGATTAAAAGAACTTCTAGCCCAAGTGGTTGATGTTTTGATGAAACACATGAGTTAGATGGTGTTTGAGAGAGTCAATAGATGTTCGCCAACCACCCATGGAGGTTGAAGACTCAAGATATCTTCGGTTAAGAGTTGAAAGCCCATTTCTTCCTTTTCGGTTTATCTTGGCATATACGAACTTCTAGGCCAAGTGGTTGATGTTTTCATGAAACAAGTGAGTTAGATGGTGTTTGAGAGAGTCAATAGATGTTCGCCAACCACCCATGGAGGTTGAAGACTCAAGATATCTTCGGTTAAGAGTTGAAAGCCCATTTCCTCCATTTCGGTTTATCTTGGATTAAAAGAACTTCTAGCCCAAGTGGTTGATGTTTTGATGAAACACATGAGTTAGATGGTGTTTGAGAGAGTCAATAGATGTTCGCCAACCACCCATGGAGGTTGAAGACTCAAGATATCTTCGGTTAAGAGTTGAAAGCCCATTTCATCCATTTCGGTTTATCTTGGATTATAAGAACTTCTAGGCCAAGTAGTTGATGTTTTCATGAAACAAGTGAGTTAGATGGTGTTTGAGAGAGTCAATAGATGTTCGCCAACCACCCATGGAGGTTGAAGACTCAAGATATCTTCGGTTAAGAGTTGAAAGCCCATTTCTTCCTTTTCGGTTTATCTTGGCATATACGAACTTCTAGGCCAAGTAGTTGATGTTTTCATGAAACAAGTGAGTTAGATGGTGTTTGAGAGAGTCAATAGATGTTCGCCAACCACCCATGGAGGTTGAAGACTCAAGATATCTTCGGTTAAGAGTTGAAAGCCCATTTCCTCCATTTCGGTTTATCTTGGATTAAAAGAACTTCTAGCCCAAGTGGTTGATGTTTTGATGAAACACATGAGTTAGATGGTGTTTGAGAGAGTCAATAGATGTTCGCCAACCACCCATGGAGGTTGAAGACTCAAGATATCTTCGGTTAAGAGTTGAAAGCCCATTTCCTCCATTTCGGTTTATCTTGGATTATAAGAACTTCTAGCCCAAGTGGTTGATGTTTTGATGAAACACATGAGTTAGATGGTGTTTGAGAGAGTCAATAGATGTTCGCCAACCACCCATGGAGGTTGAAGACACAAGATATCTTCGATTAAGAGTTGTAAGCCCATTTCTTCCATTTCGGTTTATCTTGGATTATAAGAACTTCTAGGCCAAGTGGTTGATGTTTTCATGAAACACATGAGTTAGATGGTGTTTGAGAGAGTCAATAGATGTTCGCCAACCACCCATGGAGGTTGAAGACTCAAGATATCATCGATTAAGAGTTGAAAGCCCATTTCTTCCTTTTCGGTTTATCTTGGATTATAAGAACTTCTAGGCCAAGTGGTTGATGTTTTGATGAAACACATGAGTTAGATGGTGTTTGAGAGAGTCAATAGATGTTCGCCAACCACCCATGGAGGTTGAAGACTCAAGATATCTTCGGTTAAGAGTTGAAAGCCCATTTCTTCCATTTCGGTTTATCTTGGATTATAAGAACTTCTAGGCCAAGTGGTTGATGTTTTGATGAAACACATGAGTTAGATGGTGTTTGAGAGAGTCAATAGATGTTCGCCAACCACCCATGGAGGTTGAAGACTCAAGATATCTTCGATTAAGAGTTGTAAGCCCATTTCTTCCATTTCGGTTTATCTTGGATTAAAAGAACTTCTAGCCCAAGTGGTTGATGTTTTGATGAAACACATGAGTTAGATGGTGTTTGAGAGAGTCAATAGATGTTCGCCAACCACCCATGGAGGTTGAAGACTCAAGATATCTTCGGTTAAGAGTTGTAAGCCCATTTCTTCCATTCCGGTTTATCTTGGATCATAAGTGTAAGACCTATTAGTTACTATGTTATTTACCAACCATATGCCTTACGTGGAGTATATAAATATAGAAAATTCGGCAGCGTTTCATTTGTTTCTTTAACATTACCACAAACTATAACATAAGCAGCGGATTTCCAACAACCATTTCAAACCAACCAGAGTACATATATTATATATATACACATACACATATATCATCAAGAGATCTCAGATCTCAACCAATACATTATCAGAGTATGCAACGTTATACAAGTGTATTCTAAACACTATCCTGACTGAGCACACTAAACATATACAGAACCGAGTACATCAAAAGTAGTATTCAGTTCCCTGTAACATCTACATAAGAATAATACACATCCTGTCATAGTTACATCACGGAGCTTAACTCCACCAAAATACACATCTCAAAAATGAGTCAACAGAATCCTCCGTATTTAACCCGTAAAGGGTCCGGGGTGTTCCTGCGAATCTGAGAAAGAGGTGGTGAGAACAACTTCCCAGTGAATATGAATAACTTGCAGATAAAGTATAAATGTAAGTAAAGAGCAAGTATAACACAATTCACAATATGTCAAGTAACACCTACCAACCAATGCAATGGATGAATGCACATGATGTTCACACCTGTTATTCACACTTTTTCTTTCTCCACTCCTCTTGTTGTGCACTAACCCCTTTCGGTTAGGCCCTCGCAATATGCATATGAATGTATTATGCCAATTCCGTTTCCTTCTAGCTAATAAGCTAGGCACCCCTCTGTTTTGTACACTAACCCTTTCCGGTTAGGTCACCTCGCAATGCAATGCAATTAAGTATGCTATTTCATTTCCATCTAGCTCATCAGCTAGGCACCCCTCTGTTTTGTACACTAACCCCTTCCGGTTAGGCCATCTCGCTATGCAATGCAATGTTCTCATACTCATATCATGCTCATTCATAATATCATCATAATCACATTACATGTAAATAATTCAAGCATATACAACACATAACCATCATGCTCAACTCTATCAAGCATCCTTACTTAGCCACACATCTTATTATAGTGCTAAACCACTTCTATCAAGCACTCTTGCTTAACTACTCATCACATTATAATGCTAAGTCATCCTTAATCCTAAACCTAGCATATGGTATCAAGACCCTAGGCATAAGCATCACAATATCACAAACAGAGTCAACCACGGCCAGCCCGTGGTGGTAACCACGGCCACGGTTCAGAAAACAAAACTCAACAAATTGGGAACAGAGACAACCACGGCCAGGGTGTGGTACAGACCACGCCCGTGGTGGTATTTCCAGAGCCAACCACGGCCAGCCCGTGGTGGAGGCCACGGCCGTGGTGTGGTATTTAAACATGAAACCAAACTTCCAGAGACAACCATGGCCAGACCGTGGTGGAGGCCACGGCCGTGGTTGGCCACGAGACACCAAAATTTCCATTCCAGAGAGAACCACGGCCAGGCCGTGGTGGAGACCACGCCTGTGGTTGGCCTTCTGGGCAGGAATAGTGCCACGCCCAACTTCAAATCAAAACCCTAATCTCTCTATGGGATCATGTCCTTAAATCCATCAAAATATAATAACCTTATCATTCACTTTCTTATACCTAAATCCTTAAAAACATATAACAAAATACATCAACCTTAAGCATAGGTGAAAACCCTAGATTCAAGCTTAATCCTACATCATACACTTTCACTCTAAGTACATCATACAATAGCACAAGTAAATCCACACTCACCTTGAAGTGCTCCTAACTTGATTCCAAGATGGGATTGGTAGTCAAGACAACCTTCCCTTCAACTTCCTTCAAAACACTCAAGCAAAACAACCAACTTTTAGACATGGGTGTTCTTGATTCTTAGGGATGAAAATGAGTTTCTCAAGAAACTATTACCATAGGGTTGAAGAAGAGATCATAGTGATCAATAACTACCAAAGAACTTAAGCCAAAAGGTGTATAAAAATACTTACTTTGGACCCTTGAACCTTGGAGCTAGCTTTGGCTATGGAGAACTTAGAGATTTGGAGAAGATGAGCCCTTTGGCTCCCTAGGCTGGCCGGTTCTCTTATGCAAGAGGGAGGGGATATTGAAATGTCCATCTTGCCCCTCACTTAAAGGAAGAATCACTAATTTGCCACTGAGGTGTTAAAAGACTAAAATACCCTTGTGATTTCTAAGAATTCCCAATAGGTCCTGAAGAAAATTAAATTTACCAGTAGGTCCTAACTTAGCCAGAATAAATCTAAGAGCTTAGACTTCGCCTATTTCTTCCTTAGGTTCTACCGAGTTCACCGGTATAGCCAGAATATCAAATCAATCATTCTAACTCAATCTATTACCATTTCTGTAACAGAACATATAATCCATTCAAAGAATTTAGCTAAATCATAACATAGGAAATTTAGGGATGTTACAATAAGAACCTCTTGACCAAGTTGTTGATATTTTGATGAAACACATGAGTTAGATGGTGTTTGAGAGTGTCAATAGATGTTCGCCAACCACCCATGGAGGTTGAAGACTCACGATATCTTCGTTTAAAAGTTGTAAGCCGATTTCTTCCTTTTCGGTTTATCTTGGATTATAAGAACTTCTAGGCCAAGTGGTTGATGTTTCGATGAAACACATGAGTTAGATGGAGTTTGAGAGTGTCAATAGATATTCGCCAACCACCCATGGAGGTTGAAGACTCAAGATATCTTCGATTAAGAGTTGTAAGCCCATTTCTTCCTTTTCGGTTTATCTTGGATTATAAGAACTTCTAGGCCAAGTGGTTGATGTTTTGATGAAACACATGAGTTAGATGGAGTTTGAGAGTGTCAATAGATGTTCACCAACCACCCATGGAGGTTGAAGACTCAAGATATCTTCGATTAAGAGTTGTAAGCCCATTTCTTCCTTTTCGGTTTATCTTGGATCATAAGAACTTCTTGGCCAAGTTGTTAATGTTTTGATGAAACTCATGAGTTAGATGGTGTTTGAGAGTGTCAAAAGATGTTCGCCAACCACCCATGCAGGTTGAAGACGCAAGATATCTTTGGTTAAGAGTTGTAAACCCATTTCTTCCATTTCGGTTTATCTTGGATTACAAGAACTTCTTGGCCAAGTTGTTGATGTTTTGTTGAAACATATGAGTTAGATGGTGTTTGAGAGTGTCAATAGATGTTCGCTAAGCACCCATAGTGGTTGAAGACTCAAGATATCTTCGTTTAAGAGTTGTAAGCCCATTTCTTCCTTTTCGGTTTATCTTGGCATATACGAACTTCTAGGCCAAGTGGTGGATGTTTTCATGTAACATATGAGTTAGATGGTGTTTGAGAGAGTCAATAGATGTTCGCCAACCACCCATGGAGGTTGAAGACTCAAGATATCTTTGTTTAGGAGTTGTAACCCCATTTCTTCCATTTCGGTTTATCTTGGATTATAAGAACTTCTAGTCCAAGTTGATGATGTTTTCATGAAACACATGTGTTAAATAGTGTTTGAGAGTGTCAATAGATGTTCGCCAACCACCCGTGGAGGTTGAAGACTCAAGATATATTCGTTTAAGAGTTGTAAGCCCATTTGTTCATTTTGGGATTATCATGGCATATAACAACTTCTAGGCCAAGTAGTATATGTTATCATGAAACAAGTGAGTTAGATGGTGTTTGAGAGTGTCAATAGATGTTCGCCAACCACCCATGGAAGTTGAAGACTCAAGATATCTTCGTTTAAAAGTTGTAAGCCCATTTCTTCCTTTTCGCTTTATGTTGGCATATAAGAACTTCTAGGCGAAGTAGTTGATGTTTTCATGAAACACGAGAGTTAGATGGTGTTTGAGAGAGTCAATAGCTGTTCGCCAACGACCCATGGTGGTTGAAGACTCAAGATATCTTTGGTTAAGAGTTGTAAGCCCATTTGTTCCTTTTCGGTTTATCTTGGATTATAAGAACTTCTTGGCCAAGTAGTTGATGTTTTCATGGAACAAGTGAGGTAGATGGTGTTTGAGAGAGTCAATAGATGTTCGCTAACCACCCATGGAGGTTGAAGACTCAAGATATCTTCGGGTAAGTGTTATAAGCCCATTTGTTCCTTTTCGGTTTATCTTGGATTATAAGAACTTCTAGTCCAAGTTGATGATGTTTTCATGAAACACATCAGTTAGATGGTGTTTGAGAGAGTCAATAGATGTTCGCCAACCACCCAGGGAGGTTGAAGACTCAAGATATCTTCGGTTAAGAGTTGTAAGCCCATTTCATCCATTCCAGTTTATCTTGGATTAAAAAAACTTCTAGGCCAAGTGGTTGATGTTTTCATGAAACACATGAGTTATATGGTGTTTGAGAGAGTCAATAGATGTTTGCCAACCACCCATGGAGGTTGAAGACTCAAGATATCTTCGATTAAGAGTTGTATGCCCATTTCTTCCTTTTCGGTTTATCTTGGATCATAAGAACTTCTTGGCCAAGTTGTTGATGTTTTGATGAAACACATGAGTTAGATAGTGTTTGAGACTGTCAAAAGATGTTCGCCATCCACCCATGCAGGTTGAAGACGCAAGATATCTTTGGTTAAGAGTTGTAAACCCATTTCTTCCATTTCGGTTTATCTTGGATTACAAGAACTTCTTGGCCAAGTTGTTGATCTTTTGTTGAAACATATGAGTTAGATGGTGTTTGAGAGTGTCAATAGATGTTCGCTAAGCACCCATAGTGGTTGAAGACTCAAGATATCTTCGTTTAAGAGTTGTAAGCCCATTTCTTCCTTTTCGGTTTATCTTGGCATATACGAACTTCTAGGCCAATTGGTTGATGTCTTCATGTAACATATGAGTTAGATGGTGTTTGAGAGAGTCAATAGATGTTCGCCAACCACCCATAGAGGTTGAAGACTCAAGATATCTTTGTTTAGGAGTTGTAACCCCATTTCTTCCATTTCGGTTTATCTTGGATTATAAGAACTTCTAGTCCAAGTTGATGATGATTTCATGAAACACATGTGTTAGATGGTGTTTGAGAGTGTCAATAGATGTTCGCCAACCACCCATGGTGGTTGAAGACTCAAGATATCTTCGATTAAGAGTTGTAAGCCCATTTGTTCCGTTTCGGTTTATCTTGGATTATAAGAACTTCTTGGCCAAGTTGTTAATGTTTTGATGAAACTCATGAGTTAGATGGTGTTTGAGAGAGTCAATAGATGTTCGCCAACCACCCATGGAGGTTGAAGACTCAAGATATCTTCGTTTAAAAGTTGTAATCCATTTCTTCTTTTTCGCTTTATGTTGGCATATAAGAACTTCTAGGCGAAGTAGTTGATGTTTTCATGAAACAAGAGAGTTAGATGGTGTTTGAGAGAGTCAATAGATGTTCGCCAACCACCCATGGTGGTTGAAGACTAAAGATATCTTCGGTTAAGAGTTGTAAGCCCATTTGTTCCTTTTCGGTTTATCTTGGATTATCAGAACTTCTTGGCAGAGTAGTTGATGTTTTCATGAAACAAGTGAGGTAGATGGTGTTTGCTAGTGTCAATAGATGTTCGCCAACCACCCATGGAGGTTGAAGACTCAAGATATCTTTGTTTAGGAGTTGTAACCGCATTTCTTCCATTTCGGTTTATCTTGGATTATAAGAACTTCTAGTCCAAGTTGATGATGTTTTCATGAAACATATGAGTTAGATGGTGTTTGAGAGAGTTAATAGATGTTTGCCAACAGCCCATGGAGGTTGAAGACTCAAGATATATTCGTTTAAGAGTTGTAAGCCCATTTGTTCATTTTGGGATTATCTTGGCATATAACAACTTCTAGGCTAAGTAGTATATGTTATCATGAAACAAGTGAGTTAGATGGTGTTTGAGAGTGTCAATAGATGTTCGCCAACCACCCATGGAAGTTGAAGACTCAAGATATCTTCGTTTAAAAGTTGTAAGCCCATTTCTTCCTTTTCGCTTTATGTTGGCATATAAGAACTTCTAGGCGAAGTAGTTGATGTTTTCATGAAACAAGAGAGTTAGATGGTGTTTGAGAGAGTCAATAGATGTTCGCCAACCACCCATGGTGGTTGAAGACTCAAGATATCTTCGGTCAAGAGTTGTAAGCCCATTTGTTCCTTTTCGGTTTATCTTGGATTATAAGAACTTCTTGGCCAAATAGTTGATGTTTTCATGAAACAAGTGATGTAGATGGTGTTTGAGAGAGTCAATAGATGTTCGCCAACCACCCATGGAGGTTGAAGACTCAAGATATCTTCGGTTAAGTGTTATAAGCCCATTTGTTCCTTTTCGGTTTATCTTGGATTATAAGAACTTCTAGGCCAAGTGGTTGATGTTTTCATGAAACACATGAGTTAGATGGTGTTTGAGAGAGTCATTAGATGAACGCCAACCACCCATGGAGGTTGAAGACTCACGATATCTTCGTTTAAAAGTTGTCAGCCGATTTCTTCCTTTTCGGTTTATCTTGGATTATAAGAACTTCTAGGCCAAGTGGTTGATGTTTTGATGAAACACATGAGTTAGATGGAGTTTGAGAGTGTCAATAGATGTTCGCCAACCACCCATGGAGGTTGAAGACTCAAGATGATGGAGACCAAGGAAGCTCAAGTGGAAGGCCAATGGGCCCGAGGCCCAAAGATGCACTGCAAGGACTTGGAGTCCGGATGACAAGGTCAAGAGCTAAGAAGGCTAAGAAGAATTTGGATAAAGAAGTCAATTATTTTTTCTCACTCAAGCCCATTCTAGAAGAAGAAACACTGAAGATGGTCCAAATGATCCAAGTTGATGAAGGGCCCAATATGGGGCATGATTTCTTCTTAGTAATTTTATTTAACTATGTATTTGAACCTTTTAATCTTTTCAATTTTGTTTCTTATTTTCTTTTTGGGATATTTTGTAATAAGGGCCTATTGTTTGGGCTTAACTAAGTGCATAGCATAGCTAGGGATAGATGCTGCCTTCTAATTGGGCTTGGGCCACTTTTGTGCTAGGATTAGGGTTAAAAAAGGTGCTAGCTTGCTGCCTCCTTTTAGTTAGACCTAGCCGCCAACTCAATCCCGATAAATAGGTTTGTATTTGCTGCATTTGTTAACTTTGAATTTCAGAATAATATTACACTCCTTTGAGAGTTTTTGAGAGCTTTGTTCTCTTGAGGTTCTTGGGTGAACCATCTTGGTTCTTATCAAAGGTTTCCTTACCTTTGTGGCGAATCTTCGCTTGACTTATCACTCCTCAAGAGTGTGGCGTCTTCTTCCTTCCACCCCTCTTCTTCTTTCCATCTTTTCCTTTTTTTTAACTATTTTGCACTGTTCACGGTACTGTTCGTATACTATTCACGTTACTGTTTTCTCGTACTGTTCATGTTAATGTTCATCTCTCCTTTAAATTCCTTTTAACAAGAAATCAACTCAAGGGCGATCCGTAAAAACAATATGCATCCAACTTGGATCATATCACAAGATATCTTCGATTAAGAGTTGTAAGCCCATTTCTACCTTTTAGGTTTATCTTGGATTAAAAGAACTTCTAGGCCAAGTGGTTGATGTTTTGATGAAACACATGAGTTAGATGGTGTTTGAGAGTGTCAATAGATGTTCGCCAACCACCCATGGAGGTTGAAGACTCAAGATATCTTCGATCAAGAGTTGTAAGCCCATTTCTTCCTTTTCGGTTTATCTTGGATTATAAGAACTTCTTGGCCAAATAGTTGATGTTTTCATGAAACAAGTGATGTAGATGGTGTTTGAGAGAGTCAATAGATGTTCGCCAACCACCCATGGAGGTTGAAGACTCAAGATATCTTCGGTTAAGTGTTATAAGCCCATTTGTTCCTTTTCGGTTTATCTTGGATTATAAGAACTTCTAGGCCAAGTGGTTGATGTTTTCATGAAACACATGAGTTAGATGGTGTTTGAGAGAGTCATTAGATGAACGCCAACCACCCATGGAGGTTGAAGACTCACGATATCTTCGTTTAAAAGTTGTCAGCCGATTTCTTCCTTTTCGGTTTATCTTGGATTATAAGAACTTCTAGGCCAAGTGGTTGATGTTTTGATGAAACACATGAGTTAGATGGAGTTTGAGAGTGTCAATAGATGTTCGGCAACCACCCATGGAGGTTGAAGACTCAAGATGATGGAGACCAAGGAAGCTCAAGTGGAAGGCCAATGGGCCCGAGGCCCAAAGATGCACTGCAAGGACTTGGAGTCCGGATGACAAGGTCAAGAGCTAAGAAGGCTAAGAAGAATTTGGATAAAGAAGTCAATTATTTTTTCTCACTCAAGCCCATTCTAGAAGAAGAAACACTAAAGATGGTCCAAATGATCCAAGTTGATGAAGGGCCCAATATGGGGGCATGATTTCTTCTTAGTAATTTTATTTAACTATGTATTTGAACCTTTTAATCTTTTCAATTTTGTTTCTTATTTTCTTTTTGGGATATTTTGTAATAAGGGCCTATTGTTTGGGCTTAACTAAGTGCATAGCATAGCTAGGGATAGATGCTGCCTTCTAATTGGGCTTGGGCCACTTTTGTGCTAGGATTAGGGTTAAAAAAGGTGCTAGCTTGCTGCCTCCTTTTAGTTAGACCTAGCCGCCAACTCAATCCCTATAAATAGGTTTGTATTTGCTGCATTTGTTAACTTTGAATTTCAGAATAATATTACACTCCTTTGAGAGTTTTTGAGAGCTTTGTTCTCTTGAGGTTCTTGGGTGAACCATCTTGGTTCTTATCAAAGGTTTCCTTACCTTTGTGGCGAATCTTCGCTTGACTTATCACTCCTCAAGAGTGTGGCGTCTTCTTCCTTCCACCCCTCTTCTTCTTTCCATCTTTTCCTTTTTTAACTATTTTGCAATCGCTCACTGATCGTTCGTATACTATTCACGTTCATCGCTTTTCTCGCATCGCTCATGTTAATGTTCATCTCTCCTTTAAATTCCTTTTAACAAGAAATCAACTCAAGGGCGATCCGTAAAAACAATATGCATCCAACTTGGATCATATCACAAGATATCTTCGATTAAGAGTTGTAAGCCCATTTCTACCTTTTAGGTTTATCTTGGATTAAAAGAACTTCTAGGCCAAGTGGTTGATGTTTTGATGAAACACATGAGTTAGATGGTGTTTGAGAGTGTCAATAGATGTTCGCCAACCACCCATGGAGGTTGAAGACTCAAGATATCTTCGATTAAGAGTTGTAAGCCCATTTCTTCCTTTTCGGTTTATCTTGGATTATAAGAACTTCTTGGCCAAGTTGTTAATGTTTTGATGAAACACATGAGTTAGATGGTGTTTGAGAGAGTCAAAAGATGTTCGCCAACCACCCAGGGAGGTTGAAGACTCAAGATATCTTCGGTTAAGAGTTGTAAGCCCATTTCTTCCATTCCAGTTTTTCTTGGATTAAAAAAACTTCAAGGCCAAGTGGTTGATGTTTTCATGAAACACATGAGTTAGATGGTGTTTGAGAGAGTCAATAGATGTTTGCCAACCACCCATGGAGGTTGAAGACTCAAGATATCTTCGATTAAGAGTTGTATGCCCATTTCTTCCTTTTCGGTTTATCTTGGATCATAAGAACTTCTTGCCCAAGTTGTTGATGATTTGATGAAACACATGAGTTAGATGGAGTTTGAGAGTGTCAAAAGATGTTCGCCAACCACCCATGCAGGTTGAAGACGCAAGATATCTTTGGTTAAAAGTTGTAATCCCATTTCTTCCATTTCGGTTTATCTTGGATTACAAGAACTTCTTGGCCAATTTGTTGATGTTTTGTTGAAACATATGAGCTAGATGGTGTTTGAGAGTGTCAATAGATGTTCGCTAAGCACCCATAGTGGTTGAAGACTCAAGATATCTTCGTTTAAGAGTTGTAAGTCCATTTCTTCCTTTTCGGTTTATCTTGGCATATACGAACTTCTAGGCCAAGTGGTTGATGTTTTCATGTAACATATGAGTTAGATGGTGTTTGAGAGAGTCAATAGATGTTCGCCAACCACCCATGGAGGTCGAAGACTCAAGATATCTTTGTTTAGGAGTTGTAACCCCAAATCTTCCATTTCGGTTTATCTTGGATTATAAGAACTTCTAGTCCAAGTTGATGATGTTTTCATGAAACACATGTGTTAGATGGTGTTTGAGAGTGTCAATAGATGTTCGCCGACAACCCATGGAGGTTGAAGACTCAAGATATCTTCGATTAAGAGTTGTAAGCCCATTTGTTCCGTTTCCGTTTATCTTGGATTATAAGAACTTCTTGGCCAAGTTGTTAATGTTTTGATGAAACTCATGAGTTAGATGGTGTTTGAGAGAGTCAATAGATGATCGCCAACCACCCATGGAGGTTGAAGACTCAAGATATCTTCGTTTAAAAGTTGTAAGCCCATTTCTTCCTTTTCGCTTTATGTTGGCATATAAGAACTTCTAGGCGAAGTAGTTGATGTTTTCAAGAAACAAGAGAGTTAGATGGTGTTTGAGAGAGTCAATATATGTTCGCCAACCACCCATGGTGGTTGAAGACTAAAGATATCTTCGGTTAAGAGTTGTAATCCCATTTGTTCCTTTTCGGTTTATCTTGGATTATAAGAATTTCTTGGCCTAGTAGTTGAAGTTTTCATGAAACAAGTGAGGTAGATGGTGTTTGAGAGAGTCAATAGATGTTCGCAAACCACCCATGGAGGTTGAAGACTCAAGATATCTTCGGTTAAGAGTTATAAGCCCATTTGTTCCTTTTCGGTTTATCTTGGATTATAAGAACTTCTAGTCCAAGTTGATGATGTTTTCATGAAACACATGAGTTAGATGGTGTTTGAGAGAGTCAATAGATGTTCGCCAACCACCCATGGAGGTTGAAGACTCAAGATATCTTTGGTTAAGAGTTGTAAGCCCATTTCTTCCTTTTCGGTTTATCTTGGATTTTAAGAACTTCTTGGCCAAGTTGTTAATGTTTTAATGAAACACATGAGTTAGATTGTGCTTGAGAGAGTCAATAGATGTTCGCCAGGCACCCATAGTGTTTGACGACTCAAGATATCTTCGTTTAAGAGTTGTACGCCCATTTCTTCCTTTTCGGATTATCTTGGCATATAAGAACTTCTAGGCCAAGTAGTTGATGTTTTCATGAAACAAGTGAGTTAGATGGCGTTTAAGAGAGTCAATAGATGTTCGCTAAGCACACATCCAGGTTTAAGAAGCAAGATATCTTCGGTTAAGAATTGTAAGCCCATTTGTTCCGTTTCGGTTTATCTTGGATTATAAGAACTTCTAGTCCAAGTTGATGATGTTTTCATGAAACACATGAGCTAGATGGTGTTTGAGAGAGTCAATAGATGTTTTCCAACCACCCATGGAGGTTCAAGACTCAAGATATCTTCGTTTAAGAGTTGTAAGCCCATTTGTTCCTTTTCGGTTTATCTTGGATTATAAGAACTTCTAGTCCAAGTTGATGATCTTTTCATGAAACACATGAGTTAGATGGTGTTTGAGAGAGTCAATAGATGTTCGCCAACCACCCATGGAGGTTGAAGACTCAAGATATCTTTGTTTAGGAGTTGTAACCGCATTTCTTCCATTTCGGTTTATCTTGGATTATAAGAACTTCTAGGCGAAGTAGTTGATGTTTTCATGAAACAAGAGAGTTAGATGGTGTTTGAGAGAGTCAATGGATGTTCGCCAACCACCCATGGTGGTTGAAGACTCAAGATATCTTCGGTTAAGAGTTGTAAGCCCATTTGTTCCTTTTCGGTTTATCTTGGATTATAAGAACTTCTTGGCCAAGTTGTTGACGTTTTCATGAAACAAGTGAGGTAGATGGTGTTTGAGAGAGTCAATAGATGTTCGCCAACCACCCATGGAGGTTGAAGACTCAAGATATCTTCGATTAAGAGTTATAAGCCCATTTGTTCCTTTTCGGTTTATCTTGGATTATAAGAACTTCTTGTCCAAGTTGATGATGTTTTCATGAAACACATGAGTTAGATGGTGTTTGAGAGAGTCAATAGATGTTCGCCAACCACCCATGGAGGTTGAAGACTCAAGATATCTTCGTTTCAGAGTTGTAAGATAATTAGTTCATTTTCGGTTTATCTTGGCATATAAGAACTTCTAGGCCAAGTAGTTGATGTTTTCGTGAAACAAGTGAGGTATATGGTGTTTGAGAGAGTCAATAGATGTTCGCCAACCACCCATGGAGGTTGAAGACTCAAGATATCTTCGGTTAAGAGTTATAAGCCCATTTGTTCCTTTTCGGTTTATCTTGGATTATAAGAACTTCTAGTCCAAGTTGATGATGTTTTGATGAAACACATGAGTTAGATGGTGTTTGAGAGAGTCAATAGATGTTCGCCAACCACCCATGGAGGTTGAAGACTCAAGATATCTTTGTTTAGGAGTTGTAACCGCATTTCTTCCATTTCGGTTTATCTTGGATTATAAGAACTTCTAGTCCAAGTTGATGATGTTTTCATGCAACATATGAGTTAGATGGTGTTTGAGAGTGTCAATAGATGTTCGCCAACCACCCATGGAGGTTGAAGACTCAAGATATATTTGTTTAAGAGTTGTAAGCCCATTTGTTCATTTTGGGATTATCTTGGCATATAACAACTTCTAGGCCAAGTAGTATATGTTTTCATGAAACAAGTGAGTTAGATGGTGTTTGAGAGAGTCAATAGATGTTCGCCAACCACCCATGGATGTTGAAGACTCAAGATTTCTTCGTTTAAAAGTTGTAAGCCCATTTCTTCCTTTTCGCTTTATGTTGGCATATAAGAACTTCTAGGCGAAGTAGTTGATGTTTTCATGAAACAAGAGAGTTAGATGGTGTTTGAGAGAGTCAATAGATGTTCGCCAAGCACCCATGGTGGTTGAAGACCCAAGATATCTTCGGTTAAGAGTTGTAAGCCCATTTGTTTCTTTTCGGTTTATCTTGGATTATAAGAACTTCTAGGCCAAGTGGTTGATGTTTTCATCAAACAAGTGAGTTAGATGGTGTTTGAGGGAGTCAATATATGTTCGCCAACCACCCATGGTGGTTGAAGACTAAAGATATCTTCGGTTAAGAGTTGTAATCCCATTTGTTCCTTTTCGGTTTATCTTGGATTATAAGAATTTCTTGGCCTAGTAGTTGAAGTTTTCATGAAACAAGTGAGGTAGATGGTGTTTGAGAGAGTCAATAGATGTTCGCAAACCACCCATGGAGGTTGAAGACTCAAGATATCTTCGGTTAAGAGTTATAAGCCCATTTGTTCCTTTTCGGTTTATCTTGGATTATAAGAACTTCTAGTCCAAGTTGATGATGTTTTCATGAAACACATGAGTTAGATGGTGTTTGAGAGAGTCAATAGATGTTCGCCAACCACCCATGGAGGTTGAAGACTCAAGATATCTTTGGTTAAGAGTTGTAAGCCCATTTCTTCCTTTTCGGTTTATCTTGGATTTTAAGAACTTCTTGGCCAAGTTGTTAATGTTTTAATGAAACACATGAGTTAGATTGTGCTTGAGAGAGTCAATAGATGTTCGCCAGGCACCCATAGTGTTTGACGACTCAAGATATCTTCGTTTAAGAGTTGTACGCCCATTTCTTCCTTTTCGGATTATCTTGGCATATAAGAACTTCTAGGCCAAGTAGTTGATGTTTTCATGAAACAAGTGAGTTAGATGGCGTTTAAGAGAGTCAATAGATGTTCGCTAAGCACACATCCAGGTTTAAGAAGCAAGATATCTTCGGTTAAGAATTGTAAGCCCATTTGTTCCGTTTCGGTTTATCTTGGATTATAAGAACTTCTAGTCCAAGTTGATGATGTTTTCATGAAACACATGAGTTAGATGGTGTTTGAGAGAGTCAATAGATGTTTTCCAACCACCCATGGAGGTTCAAGACTCAAGATATCTTCGTTTAAGAGTTGTAAGCCCATTTGTTCCTTTTCGGTTTATCTTGGATTATAAGAACTTCTAGTCCAAGTTGATGATCTTTTCATGAAACACATGAGTTAGATGGTGTTTGAGAGAGTCAATAGATGTTCGCCAACCACCCATGGAGGTTGAAGACTCAAGATATCTTTGTTTAGGAGTTGTAACCGCATTTCTTCCATTTCGGTTTATCTTGGATTATAAGAACTTCTAGGCGAAGTAGTTGATGTTTTCATGAAACAAGAGAGTTAGATGGTGTTTGAGAGAGTCAATGGATGTTCGCCAACCACCCATGGTGGTTGAAGACTCAAGATATCTTCGGTTAAGAGTTGTAAGCCCATTTGTTCCTTTTCGGTTTATCTTGGATTATAAGAACTTCTTGGCCAAGTTGTTGACGTTTTCATGAAACAAGTGAGGTAGATGGTGTTTGAGAGAGTCAATAGATGTTCGCCAACCACCCATGGAGGTTGAAGACTCAAGATATCTTCGATTAAGAGTTATAAGCCCATTTGTTCCTTTTCGGTTTATCTTGGATTATAAGAACTTCTAGTCCAAGTTGATGATGTTTTCATGAAACACATGAGTTAGATGGTGTTTGAGAGAGTCAATAGATGTTCGCCAACCACCCATGGAGGTTGAAGACTCAAGATATCTTCGTTTCAGAGTTGTAAGATAGTTAGTTCATTTTCGGTTTATCTTGGCATATAAGAACTTCTAGGCCAAGTAGTTGATGTTTTCGTGAAACAAGTGAGGTATATGGTGTTTGAGAGAGTCAATAGATGTTCGCCAACCACCCATGGAGGTTGAAGACTCAAGATATCTTCGGTTAAGAGTTATAAGCCCATTTGTTCCTTTTCGGTTTATCTTGGATTATAAGAACTTCTAGTCCAAGTTGATGATGTTTTGATGAAACACATGAGTTAGATGGTGTTTGAGAGAGTCAATAGATGTTCGCCAACCACCCATGGAGGTTGAAGACTCAAGATATCTTTGTTTAGGAGTTGTAACCGCATTTCTTCCATTTCGGTTTATCTTGGATTAGAAGAACTTCTAGTCCAAGTTGATGATGTTTTCATGCAACATATGAGTTAGATGGTGTTTGAGAGTGTCAATAGATGTTCGCCAACCACCCATGGAGGTTGAAGACTCAAGATATATTTGTTTAAGAGTTGTAAGCCCATTTGTTCATTTTGGGATTATCTTGGCATATAACAACTTCTAGGCCAAGTAGTATATGTTTTCATGAAACAAGTGAGTTAGATGGTGTTTGAGAGAGTCAATAGATGTTCGCCAACCACCCATGGATGTTGAAGACTCAAGATTTCTTCGTTTAAAAGTTGTAAGCCCATTTCTTCCTTTTCGCTTTATGTTGGCATATAAGAACTTCTAGGCGAAGTAGTTGATGTTTTCATGAAACAAGAGAGTTAGATGGTGTTTGAGAGAGTCAATAGATGTTCGCCAAGCACCCATGGTGGTTGAAGACCCAAGATATCTTCGGTTAAGAGTTGTAAGCCCATTTGTTTCTTTTCGGTTTATCTTGGATTATAAGAACTTCTAGGCCAAGTGGTTGATGTTTTCATCAAACAAGTGAGTTAGATGGTGTTTGAGAGAGTTAATAGATGTTCGCCAACCACCCATGGAGGTTGAAGACTCAAGATATCTTTGTTTAGGAGTTGTAAGCCCATTTCCTCCATTTGGGTTTATCTTGGATTATAAGAACTTCTAGGCCAAGTGGTTGATGTTTTGATGAAACACATGAGTTAGATGGTGTTTGAGAGTGTCAATAGATGTTCGCCAACCACCCATGGAGGTTGAAGACTCAAGATATCTTCGATTAAGAGTTGTAAGCCCATTTCTTCCTTTTCGGTTTATCTTAGATTATTAGAACTTCTAGTCCAAGTTGATGATGTTTTCATGAAACACATGAGTTAGATGGTGTTTAATAGAGTCAATAGATGTTCGCCAACCACCCATGGAGGTTGAAGACTCAAGATATCTTTGTTTAGGAGTTGTAACCGCATTTCTTCCATTTCGGTTTATCTTGAATTATAAGAACTTCTAGTCCAAGTTGATGATGTTTTCATGAAACATATGAGTTAGATGGTGTTTGAGAGAGTCAATAGATGTTCGCCAACCACCCATGGAGGTTGAAGATTCAAGATATCTTCGTTTAAAAGTTGTAAGCCCATTTCTTCCTTTTCGCTTTTTGTTGGCATATAAGAACTTCTAGGCGAAGTAGTTGATGTTTTCATGAAACAAGAGAGTTAGATGGTGTTTGAGAGAGTCAATAGATGTTCGCCAACCACCCATGGTGGTTGAAAACTCAAGATATCTTCGGTTAAGAGTTGTAAGCCCATTTCTTCCTTTTCGGTTTATCTTGGATTATAAGAACTTCTAGGCCAAGTGGTTGATGTTTTCATGAAACAAGTGAGTTAGATGGTGTTTGAGAGAGTTAATAGATGTTCGCCAACCACCCATGGAGGTTGAAGACTCAAGATATCTTTGTTTAGGAGTTGTAAGCCCATTTCCTCCATTTGGGTTTATCTTGGATTATAAGAACTTCTAGGCCAAGTGGTTGATGTTTTGATGAAACACATGAGTTAGATGGTGTTTGAGAGTGTCAATAGATGTTCGCCAACCACCCATGGAGGTTGAAGACTCAAGATATCTTCGATTAAGAGTTGTAAGCCCATTTCTTCCTTTTCGGTTTATCTTGGATTATAAGAACTTCTAGTCCAAGTTGATGATGTTTTCATGAAACACATGAGTTAGATGGTGTTTGAGAGAGTCAATAGATGTTCGCCAACCACCTATGGAGGTTGAAGACTCAAGATATCTTCGTTTAAGAGTTGTAAGCCCATTAGTTCATTTTCGGTTTATCTTGGCATATAAGAACTTCTAGGCCAAGTAGTTGATGTTTTCGTGAAACAAGTGAGGTAGATGGTGTTTGAGAGAGTCAATAGATGTTCGCCAACCACCCATGGAGGTTGAAGACTCAAGATATCTTCGGTTAAGAGTTATAAGCCCATTTGTTCCTTTTCGGTTTATCTTGGATTATAAGAACTTCTAGTCCAAGTTGATGATGTTTTCATGAAACACATGAGTTAGATGGTGTTTGAGAGAGTCAATAGATGTTCGCCAACCACCCATGGAGGTTGAAGACTCAAGATATATTCGTTTAAAAGTTGTAAGCCCATTTCTTCCTTTTCGCTTTATGTTGGCATATAAGAACTTCTAGGGCAAGTAGTTGATGTTTTCGTGAAACAAGTGAGGTAGATGGTGTTTGAGAGAGTCAATAGATGTTCGCCAACCACCCATGGAGGTTGAAGACTCAAGATATATTCGTTTAAGAGTTGTAAGCCCATTTGTTCATTTTGGGATTATCTTGGCATATAACGACTTGTAGGCCAAGTAGCATATGTTTTCATGAAACAAGTGAGTTAGATGGTATTTGAGAGAGTCAATAGATGTTCGCCAACCACCCATGGAGGTTGAAGACTCAAGATATCTTCGTTTAAAAGTTGTAAGCCCATTTCTTCCTTTTCGCTTTATGTTGGCATATAAGAACTTCTAGGCGAAGTAGTTGATGTTTTCATGAAACAAGAGAGTTAGATGGTCTTTGAGAGAGTCAATGGATGTTCGCCAACCACCCATGGTGGTTGAAGACTCAAGATATCTTCGGTTAAGAGTTGTAAGCCCATTTGTTCCTTTTCGGTTTATCTTGGATTATAAGAACTGCTTGGCCAAGTTGTTGACGTTTTCATGAAACAAGTGAGGTAGATGGTGTTTGAGAGAGTCAATAGATGTTCGCCAACCACCCATGGAGGTTGAAGACTCAAGATATCTTCGGTTAAGAGTTATAAGCCCATTTGTTCCTTTTCGGTTTATCTTGGATTATAAGAACTTCTAGTCCAAGTTGATGATGTTTTCATGAAACACATGAGTTAGATGGTGTTTGAGAGAGTCAATAGATGTTCGCCAACCACCCATGGAGGTTGAAGACTCAAGATATATTCGTTTAAAAGTTGTAAGCCCATTTCTTCCTTTTCGCTTTATGTTGGCATATAAGAACTTCTAGGGCAAGTAGTTGATGTTTTCGTGAAACAAGTGAGGTAGATGGTGTTTGAGAGAGTCAATAGATGTTCGCCAACCACCCATGGAGGTTGAAGACTCAAGATATCTTCGGTTAAGAGTTATAAGCCCATTTGTTCCTTTTCGGTTTATCTTGGATTATAAGAACTTCTAGTCCAAGTTGATGATGTTTTCATGAAACACATGAGTTAGATGGTGTTTGAGAGAGTCAATAGATGTTCGCCAACCACCCATGGAGGTTGAAGACTCAAGATATCTTCGTTTCAGAGTTGTAAGCCCATTAGTAAATTTTCGGTTTATCTTGGCATATAAGAACTTCTAGGCCAAGTAGTTGATGTTTTCGTGAAACAAGTGAGGTAGATGGTGTTTGAGAGAGTCAATAGATGTTCGCCAACCACCCATGGAGGTTGAAGACTCAAGATATCTTCGGTTAAGAGTTATAAGCCCATTTGTTCCTTTTCGGTTTATCTTGGATTATAAGAACTTGTAGTCCAAGTTGATGATGTTTTGATGAAACACATTGGTTAGATGGTGTTTGAGAGAGTCAATAGATGTTCGCCAACCACCCATGGAGGTTGAAGACTCAAGATATCTTTGGTTAAGAGTTGTAAGCCCATTTCTTCCTTTTCGGTTTATCATGGCATCTAAGAACTTCTAGGCCAAGAAGTTGATGTTTTCATGAAACAAGAGAGTTAGATGGTGTTTGAGAGAGTCAATAGATGTTCGCTAAGCACACATGCAGGTTTAAGACTCAAGATATCTTCGGTTAAGAATTGTAAGCCCATTTGTTCCGTTTCGGTTTATCTTGGATTATAAGAACTTCTAGTCCAAGTTGATGATGTTTTCATGAAACACATGAGTTAGATGGTGTTTGAGAGAGTCAATAGATGTTCGCCAACCACCCATGGAGGTTGAAGACTCAAGATATCTTCGTTTAAGAGTTGTAAGCCTATTTGTTCATTTTCGGTTTATGTTGGCATATAAGAACTTCTAGGCCAAGTAGTTGATGTTTTCATGAATCAAGTGAGGTAGATGGTGTTTGAGAGAGTCAATAGATGTTCGCCAACCACCCATGGAGTTTGAAGACTCAAGATATCATCGTTTAAGAGTTGTAAGCCCATTTCTTCCTTTTCGGTTTATCTTGGATTATAAGAACTTCTAGTCCAAGTTGATGATCTTTTCATGAAACACATGAGTTAGATGGTGTTTGAGAGAGTCAATAGATGTTCGCCAACCACCCATGGAGGTTGAAGACTCAAGATATCTTCGTTTAAGAGTTGTAAGCCCATTAGTTCATTTTCGGTTTATGTTGGCATATAAGAACTTCTAGGCCAAGTAGTTGATGTTTTCGTGAAACAAGTGAGGTAGATGGTGTTTGAGAGAGTCAATAGATGTTCGCCAACCACCCATGGAGTTTGAAGACTCAAGATATCATCGTTTAAGAGTTGTAAGCCCATTTGTTCCTTTTCGGTTTATCTTGGATTATAAGAACTTCTAGTCCAAGTTGATGATCTTTTCATGAAACACATGAGTTAGATGGTGTTTGAGAGAGTCAATAGATGTTCGCCAACCACCCATGGAGGTTGAAGACTCAAGATATCTTCGTTTAAGAGTTGTAAGCCCATTAGTTCATTTTCGGTTTATGTTGGCATATAAGAACTTCTAGGCCAAGTAGTTGATGTTTTCGTGAAACAAGTGAGGTAGATGGTGTTTGAGAGAGTCAATAGATGTTCGCCAACCACCCATGGAGTCTGAAGACTCAAGATATCATCGTTTAAGAGTTGTAAGCCCATTTCTTCCTTTTCGGTTTATCATGGCATCTAAGAACTTCTAGGCCAAGAAGTTGATGTTTTCATGAAACAAGAGAGTTAGATGGTGTTTGAGAAAGTCAATAGATGTTCGCTAAGCACACATGCAGGTTTAAGACTCAAGATATTTTCGGTTAAGAATTGTAAGCCCATTTGTTCCGTTTCGGTTTATCTTGGATTATAAGAACTTCTAGGCCAAGTGGTTGATGTTTTCATGAAACACATGAGTTAGATGGTGTTTGAGAGACTCAATAGAAGTTCGCCAACCCACCATGGAGGTTGAAGACTCAAGATATCTTCGGTTAAGAGTTGTAAGCCCATTTGTTCCATTTCGGTTTACCTTGGATTATAAGAACTTCTAGGCCAAGTTGTAGATGTTTTGATGAAACACATCAATTAGATGGTGTTTGAGAGTGTCAATAGAGGTTCGCCAAGCACCCATAGTGGTTGATGACTCAAGATATCTTCAGTTAAGAGTTGTACGCCCATTTGTTCCTTTTAGGATTATCTTGGATTATAAGAACTTCTAGGCCAAGTGGTTGATGTTTTCATGAAACACATGAGTTAGATGGTGTTTGAGAGAGTCAATAGATGTTCGTCAACCCACCATGGAGGTTGAAGACTCAAGATATCTTCGGATAAGAGTTGTAAGCCCATTTGTTCCTTTTCGGATTATCTTGGATTATAAGAACTTCTAGGCCAAGTTGTTGATGTTTTGATGAAACACATGAGTTAGATGGTGTTTGAGAGTGTCAATAGATGTTCGCTAAGCTCCCATAGTGGTTGAAGACTCAAGATATCTTCGTTTAAGAGTTGTAAGCCCATTTCTTCCTTATCGGTTTATCTTGCATTATATGAACTTCTAGGCTAAGTGGATGATGTTTTCATGAAACACATGAGTTAGATGGTGTTTGAGAGAGTCAATAGATGTTCGTCAACCCACCATGGAGGTTGAAGACTCAAGATATCTTCGTTTAAGAGTTGTAAGCCCATTTGTTCCTTTCGGTTTATCTTGGACTATAAGAACTTCTAGGCCAAGTTGTTGATGTTTTGATGAAACACATGAGTTAGATGGTAATTGAGAGTGTCAACAGATGTTCGCCAAGCACCCATAGAGGTTGAAGACTCAAGATATCTTCGGTTAAGAGTTGTAAGCCCATTTGTTCATTTTTCGGTTAATATTGGATTATAAGAACTTCTAGTCCATGTTGTCTATGTTTTCATGCAACACATGAGTTATATGGTATTTGAGAGACTCAATAGTTGTTCGCCAACCACCCATAGAAGTTGAAGACTCAAGATATATTCGTTTTAGAGTTATGTGCAAATTTGTTCCTTTTAGGATTATCTTGGATTATAAGAACTTTTAGGCCAAGTGGTTGATGTTTTCATGAAACACATGAGTTAGATGGTGTTTGAGAGAGTCAATAGATGTTCGTCAACCCACCATGGAGGTTGAAGACTCAAGATATCTTCGTTTAAGAGTTGTAAGCCCATTTGTTCCTTTTCGGTTTATCTTGGACTATAAGAACTTTTAGGCCAAGTTGTTGATGTTTTCATGAAACACATGAGTTAGATAGTGTTTGAGAAAGTCAATAGATGTTCGCCAACCCTCCATGGAGCTTTGAAGACTCAAGATATCTTCGGCTAAGAGTTGTAAGCCCATTTGTTCCTTTTCGGTTTATCTTGGATTATAAGAACTTCTAGGCCAAGTTGTAGATGTTTTGATGAAACACATCAGTTAGATGGTGTTTGAGAGTGTCAATAGATGTTCGTCAAGCACCCATAGTGGTTGATGACTCAAGATATCTTCGGTTAAGAGTTGTAAACCCATTTGTTCCTTTTCGGTTTATCTTGGATTATAAGAACTTCTAGTCGAAGTTGATGATGTTTTCAGGAAACATATGAGTTAGATGGTGTTTGAGAGAGTCAATAGATGTTCGCCGACCACCCATGCAGGTTGAAGACTCAAGATATCTTCGGATAAGAGTTGTAAGCCCATTTGTTCCTTTTCAGTATATCTTGGATGATAAGAACTTCTAGGCCAAGTTGTTGATGTTTTGATGAAATACATGAGTTAGATGGTGTTTGAGAGTGTCAATAGATGTTCGCCAAGCACCCATAGTGGTTGAATACTGAAGATATCTTCGTTTAAGAGTTGTAAGCCCATTTGTTCATTTTTCTGTTTATCTTGGATTATAAGAACCTCTAGTCCTTGTTGTCTATGTTTTCATGCAACACATGAGTTAGATGGTATTTGAGAGACTCAATAGAAGTTCGCCAACCCTCCATGGAGGTTGAAGACTCAAGATATCTTCGGTTAAGAGTTGTAAGCCCATTTGTTCCTTTTCGGATTATCTTGGATTATAAGAACTTCTAGGCCAAGTGGTTGATGTTTTCATGAAACACATGAGTTAGATGGTGTTTGAGAGACTCAATAGAAGTTCGCCAACCCTCCATGGAGGTTGAAGACTCAAGATATCTTCGGTTAAGAGTTGTAAGCCCATTTGTTCCTTTTCGGATTATCTTGGATTATAAGAACTTCTAGGCGAAGTTGTAGATTTTTTGATGAAACACATCAGTTAGATGGTGTTTGAGAGTGTCAATAGATGTTCGCCAAGCACCCATAGTGGTTGATGACTCAAGATATCATCGGTTAAGAGTTGTAAACCCATTTGTTCCTTTTCGGTTTATATTATAAGAACTTCTAGGCCAAGTTGTTGATGTTTTGATGAAACACATGAGTTAGATGGTGTTTGAGAGTGTCAATAGATGTTCGCCTAGCACCCATAGAGGTTGAAGACTCAAGATATCTTCGTTTAAGAGTTGTAAGCCCATTTGTTCCTTTTCAGTATATCTTGGATTATAAGAACTTTTAGGCCTAGTTGTTGATGTTTTGATGAAATACATGAGTTAGATGGTGTTTGAGAGTATCAATAGATGTTCGCCAAGCACCCATAGTGGTTGAAGACTCAAGATATCTTCGTTTAAGAGTTGTAAGCCCATTTGTTCATTTTTCTGTTTATCTTGGATTATAAGAACTTCTAGTCCTTGTTGCCTATGTTTTCATGCAACACATGAGTTAGATGGTATTTGAGAGACTCAATAGATGTTCGCCAACCCTCCATGGAGGTTGAAGACTCAAGATATCTTCGGTTAAGAGTTGGAAGCCCATTTGTTCCTTTTCGGATTATCTTGGATTATAAGAACTTCTAGTCCAAGTTGATGATGTTGTCATGAAACACATGAGTTAGATGGTGTTTGAGAGAGTCAATAGATGTTCGTCAACCCACCATGGAGGTTGAAGACTCAAGATATCTTCGTTTAAGAGTTGTAAGCCCATTTGTTCCTTTTCGGATTATCTTGGATTATAAGAACTTCTCGGCCAAGTGGTTGATGTTTTCATGAAACACATGAGTTAGATGGTGTTTGAGAGAGTCAATAGATGTTCGTCAACCCACCATGGAGGTTGAAGACTCAAGATATCTTCGTTTAAGAGTTATGTGCAAATTTGTTCCTTTTAGGATTATCTTGGATTATAAGAACTTCTAGGCCAAGTGGTTGATGTTTTCATGAAACACATGAGTTAGATGGTGTTTGAGAGACTCAATAGAAGTTCGCCAACCCTCCATGCAGGTTGAAGACTCAAGATATCTTCGGTTAAGAGTTGTAAGCCCATTTGTTCCTTTTCGGATTATCTTGGATTATAAGAACTTCTAGGCCAAGTGGTTGATGTTTTCATGAAACACATGAGTTAGATGGTGTTTGAGAGACTCAATAGAAGTTCGCCAACCCTCCATGGAGGTTGAAGACTCAAGATATCTTCGGTTAAGAGTTGTAAGCCCATTTGTTCCTTTTCGGTTTACCTTGGATTATAAGAACTTCTAGGCCAAGTTGTAGATGTTTTGACGAAACACATCAGTTAGATGGTGTTTGAGAGTGTCAATAGATGTTCGCCAAGCACCCATAGTGGTTGATGACTCAAGATATCTTCGGTTAAGAGTTGTAAGCCCATTTGTTCCTTTTCAGTATATCTTGGATTATAAGAACTTTTAGGCCTAGTTGTTGATGTTTTGATGAAATACATGAGTTAGATGGTGTTTGAGAGTATCAATAGATGTTCGCCAAGCACCCATAGTGGTTGAAGACTCAAGATATCTTCGTTTAAGAGTTGTAAGCCCATTTGTTCATTTTTCTGTTTATCTTGGATTATAAGAACTTCTAGTCCTTGTTGCCTATGTTTTCATGCAACACATGAGTTAGATGGTATTTGAGAGACTCAATAGATGTTCGCCAACCCTCCATGGAGGTTGAAGACTCAAGATATCTTCGGTTAAGAGTTGGAAGCCCATTTGTTCCTTTTTCGGATTATCTTGGATTATAAGAACTTCTAGTCCAAGTTGATGATGTTGTCATGAAACACATGAGTTAGATGGTGTTTGAGAGAGTCAATAGATGTTCGTCAACCCACCATGGAGGTTGAAGACTCAAGATATCTTCGTTTAAGAGTTGTAAGCCCATTTGTTCCTTTTCGGATTATCTTGGATTATAAGAACTTCTCGGCCAAGTGGTTGATGTTTTCATGAAACACATGAGTTAGATGGTGTTTGAGAGAGTCAATAGATGTTCGTCAACCCACCATGGAGGTTGAAGACTCAAGATATCTTCGTTTAAGAGTTATGTGCAAATTTGTTCCTTTTAGGATTATCTTGGATTATAAGAACTTCTAGGCCAAGTGGTTGATGTTTTCATGAAACACATGAGTTAGATGGTGTTTGAGAGACTCAATAGAAGTTCGCCAACCCTCCATGCAGGTTGAAGACTCAAGATATCTTCGGTTAAGAGTTGTAAGCCCATTTGTTCCTTTTCGGATTATCTTGGATTATAAGAACTTCTAGGCCAAGTGGTTGATGTTTTCATGAAACACATGAGTTAGATGGTGTTTGAGAGACTCAATAGAAGTTCGCCAACCCTCCATGGAGGTTGAAGACTCAAGATATCTTCGGTTAAGAGTTGTAAGCCCATTTGTTCCTTTTCGGTTTACCTTGGATTATAAGAACTTCTAGGCCAAGTTGTAGATGTTTTGATGAAACACATCAGTTAGATGGTGTTTGAGAGTGTCAATAGATGTTCGCCAAGCACCCATAGTGGTTGATGACTCAAGATATCTTCGGTTAAGAGTTGTAAACCCATTTGTTCCTTTTCGGTTTATCTTGGATTATAAGAACCTTTAGTCCAAGTTGATGATGTTTTCATGAAACATATGAGTTAGATGGTGTTTGAGAGAGTCAATAGATGTTCGTCGGCCACCCATACAGGTTGAAGACTCAAGATATCTTCGGTTAAGAGTTGTAAGCCCATTTGTTCCTTTTCAGTATATCTTGGATTAAAAGAACTTCTAGGTCAAGTTCTTAATGTTTTGATGACATACATGAGTTAGATGGTGTTTGAGAGTGCCAATAGATGTTCGCCAAGCACCTATATTGGTTGAAGACTCAAGATATCTTCGGTTAAGAGTTGTAAACCCATTTGTTCCTTTTCGGTTTATCTTGGATTATAAGAACTTCTAGTCCAAGTTGATGATGTTTTCATGAAACATATGAGTTAGATGGTGTTTAAGAGAGTCAATAGATGTTCGTCGGCCACCCATGCAGGTTGAGGACTTTAGATATCTTCGGATAAGAGTTGTAAGCCCATTTGATCCTTTTCAGTATATCTTGGATTATAAGAACTTCTAGGTCAAGTTGTTGATGTTTTCATGAAACACATGAGTTAGATGGTGTTTGAGAAAGTCAATAGATGTTCGCCAACCCTCCATGGAGGTTGAAGACTCAAGATATCTTCGGTTAAGAGTTGTAAACCCATTTGTTCCTTTTCGGATTATCTTGGATTAGAAGAACTTCTAGGCGAAGTTGTAGATGTTTTGATGAAACACATCAGTTAGATGGTGTTTAAGAGTGTCAATAGATGTTCGCCAAGCACCCATAGTGGTTGAAGACTCAAGATATCTTCGGATAAGTGTTGTAAGCCCATTTGTCCCGTTTCAGTATATCTTGGATTATAAGAACTTCTAGGCGAAGTTGTAGATGTTTTGATGAAACACATGAGTTAGATGGTGTTTGAGAGTGTCAATAGATGTTCGCCAAGCACCCATAGTGGTTGATGACTCAAGATATCTTCGGTTAAGAGTTGTACGCCCATTTGTTCCATTTCGGTTTATCTTGGATTATAAGAACTTCTCGTCCAAGTTGATGATGTTTTCATGAAACATATGAGTTAGATGGTGTTTGAGAGAGTCAATAGATGTTCGTCGGCCACCCATACAGGTTGAAGACTCAAGATATCTTCGGATAAGAGTTGTAAGCCCATTTGTTCCTTTTTAGTATATCTTGGATTAAAAGAACTTCTAGGTCAAGTTGTTGATGTTTTGATGAAATACATAAGTTAGATGGTGTTTGAGAGTGTCAATAGATGTTCGCCAAGCTCCTATATTGGTTGAAGACTCAAGATATCTTCGGTTAAGAGTTGTAAACCCATTTGTTCCTTTTCGGTTTATCTTGGATTATAAGAACTTCTAGTCCAAGTTGATGATGTTTTCATGAAACATATGAGTTAGATGGTGTTTGAGAGAGTCAATAGATGTTCGTCGGCCACCCATGCAGGTTGAAGACTCAAGATATCTTCGGATAAGAGTTGTAAGCCCATTTGTTCCTTTTCGGATTATCTTGGATTATAAGAACTTCTAGGCCAAGTGGTTGATGTTTTCATGAAACACATGAGTTAGATGGTGTTTGAGAGACTCAATAGAAGTTCGCCAACCCTCCATGGAGGTTGAAGACTCAAGATATCTTCGGTTAAGAGTTGTAAGCCCATTTGTTCCTTTTCGGATTATCTTGGATTATAAGAACTTCTAGGCGAAGTTGTAGATTTTTTGATGAAACACATCAGTTAGATGGTGTTTGAGAGTGTCAATAGATGTTCGCCAAGCACCCATAGTGGTTGATGACTCAAGATATCATCGGTTAAGAGTTGTAAACCCATTTGTTCCTTTTCGGTTTATATTATAAGAACTTCTAGGCCAAGTTGTTGATGTTTTGATGAAACACATGAGTTAGATGGTGTTTGAGAGTGTCAATAGATGTTCGCCTAGCACCCATAGAGGTTGAAGACTCAAGATATCTTCGTTTAAGAGTTGTAAGCCCATTTGTTCCTTTTCAGTATATCTTGGATTATAAGAACTTTTAGGCCTAGTTGTTGATGTTTTGATGAAATACATGAGTTAGATGGTGTTTGAGAGTATCAATAGATGTTCGCCAAGCACCCATAGTGGTTGAAGACTCAAGATATCTTCGTTTAAGAGTTGTAAGCCCATTTGTTCATTTTTCTGTTTATCTTGGATTATAAGAACTTCTAGTCCTTGTTGCCTATGTTTTCATGCAACACATGAGTTAGATGGTATTTGAGAGACTCAATAGATGTTCGCCAACCCTCCATGGAGGTTGAAGACTCAAGATATCTTCGGTTAAGAGTTGGAAGCCCATTTGTTCCTTTTCGGATTATCTTGGATTATAAGAACTTCTAGTCCAAGTTGATGATGTTGTCATGAAACACATGAGTTAGATGGTGTTTGAGAGAGTCAATAGATGTTCGTCAACCCACCATGGAGGTTGAAGACTCAAGATATCTTCGTTTAAGAGTTGTAAGCCCATTTGTTCCTTTTCGGATTATCTTGGATTATAAGAACTTCTCGGCCAAGTGGTTGATGTTTTCATGAAACACATGAGTTAGATGGTGTTTGAGAGAGTCAATAGATGTTCGTCAACCCACCATGGAGGTTGAAGACTCAAGATATCTTCGTTTAAGAGTTATGTGCAAATTTGTTCCTTTTAGGATTATCTTGGATTATAAGAACTTCTAGGCCAAGTGGTTGATGTTTTCATGAAACACATGAGTTAGATGGTGTTTGAGAGACTCAATAGAAGTTCGCCAACCCTCCATGCAAGGTTGAAGACTCAAGATATCTTCGGTTAAGAGTTGTAAGCCCATTTGTTCCTTTTCGGATTATCTTGGATTATAAGAACTTCTAGGCCAAGTGGTTGATGTTTTCATGAAACACATGAGTTAGATGGTGTTTGAGAGACTCAATAGAAGTTCGCCAACCCTCCATGGAGGTTGAAGACTCAAGATATCTTCGGTTAAGAGTTGTAAGCCCATTTGTTCCTTTTCGGTTTACCTTGGATTATAAGAACTTCTAGGCCAAGTTGTAGATGTTTTGACGAAACACATCAGTTAGATGGTGTTTGAGAGTGTCAATAGATGTTCGCCAAGCACCCATAGTGGTTGATGACTCAAGATATCTTCGGTTAAGAGTTGTAAGCCCATTTGTTCCTTTTCAGTATATCTTGGATTATAAGAACTTTTAGGCCTAGTTGTTGATGTTTTGATGAAATACATGAGTTAGATGGTGTTTGAGAGTATCAATAGATGTTCGCCAAGCACCCATAGTGGTTGAAGACTCAAGATATCTTCGTTTAAGAGTTGTAAGCCCATTTGTTCATTTTTCTGTTTATCTTGGATTATAAGAACTTCTAGTCCTTGTTGCCTATGTTTTCATGCAACACATGAGTTAGATGGTATTTGAGAGACTCAATAGATGTTCGCCAACCCTCCATGGAGGTTGAAGACTCAAGATATCTTCGGTTAAGAGTTGGAAGCCCATTTGTTCCTTTTCGGATTATCTTGGATTATAAGAACTTCTAGTCCAAGTTGATGATGTTGTCATGAAACACATGAGTTAGATGGTGTTTGAGAGAGTCAATAGATGTTCGTCAACCCACCATGGAGGTTGAAGACTCAAGATATCTTCGTTTAAGAGTTGTAAGCCCATTTGTTCCTTTTCGGATTATCTTGGATTATAAGAACTTCTCGGCCAAGTGGTTGATGTTTTCATGAAACACATGAGTTAGATGGTGTTTGAGAGAGTCAATAGATGTTCGTCAACCCACCATGGAGGTTGAAGACTCAAGATATCTTCGTTTAAGAGTTATGTGCAAATTTGTTCCTTTTAGGATTATCTTGGATTATAAGAACTTCTAGGCCAAGTGGTTGATGTTTTCATGAAACACATGAGTTAGATGGTGTTTGAGAGACTCAATAGAAGTTCGCCAACCCTCCATGCAGGTTGAAGACTCAAGATATCTTCGGTTAAGAGTTGTAAGCCCATTTGTTCCTTTTCGGATTATCTTGGATTATAAGAACTTCTAGGCCAAGTGGTTGATGTTTTCATGAAACACATGAGTTAGATGGTGTTTGAGAGACTCAATAGAAGTTCGCCAACCCTCCATGGAGGTTGAAGACTCAAGATATCTTCGGTTAAGAGTTGTAAGCCCATTTGTTCCTTTTCGGTTTACCTTGGATTATAAGAACTTCTAGGCCAAGTTGTAGATGTTTTGATGAAACACATCAGTTAGATGGTGTTTGAGAGTGTCAATAGATGTTCGCCAAGCACCCATAGTGGTTGATGACTCAAGATATCTTCGGTTAAGAGTTGTAAACCCATTTGTTCCTTTTCGGTTTATCTTGGATTATAAGAACCTTTAGTCCAAGTTGATGATGTTTTCATGAAACATATGAGTTAGATGGTGTTTGAGAGAGTCAATAGATGTTCGTCGGCCACCCATACAGGTTGAAGACTCAAGATATCTTCGGTTAAGAGTTGTAAGCCCATTTGTTCCTTTTCAGTATATCTTGGATTAAAAGAACTTCTAGGTCAAGTTCTTAATGTTTTGATGACATACATGAGTTAGATGGTGTTTGAGAGTGCCAATAGATGTTCGCCAAGCACCTATATTGGTTGAAGACTCAAGATATCTTCGGTTAAGAGTTGTAAACCCATTTGTTCCTTTTCGGTTTATCTTGGATTATAAGAACTTCTAGTCCAAGTTGATGATGTTTTCATGAAACATATGAGTTAGATGGTGTTTAAGAGAGTCAATAGATGTTCGTCGGCCACCCATGCAGGTTGAGGACTTTAGATATCTTCGGATAAGAGTTGTAAGCCCATTTGATCCTTTTCAGTATATCTTGGATTATAAGAACTTCTAGGTCAAGTTGTTGATGTTTTCATGAAACACATGAGTTAGATGGTGTTTGAGAAAGTCAATAGATGTTCGCCAACCCTCCATGGAGGTTGAAGACTCAAGATATCTTCGGTTAAGAGTTGTAAACCCATTTGTTCCTTTTCGGATTATCTTGGATTAGAAGAACTTCTAGGCGAAGTTGTAGATGTTTTGATGAAACACATCAGTTAGATGGTGTTTAAGAGTGTCAATAGATGTTCGCCAAGCACCCATAGTGGTTGAAGACTCAAGATATCTTCGGATAAGTGTTGTAAGCCCATTTGTCCCGTTTCAGTATATCTTGGATTATAAGAACTTCTAGGCGAAGTTGTAGATGTTTTGATGAAACACATGAGTTAGATGGTGTTTGAGAGTGTCAATAGATGTTCGCCAAGCACCCATAGTGGTTGATGACTCAAGATATCTTCGGTTAAGAGTTGTACGCCCATTTGTTCCATTTCGGTTTATCTTGGATTATAAGAACTTCTCGTCCAAGTTGATGATGTTTTCATGAAACATATGAGTTAGATGGTGTTTGAGAGAGTCAATAGATGTTCGTCGGCCACCCATACAGGTTGAAGACTCAAGATATCTTCGGATAAGAGTTGTAAGCCCATTTGTTCCTTTTTAGTATATCTTGGATTAAAAGAACTTCTAGGTCAAGTTGTTGATGTTTTGATGAAATACATAAGTTAGATGGTGTTTGAGAGTGTCAATAGATGTTCGCCAAGCTCCTATATTGGTTGAAGACTCAAGATATCTTCGGTTAAGAGTTGTAAACCCATTTGTTCCTTTTCGGTTTATCTTGGATTATAAGAACTTCTAGTCCAAGTTGATGATGTTTTCATGAAACATATGAGTTAGATGGTGTTTGAGAGAGTCAATAGATGTTCGTCGGCCACCCATGCAGGTTGAAGACTCAAGATATCTTCGGATAAGAGTTGTAAGCCCATTTGTTCCTTTTCAGTATGTCTTGGATTATAAGAACTTCTAGGCCAAGTTGTTGATGTTTTGATGAAACACATGAGTTACATGGTGTTTGAGAGAGTCAATAGATGTTCGCCAAGCACCTATAAAGGTTGAAGACTCACGATTTCTTCGGTTAAGAGTTGTAAGCCCATTTGTTCATTTTTCGGTTTATATTGGATTATAAGAACTTCTAGTCCATGTTGTCTATGTTTTCATGCAACACATGAGTTAAATGGTATTTGAGAGACTGAATAGATGTTCGCCAACCACCCATAGAAGTTAAAGACTCAAGATATCTTCGTTTTAGAGTTATGAGCAAATTTGTCCCTTTTAGGATTATCTTGGATTATAAGAACTTCTAGGCCAAGTGGTTGATGTTTTCATGAAACACATGAGTTAGATGGTGTTTGAGAGAGTCAATAGATGTTCGTCAACCCACCATGGAGGTTGAAGACTCAAGATATCTTCGTTTAAGAGTTGTAAGCCCATTTGTTCCTTTTCGGTTTATCTTGGACTATAAGAACTTCTAAGCCAAGTTGTTGAAGTTTTCATGAAACATATGAGTTAGATGGTGTTTGAGAGAGTCAATAGATGTTCGTCGGCCACCCATGGAGGTTGAAGACTCAAGATATCTTCGGATAAGAGTTGTAAGCCCATTTGTTCCTTTTCAGTATATCTTGGATTATAAGAACTTCTAGGTCAAGTTGTTGATGTTTTCTAGCAACACATGAGTTAGATGGTGTTTGAGAAAGTCAATAGATGTTCGCCAACCCTCCATGGAGGTTCAAGACTCAAGATATCTTCGGTTAAGAGTTGTAAACCCATTTGTTCCTTTTCGGATTATCTTGGTTTAGAAGAACTTCTAGGCGAAGTTGTAGATGTTTTGATGAAACACATCAGTTAGATGGTGTTTAAGAGTGTCAATAGATGTTCGCCAAGCACCCATAGTGGTAGAAGACTCAAGATATCTTCGGATAAGAGTTGTAAGCCCATTTGTCCCGTTTCAGTATATCTTGGATTATAAGAACTTCTAGGCGAAGTTGTAGTTGTTTTGATGAAACACATGAGTTAGATGGTGTTTGAGAGTGTCAATAAATGTTCGCCAAGCACCCATAGTGGTTGATGACTCAAGATATCTTCGGTTAAGAGTTGTACACCCATTTGTTCCTTTTCGGTTTATCTTTGATTATAAGAACTTCTCGTCCAAGTTGATGATGTTTTCATGAAACACATGAGTTAGATGGTGTTTGAGAGAGTCAATAGATGTTCGTCAACCCACCATGGAGGTTGAAGACTCAAGATATCTTCGTTTAAGAGTTGTAAGCCCATTTGTTCCTTTTCGGTTTATCTTGGACTATAAGAACTTCTAGGCCAAGTTGTTGATGTTTTCATGAAACACATGAGTTAGATGGTGTTTGAGAAAGTCAATAGATGTTCGCCAACCCTCCATGGAGGTTGAAGACTCAAGATATCTTCGGTTAAGAGTTGTAAGCCCATTTGTTCCTTTTCGGATTATCTTGGATTATAAGAACTTCTAGGCGAAGTTGTAGATGTTTTGATGAAACACATCAGTTAGATGGTGTTTGAGAGTGTCAATAGATGTTCGCCAAGCACCCATAGTGGTTGATGACTCAAGATATCTTCAGTTAAGAGTTGTAAACCCATTTGTTCCTTTTCGGTTTTTCTTGGATTATAAGAACTTCTAGTCCAAGTTGATGATGTTTTCATGAAACATATGAGTTAGATGGTGTTTGAGAGAGTCAATAGATGTTCGCCGACCACCCATGCAGGTTGAAGACTCAAGATATCTTCAGATAAGAGTTGTAAGCCCATTTGTTCCTTTTCAATATATCTTGGATTATAGGAACTTCTAGGCCAAGTTGTTGATGTTTTGATGACATACATGAGTTAGATGGTGTTTGAGAGTGTCAATAGATGTTTGCCAAGCACCCATAGTGGTTGAAGACTCAAGATATTTTCGTTTAAGAGTTGTAAGCCCATTTGTTTATTTTTCTGTTTATCTTGGATTATAAGAACTTCTAGTCCTTGTTGTCTATGTTTTCATGCAACACATGAGTTAGATGGTATTTGAGAGACTCAATAGAAGTTCGCCAACCCTCCATGGAGGTTGAAGACTCAAGATATCTTCGGTTAAGAGTTGTAAGCCCATTTGGTCCTTTTCGGTTTACCTTGGATTATAAGAACTTCTAGGCCAAGTTGTAGATGTTTTGATGAAACACATCAGTTAGATGGTGTTTGAGAGTGTCAATAGATGTTCGCCAAGCACCCATAGTGGTTGATGACTCAAGATATCTTTGGTTAAGAGTTGTAAACCCATTTGTTCCTTTTCGGTTTATCTTGGATTATAAGAACTTCTAGGCCAAGTTGTTGATGTTTTGATGAAACACATGAGTTAGATGGTGTTTGAGAGTGTCAATAGATGTTCGCCAAGCACCCATAGAGGTTGAAGACTCAAGATATCTTCGTTTAAGAGTTGTAAGCCCATTCATTCCTTTTCAGTATATCTTGGATTATAAGAACTTCTAGGCCTAGTTGTTGATGTTTTGATGAAATACATGAGTTAGATGGTGTTTGAGAGTATCAATAGATGTTCGCCAAGCACCCATAGTGGTTGAAGACTCAAGATATCTTCGGTTAAGAGTTGTAAGCCCATTTGTTCCATTTCAGTATATCTTGGATTATAAGAACTTCTAGGCCAAGTTGTTGATGTTTTGATGAAATACATGAGTTAGATGGTGTTTGAGAGTGTCAATAGATGTTCGCCAAGCACCTATAGTGGTTGAAGACTCAAGATATCTTCGTTTAAGAGTTGTAAGCCCATTTGTTCCTTTTCGGTTTATCTTGGACTATAAGAACTTCTAGGCCAAGTTGTTGATGTTTTCATGAAACACATGAGTTAGATGGTGTTTGAGAAAGTCAATAGATGTTCGCCAACCCTCCATGGAGGTTGAAGACTCAAGATATCTTCGGTTAAGAGTTGTAAGCCCATTTGTTCATTTTCGGTTTACCTTGGATTATAAGAACTTCTAGGCCAAGTAATAGATGTTTTGATGAAACACATCAGTTAGATGGTGTTTGAGAGTGTCAATAGATGTTCGCCAAGCACCCATAGTGGTTGATGACTCAAGATATCTTCGGTTAAGAGTTGTAAACCCATTTGTTCCTTTTCGGTTTATCTTGGATTATAAGAACTTCTAGTCCAAGTTGATGATGTTTTCATGAAACATATGAGTTAGATGGTGTTTGAGAGAGTCAATAGATGTTCGTCGGCCACCCATGCAGGTTGAAGACTCAAGATATCTTCAGATAAGAGTTGTAAGCCCATTTGTTCCTTTTCAATATATCTTGGATTATAAGAACTTCTAGGCCAAGTTGTTGATGTTTTGATGAAATACATGAGTTAGATGGTGTTTGAGAGTGTCAATAGATGTTCGCCAAGCACCCCTAGTGGTTGAAGACTCAAGATATCTTCGTTTAAGAGTTGTAAGCCCATTTGTTCATTTTTCTGTTTATCTTGGATTATAAGAACTTCTAGGCCAAGTTGATGATGTTTTGATGAAACAAATGAGTTAGATGGTGTTTGAGAGTGTCAATAGATGTTCGCCAAGCACCCATAGAGGTTGAAGACTCAAGATATCTTCGTTTAAGAGTTGTAAGCCCATTCGTTCCTTTTCAGTATATCTTGGATTATAAGAACTTCTAGGCCTAGTTGTTGATGTTTTGATGAAATACATTTGTTAGATGGTGTTTGAGAGTATCAATAGATGTTCGCCAAGCACCCATAGTGGTTGAAGACTCAAGATATCTTCGGTTAAGAGTTGTAAGCCCATTTGTTCCTTTTCGGATTATCTTGGATTAAAAGAACTTCTAGTCCAAGTTGATGATGTTTTCACGAAACACATGAGTTAGATGGTGTTTGAGAGAGTCAATAGATGTTCGCCGACCACCGATGCAGGTAGAAGACTCAAGATATCTTCGGATAAGAGTTGTAAGCCCATTTGTTCCGTTTCAGTATATCTTGGATTATAAGAACTTCTTGGCCAAGTTGTTGATGTTTTGATGAAATACATGAGTTAGATGGTGTTTGAGAGTGTCAATAGATGTTCGCCAAGCACCTATAGAGTTTGAAGACTCAAGATATCTTCGTTTAAGAGTTGTAAGCCCATTTGTTCCTTTTCAGTATATCTTGGATTATAAGAACTTCTTGGCCAAGTTGTTGATGTTTTGATGAAATACATGAGTTAGATGGTGTTTGAGAGTGTCAATAGATGCTCGCCTAGCACCTATAGAGGTTGAAGACTCAAGATATCTTCGTTTAAGAGTTGTAAGCCCATTTGTTCATTTTTCGGTTTATATTGGATTATAAGAACTTCTAGTCCATGTTGTCTATGTTTTCATGCAACACATGAGTTAGATGGTATTTGAGAGACTCAATAGATGTTCGCCATGCACCCATAGTGGTTGATGACTCAAGATATCTTCGGTTAAGAGTTCTAAACCCATTTGTTCCTTTTCGGTTTATCTTGGATTATAAGAACTTCTCGTCCAAGTTGATGATGTTTTCATGAAACATATGAGTTAGATGGTGCTTGAGAGAGTCAATAGATGTTCGCTGGCCACCCATGCAGGTTGAAGACTCAAGATATCTTCGGTTAAGAGTTGTAAGCCCATTTGTTCCTTTTCGGATTACCTTGGATTATAAGAACTTCTAGGCAAAGTTGTAGATGTTTTGATGAAACACATCAGTTAGATGGTGTTTGAGAGTGTCAATAGATGTTCGCCAAGGACCCATAGTGGTTGATGACTCAAGATATCTTCGGTTAAGAGTTGTACGCCCATTTGTTTCTTTTCGGTTTATCATGGATTATAAGAACTTCTCGTCCAAGTTGATGATGTTTTCATGAAACACATGAGTTAGATTGTGTTTGAGAGGGTCAATAGATGTTCGTTGACCACCTATGCAGGTTGAAGACTCAAGATATCTTCGGATAAGAGTTGTAAGCCCTTTTGTTCCGTTTCAGTATATCTTGGATTATAAGAACTTCTAGGCCAAGTTGTTGATGTTTTGATGAAACACATGAGTTAGATGGTGTTTGAGAGTATCAATAGATGTTCGCCAAGCACCCATAGTGGTTGAAGACTCAAGATATCTTCGGTTAAGAGTTGTAAGCCCATTTGTTCCGTTTCGGATTATCTTGGATTATAAGAACTTCTAGTCCAAGTTGATGATGTTTTCATGAAACACATGAGTTAAACGGTGTTTGAGAGAGTCAATAGATGTTCGCCGACCACCGATGCAGGTAGAAGACTCAAGATATCTTCGGATAAGAGTTGCATGTCCATTTGTTCCGTTTCAGTATATCTTGGATTATAAGAACTTCTAGGCCAAGTTGTTGATGTTTTGATGAAACACATGAGTTAGATGGTGTTTGAGAGTGTCAATAGATGTTCGCCAAGCACCCATAGAGGTTGAAGACTCAAGATATCTTCGGTTAAGAGTTGTAAGCCCATTTGTTCATTTTTCGGTTTATATTGGATTATAAGAACTTCTAGTCCATGTTGTCTATGTTTTCATGCAACACATGAGTTAGATGGTATTTGAGAGACTCAATAGATGTTCGCCAACCACCCATAGAAGTTGAAGACTCAAGATATATTCGTTTTAGAGTTATGTGCAAATTTGTTCCTTTTAGGATTATCTTGGATTATAAGAACTTCTAGGCCAAGTGGTTGATGTTTTCATGAAACACATGAGTTAGATGGTGTTTGAGAGAGTCAATAGATGTTCGTCAACCCACCATGGAGGTTGAAGACTCAAGATATCTTCGTTTAAGAGTTGTAAGCCCATTTGTTCCTTTTCGGTTTATCTAGGACTATAAGAACTTCTAAGCCAAGTTGTTGATGTTTTCATGAAACACATGAGTTAGATGGTGTTTGAGAAAGTCAATAGATGTTCGCCAACCCTCCATGGAGGTTGAAGACTCAAGATATCTTCGGTTAAGAGTTGTAAGCCCATTTGTTCCTTTTCGGTTTACCTTGGATTATAAGAACTTCTAGGCCAAGTTGTAGATGTTTTGATGAAACACATCAGTTAGATGGTGTTTGAGAGTGTCAATAGATGTTCGCCAAGCACCCATAGAAGTTGAAGACTCAAGATATCTTCGGTTAAGAGTTGTAATCCCATTTGTTCCTTTTCGGTTTATCTTGGATTATAAGAACTTCTAGTCCAAGTTGATGATGTTTTCATGAAACATATGAGTTAGATGGTGTTTGAGAGAGTCAATAGATGTTCGTCGGCCACCCATGCAGGTTGAAGACTCAAGATATCTTCGGTTAAGAGTTGTAAGCCCATTTGTTCCTTTTCAATATATCTTGGATTATAAGAACTTCTAGGCCAAGTTGTTGATGTTTTGATGTAACACATGAGTAAGATGTTGTTTGAGAGTGTCAATAGATGTTCGCCAAGCACCCATAGTGGTCGAAGACTCAAGATATCTTCGTTTAAAAGTTGTAAGCCCATTTGTTCATTTTTCAGTTTATCCTGGATTATAAGAACTTCTAGGCCAAGTTGTTGATGTTTTGATGAAACACATGAGTTAGATGGTGTTTGAGAGTGTCAATAGATGTTCGCCGACCACCCATGCAGGTTGAAGACTCAAGATATCTTCGTTTAAGAGTTGTAAGCCCATTTGTTCCTTTTCAGTATATCTTGGATTATAAGAACTTCTAGGCCTAGTTGTTGATGTTTTGATGAAATACATGAGTTAGATGGTGTTTGAGAGTATCAATAGATGTTCGCCAAGCACCCATAGTGGTTGAAGACTCAAGATATCTTCGGTTAAGAGTTGTAAGCCCATTTGTTCCTTTTCGGATTATCTTGGATTATAAGAACTTCTAGTCCAAGTTGATGATGTTTTCATGAAACACATGAGTTAGATGGTGTTTGAGAGAGTCAATAGATGTTCGCCGACCACCGATTCAGGTAGAAGACTCAAGATATCTTCGGATAAGAGTTGAATGCCCATTTGTTCCGTTTCAGTATATCTTGGATTATAAGAACTTGTAGGCCAAGTTGTTGATGTTTTGATCAAACACATGAGTTAGATGGTGTTTGAGAGTGTCAATAGATTTTCGCCAAGCACCCATAGAGGTTGAAGACTCAAGATATCTTCGGTTAAGAGTTGTAAGCCCATTTGTTCATTTTTCGGTTTATATTGGATTATAAGAACTTCTAGTCCATGTTGTCTATGTTTTCATGCAACACATGAGTTAGATGGTATTTGAGAGACTCAATAGATGTTCGCCAACCACCCATAGAAGTTGAAGACTCAAGATATATTCGTTTTAGAGTTATGTGCAAATTTGTTCCTTTTAGGATTATCTTGGATTATAAGAACTTCTAGGCCAAGTGGTTGATGTTTTCATGAAACACATGAGTTAGATGGTGTTTGAGAGAGTCAATAGATGTTCGTCAACCCACCATGGAGGTTGAAGACTCAAGATATCTTCATTTAAGAGTTGTAAGCCCATTTGTTCCTTTTCGGTTTATCTAGGACTATAAGAACTTCTAAGCCAAGTTGTTGATGTTTTCATGAAACACATGAGTTAGATGGTGTTTGAGAAAGTCAATAGATGTTCGCCAACCCTCCATGGAGGTTGAAGACTCAAGATATCCTCGGTTAAGAGTTGTAAGCCCATTTGTTCCTTTTCGGTTTACCTTGGATTATAAGAACTTCTAGGCCAAGTTGTAGATGTTTTGATGAAACACATCAGTTAGATGGTGTTTGAGAGTGTCAATAGATGTTCGCCAAGCACCCATAGTGGTTGATGACTCAAGATATCTTCGGTTAAGAGTTGTAATCCCATTTGTTCCTTTTCGGTTTATCTTGGATTATAAGAACTTCTAGTCCAAGTTGATGATGTTTTCATGAAACATATGAGTTAGATGGTGTTTGAGAGAGTCAATAGATGTTCGTCGGCCACCCATGCAGGTTGAAGACTCAAGATATCTTCGGTTAAGAGTTGTAAGCCCATTTGTTCCTTTTCAATATATCTTGGATTATAAGAACTTCTAGGCCAAGTTGTTGATGTTTTGATGAAATACATGAGTTAGATGGTGTTTGAGAGTGTCAATAGATGTTCGCCAAGCACCCATAGTGGTTGAAGACTCAAGATATTTTCGTTTAAGAGTTGTAAGCCCATTTGTTCATTTTTCTGTTTATCTTGGATTATAAGAACTTCTAGGCCAAGTTGTTGATGTTTTGATGAAACACATGAGTTAGATGGTGTTTGAGAGTGTCAATAGATGTTCGCCGACCACCCATGCAGGTTGAAGACTCAAGATATCTTCGTTTAAGAGTTGTAAGCCCATTCGTTCCTTTTCAGTATATCTTGGATTATAAGAACTTCTATGCCTAGTTGTTGATGTTTTGATGAAATACATGAGTTAGATGGTGTTTGAGAGTATCAATAGATGTTCGCCAAGCACCCATAGTGGTTGAAGACTGAAGATATCTTCGGTTAAGAGTTGTAAGCCCAATTGTTCCTTTTCGGATTATCTTGGATTATAAGAACTTCTAGTCCAAGTTGATGATGTTTTCATGAAACACATGAGTTAGATGGTGTTTGAGAGAGTCAATAGATGTTCGCCGACCACCGATGCAGGTAGAAGACTCAAGATATCTTCGGATAAGAGTTGAATGCCTATTTGTTCCGTTTCAGTATATCTTGGATTATAAGAACTTCTAGGCCAAGTTGTTGATGTTTTGATCAAACACATGAGTTAGATGGTGTTTGTGAGTGTCAACAGATGTTCGCCAAGCACCCATAGAGGTTGAAGACTCAAGATATCTTCGTTTAAGAGTTGTAAGCCCATTCGTTCCTTTTCAGTATATCTTGGATTATAAGAACTTCTAGGCCTAGTTGTTGATGTTTTGATGAAATACATGAGTTAGATGGTGTTTGAGAGTATCAATAGATGTTCGCCAAGCACCCATAGTGGTTGAAGACTCAAGATATCTTCGGTTAAGAGTTGTAAGCCCATTTGTTCCTTTTCGGATTATCTTGGATTATAAGAACTTCTAGTCCAAGTTGATGATGTTTTCATGAAACACATGAGTTAGATGGTGTTTGAGAGAGTCAATAGATGTTCGCCGACCACCGATGCAGGTAGAAGACTCAAGATATCTTCGGATAAGAGTTGAATGCCCATTTGTTCCGTTTCAGTATATCTTGGATTATAAGAACTTCTAGGCCAAGTTGTTGATGTTTTGATCAAACACATGAGTTAGATGGTGTTTGAGAGTGTCAATAGATGTTCGCCAAGCACCCATAGAGGTTGAAGACTCAAGATATCTTCGGTTAAGAGTTGTAAGCCCATTTGTTCATTTTTCGGTTTATATTGGATTATAAGAACTTCTAGTCCATGTTGTCTATGTTTTCATGCAACACATGAGTTAGATGGTATTTGAGAGACTCAATAGATGTTCGCCAACCACCCATAGAAGTTGAAGACTCAAGATATATTCGTTTTAGAGTTATGTGCAAATTTGTTCCTTTTAGGATTATCTTGGATTATAAGAACTTCTAGGCCAAGTGGTTGATGTTTTCATGAAACACATGAGTTAGATGGTGTTTGAGAGAGTCAATAGATGTTCGTCAACCCACCATGGAGGTTGAAGACTCAAGATATCTTCGTTTAAGAGTTGTCAGCCCATTTGTTCCTTTTCGGTTTATCTAGGACTATAAGAACTTCTAAGCCAAGTTGTTGATGTTTTCATGAAACACATGAGTTAGATGGTGTTTGAGAAAGTCAATAGATGTTCGCCAACCCTCCATGGAGGTTGAAGACTCAAGATATCTTCGGTTAAGAGTTGTAAGCCAATTTGTTCCTTTTCGGTTTACCTTGGATTATAAGAACTTCTAGGCCAAGTTGTAGATGTTTTGATGAAACACATCAGTTAGATGGTGTTTGAGAGTGTCAATAGATGTTCGCCAAGCACCCATAGTGGTTGATGACTCAAGATATCTTCGGTTAAGAGTTGTAATCCCATTTGTTCCTTTTCGGTTTATCTTGGATTATAAGAACTTCTAGTCCAAGTTGATGATGTTTTCATGAAACATATGAGTTAGATGGTGTTTGAGAGAGTCAATAGATGTTCGTCGGCCACCCATGCAGGTTGAAGACTCAAGATATCTTCAGATAAGAGTTGTAAGCCCATTTGTTCCTTTTCAATATATCTTGGATTATAAGAACTTCTAGGCCAAGTTGTTGATGTTTTGATCAAACACATGAGTTAGATGGTGTTTGAGAGTGTCAATAGATGTTCGCCAAGCACCCATAGTGGTTGAAGAGTCAAGATATTTTCGTTTAAGAGTTGTAAGCCCATTTGTTCATTTTTCTGTTTATCTTGGATTATAAGAACTTCTAGGCCAAGTTGTTGATGTTTTGATGAAACACATGAGTTAGATGGTGTTTGAGAGTGTCAATAGATGTTCGCCAAGCACCCATACAGGTTGAAGACTCAAGATATCTTCGTTTAAGAGTTGTAAGCCCATTCGTTCCTTTTCAGTATATCTTGGATTATAAGAACTTCTATGCCTAGTTGTTGATGTTTTGATGAAATACATGAGTTAGATGGTGTTTGAGAGTATCAATAGATGTTCGCCAAGCACCCATAGTGGTTGAAGACTCAAGATATCTTCGGTTAAGAGTTGTAAGCCCATTTGTTCCTTTTCGGATTATCTTGGATTATAAGAACTTCTAGTCCAAGTTGATGATGTTTTCATGAAACACATGAGTTAGATGGTGTTTGAGAGAGTCAATAGATGTTCGCCGACCACCGATGCAGGTAGAAGACTCAAGATATCTTCGGATAAGAGTTGAATGCCCATTTGTTCCGTTTCAGTATATCTTGGATTATAAGAACTTCTAGGCCAAGTTGTTGATGTTTTGATCAAACACATGAGTTAGATGGTGTTTGAGAGTGTCAATAGATGTTCGCGAAGCACCCATAGAGGTTGAAGACTCAAGATATCTTCGTTTAAGAGTTGTAAGCCCATTTGTTCATTTTTCGGTTTATATTGGATTATAAGAACTTCTAGTCCATGTTGTTTATGTTTTCATGTAACACATGAGTTAGATGGTATTTGAGAGACTCAATAGATGTTCGCCAACCACCCATAGAAGTTGAAGACTCAAGATATATTCGTTTTAGAGTTATGTGCAAATTTGTTCCTTTTAGGATTATCATGGATTATAAGAACTTCTAGGCGAAGTTGTAGATGTTTTGATGAAACACATCAGTTAGATGGTGTTTGAGAGTGTCAATAGATGTTCGCCACGCACCCATCGTGGTTGATGACTCAAGATATCTTCGGTTAAGAGTTGTAAACCCATTTGTTCCTTTTTGGTTTATGTTGGATTATAAGAACTTCTTGGCCAAGTTGTTGATGTTTTGATGAAACACATGAGTTAGATGGTGTTTGAGAGTGTCAATAGATGCTCGCCAAGCACCCATGAAGGTTGAAGACTCAAGATATCTTCGTTTAAGAGTTGTAAGCCCATTTGTTCCTTTTCAGTATATCTTGGATTATAAGAACTTCTAGTCCATGTTGATGATGTTTTCATGAAACATATGAGTTAGATGGTGTTTGAGAGAGTCAATAGATGTTCGCCGGCCACCCATGCAGGTTGAAGACTCAAGATATCTTCGGTTAAGAGTTGTAAGCCCATTTGTTCCTTTTCGGATTATCTTGGATTATAAGAACTTCTAGGCAAAGTTGTAGATGTTTTGATGAAACACATCAGTTAGATGGTGTTTGAGAGTGTCAATAGATGTTCGCCAAGCACCCATAGTGGTTGATGACTCAAGATATCTTCGGTTAAGAGTTGTACGCCCATTTGTTTCTTTTCGGTTTATCTTGGATTATAAGAACTTCTCGTCCAAGTTGATGATGTTTTCATGAAACACATGAGTTAGATTGTGTTTGAGAGGGTCAATAGATGTTCGTTGACCACCCATGCAGGTTGAAGACTCAAGATATCTTCGTTTAAGAGTTGTAAGCCCATTAGTTCATTTTCGGTTTATCTTGGCATATAAGAACTTCTAGTCCAAGTTGATGATGTTTTCATGAAACACATGAGTTAGATGGTGTTTGAGAGAGTCAATAGATGTTCGCCAACCACCCATGGAGGTTGAAGACTCAAGATATCTTCGATCAAAAGTTGTAAGCCCATTTCTTCCTTTTCGCTTTATGTTGGCATATAAGAACTTCTATGCGAAGTAGTTGATGTTTTCATGAAACAAGAGAGTTAGATGGTGTTTGAAAGAGTCAATGGATGTTCGCCAACCAACCATGGTGGTTGAAGACTCAAGATATCTTCGGTTAAGAGTTGTAAGCCCATTTGTTCAATTTCGGTTTATCTTGGATTATAAGAACTTCTTGGCCAAGTTGTTGATGTTTTGATGAAACACATGAGTTAGATGGTGTTTGAGAGTGTCAATAGATGTTCGCCAAGCACCCATAGAAGTTGAAGACTCAAGATATCTTCGGTTAAGAGTTGTAAGCCCATTTGTTCATTTTTCGGTTTATATTGGATTATAAGAACTTCTAGTCCATGTTGTCTATGTTTTCATGCAACACATGAGTTAGATGGTATTTGAGAGACTCAATAGATGTTCGCCAACCACCCATAGAAGTTGAAGACTCAAGATATATTCGTTTTAGAGTTATGTGCAAATTTGTTCCTTTTAGGATTATCTTGGATTATAAGAACTTCTAGGCCAAGTGGTTGATGTTTTCATGAAACACATGAGTTAGATGGTGTTTGAGAGAGTCAATAGATGTTCGTCAACCCACCATGGAGGTTGAAGACTCAAGATATCTTCGTTTAAGAGTTGTAAGCCCATTTGTTCCTTTTCGGTTTATCTTGGACTATAAGAACTTCTAAGCCAAGTTGTTGATGTTTTCATGAAACACATGAGTTAGATGGTGTTTGAGAAAGTCAATAGATGTTCGCCAACCCTCCATGGAGGTTGAAGACTCAAGATATCTTCGGTTAAGAGTTGTAAGCCCACTTGTTCTGTTTCAGTATATCTTGGATTATAAGAACTTCTAGGCCAAGTTGTTGATGTTTTGATGAAATACATGAGTTAGATGGTGTTTGAGAGTTTCAATAGATGTTCGCCAAGCACCCATAGTGGTTGATGACTGAAGATATCTTCGGTTAAGAGTTGTACGCCCATTTGTTCCTTTTCGGTTTATCTTGGATTATAAGAACTTCTCGTCCAAGTTGATGATGTTTTCATGAAACACATGAGTTAGATTGTGTTTGAGAGACTCAATAGATGTTCGCCAACCACCCATAGAAGTTGAAGACTCAAGATATATTCGTTTTAGAGTTATGTGCAAATTTGTTCCTTTTAGGATTATCTTGGATTGGAAGAACTTCTAGGCCAAGTGGTTGATGTTTTCATGAAACATATGAGTTAGATGGTGTTTCAGAGAGTCAATAGATGTTCGTCAACCCACCATGGAGGTTGAAGACTCAAGATATCTTTGTTTAAGAGTTGTAAGCCCATTTGTTCCTTTTCGGTTTATCTTGGACTATAAGAACTTCTAGGCCAAGTTGTTGATGTTTTCATGAAACACATGAGTTAGATGGTGTTTGAGAAAGTCAATAGATGTTCGCCAACCCTCCATTGAGGTTGAAGACTCAAGATATCTTCGGTTAAGAGTTGTAAGCCCATTTTTCCTTTTCGGATTATCTTGGATTAGAAGAACTTCTAGGCGAAGTTGTAGATGTTTTGATGAAACACATCAGTTAGATGGTGTTTAAGAGTGTCAATAGATGTTCGCCAAGCACCCATAGTGGTTGAAGACTCAAGATATCTTCGGATAAGAGTTGTAAGCCCATTTGTCCCGTTTCAGTATATCTGGGATTATAAGAACTTCTAGGCGAAGTTGTAGATGTTTTGATGAAACACATGAGTTAGATGGTGATTGAGAGTGTCAATAGATGTTCGCCAAGCACCCATAGTGGTTGATGACTCAAGATATCTTCGGTTAAGAGTTGTACGCCCATTTTGTTCCTTTTCGGTTTATGTTGGATTATAAGAACTTCTCGTCCAAGTTGATGATGTTTTCATGAAACACATGAGTTAGATTGTGTTTGAGAGGGTCAATAGATGTTCGTCGACCACCCATGCAGGTTGAAGACTCAAGATATCTTCGGTTAAGAGTTGTAAGCCCATTTGTTCCTTTTCGGTTTATCTTGGACTATAAGAACTTCTAGGCCAAGTTGTTGATGTTTTCATGAAACACATGAGTTAGATGGTCTTTGAGAAAGTCAATAGATGTTCGCCAAGCACCCATAGTGGTTGATGACTCAAGATATCTTCGGTTAAGAGTTGTACGCCCATTTGTTCCTTTTCGGTTTATCTTGGATTATAAGAACTTCTCGTCCAAGTTGATGATGTTTTCATGAAACACATGAGTTAGATTGTGTTTGAGAGGGTCAATAGATGTTCGTCGACCACCCATGCAGGTTGAAGACTCAAGATATCTTCGGATAAGAGTTGTAAGCCCATTTGTTCCGTTTCAGTATATCTTGGAATATAAGAACTTCTAGGCCAAGTTGTTGATGTTTTGATGAAACACATGAGTTAGATGGTGTTTGAGAGTATCAATAGATGTTCGCCAAGCACCAATAGTGGTTGAAGACTCAAGATATCTTTGGTTAAGAGTTGTAAGCCCATTTGTTCCTTTTCGGATTATCTTGGATTATAAGAACTTCTAGTCCAAGTTGATGATGTTTTCATGAAACACATGAGTTAGATGGTGTTTGAGAGAGTCAATAGATGTTCGCCGACCACCGATGCTGGTAGAAGACTCAAGATATCTTCGGATAAGAGTTGTATGCCCATTTGTTCCGTTTCAGTATATGTTGGATTAAAAGAACTTCTAGGACAAGTTGTTGATGTTTTGATGAAACACATGAGTTAGATGGTGTTTGAGAGTGTCAATAGATGTTCGCCAGGCACCCATAGAGGTTGAAGACTCAAGATATCTTCATTTAAGAGTTGTAAGCCCATTTGTTCATTTTTCGGTTTATATTGGATTATAAGAACTTCTAGTCCATGTTGTCTATGTTTTCATGCAACACATGAGTTAGATGGTATTTGAGAGACTCAATAGCTGTTCGCCAAGCACCCATAGTAGTTGATGACTCAAGATATCTTCGGTTAAGAGTTCTAAACCCATTTGTTCCTTTTCGGTTTATCTTGGATTATAAGAACTTCTAGTCCAAGTTGATGATGTTTTCATGAAACATATGAGTTAGATGGTGTTTGAGAGTGTCAATAGATGTTCGCCGGCCACCAATGCAGGTTGAAGACTCAAGATATCTTCGGATAAGAGTTGTAAGCCCATTTGTTCCTTTTCAGTATATCTTGGATTATAAGAACTTCTTGGCCAAGTTGTTGATGTTTTGATGAAATACATGAGTTAGATGGTGTTTGAGAGTGTAAATAGATGTTCGCCAAGCACCTATAGAGGTTGAAGACTCAAGATATCTTCGTTTAAGAGTTGTAAGCCCATTTGTTCATTTTTCGGATTATATTGGATTATAAGAACTTCTAGTCCATGTTGTCTATGTTTTCATGCAACACATGAGTTAGATGGTATTTGAGAGACTCAATAGATGTTCGCCAAGCACCCATAGTGGTTGATGACTCAAGATATCTTCGGTTAAGAGTTCTAAACCCATTTGTTCCTTTTCGGTTTATCTTGGATTATAAGAACTTCTAGTCCAAGTTGATGATGTTTTCATGAAACATATGAGTTAGATGGTGTTTGAGAGAGTCAATAGATGTTCGCCGGCCACCCATGCAGGTTGAAGACTCAAGATATCTTCGGTTAAGAGTTGTAAGCCCATTTGTTCCTTTTCGGATTATCTTGGATTATAAGAACTTCTAGGCAAAGTTGTAGATGTTTTGATGAAACACATCAGTTAGATGGTGTTTGAGAGTGTCAATAGATGTTCGCCAAGCACCCATAGTGGTTGATGACTCAAGATATCTTCAGTTAAGAGTTGTACGCCCATTTGTTTCTTTTCGGTTTATCTTGGATTATAAGAACTTCTCGTCCAAGTTGATGATGTTTTCATGAAACACATGAGTTAGATTGTGTTTGAGAGGGTCAATAGATGTTCATTGACCACCCATGCAGGTTGAAGACTCAAGATATCTTCGGATAAGAGTTGTAAGCCCATTTGTTCCGTTTCAGTTTATCTTGGATTATAAGAACTTCTAGGCCAAGTAGTTGATGTTTTGATGAAACACGAGTTAGATGGAGTTTGAGAGTATCAATAGATGTTCGCCAAGCACCCATAGTGGTTGAAGACTCAAGATATCTTCGGTTAAGAGTTGTAAGCCCATTTGTTCCGTTTCGGATTATCTTGGATTATAAGAACTTCTAGTCCAAGTTGATGATGTTTTCATGAAACACATGAGTTAAACGGTGTTTGAGAGAGTCAATAGATGTTCGCCGACCACCGATGCAGGTAGAAGACTCAAGATATCTTCGGATAAGAGTTGCATGTCCATTAGTTCCGTTTCAGTATATCTTGGATTATAAGAACTTCTAGGCCAAGTTGTTGATGTTTTGATGAAACACATGAGTTAGATGGTGTTTGAGAGTGTCAATAGATGTTCGCCAAGCACCCATAGAGGTTGAAGACTCAAGATATCTTCGGTTAAGAGTTGTAAGCCCATTTGTTCATTTTTCGGCTTATATTGGATTATAAGAACTTCTAGTCCATGTTGTCTATGTTTTCAAGCAACACATGAGTTAGATGGTATTTGAGAGACTCAATAGATGTTCGCCAACCACCCATTGAAGTTGAAGACTCAAGATATATTCGTTTTAGAGTTATGTGCAAATTTGTTCCTTTTAGGATTATCTTGGATTATAAGAACTTCTAGGCCAAGTGGTTGATGTTTTCATGAAACACTAGAGTTAGATGGTGTTTGAGAGAGTCAATAGATGTTCGTCAACCCACCATGGAGGTTGAAGACTCAAGATATCTTCGTTTAAGAGTTGTAAGCCCATTTGTTCCTTTTCGGTTTATCTTGGACTATAAGAACTTCTAAGCCAAGTTGTTGATGTTTTCATGAAACACATGAGTTAGATGGTGTTTGAGAAAGTCAATAGATGTTCGCCAACCCTCCATGGAGGATGAAGACTCAAGATATCTTCGGTTAAGAGTTGTAAGCCCACTTGTTCTGTTTCAGTATATCTTGGATTATAAGAACTTCTAGGCCAAGTTGTTGATGTTTTGCTGAAACACATGAGTTTGATGGTGTTTGAGAGTGTCAATAGATGTTCGCCAGGCACCCATAGAGGTTGAAGACTCAAGATATCTTCGTTTAAGAGTTGTAAGCCCATTTGTTCATTTTTCAGTTTATATTGGATTATAAGAAGTTCTAGTCCATGTTGTCTATGTTTTCATGCAACACATGAGTTAGATGGTATTTGAGAGACTCAATAGATGTTCGCCAACCAACCATAAAAGTTGAAGACTCAAGATATGTTCGTTTTAGAGTTATGTGCAAATTTGTTCCTTTTAGGATTATCCTGGATTATAAGAACTTCTAGGCCAAGTGGTTGATGTTTTCTTGAAACACATGAGTTAGATGGTGTTTGAGAGAGTCAATAGATGTTCGTCAACCCACCATGGAGGTTGGAGACTCAAGATATCTTTGTTTAAGAGTTGTAAGCCCATTTGTTCCTTTTCGGTTTATCTTGGACTATAAGAACTTCTAGGCCAAGTTGTTGATGTTTTCATGAAACACATGAGTTAGATGGTGTTTGAGAAAGTCAATAGATGTTCGCCAACCCTCCATGGAGGTTGAAGACTCAAGATATCTTCGGTTAAGAGTTGTAAGCCCATTTTTCCTTTTCGGATTATCTTGGATTAGAAGAACTTCTAGGCGAAGTTGTAGATGTTTTGATGAAACACATCAGTTAGATGGTGTTTAAGAGTGTCAATAGATGTTCGCCAAGCACCCATAGTGGTTGAAGACTCAAGATATCTTCGGATAAGAGTTGTAAGCCCATTTGTCCCGTTTCAGTATATCTGGGATTATAAGAACTTCTAGGCGAAGTTGTAGATGTTTTGATGAAACACATGAGTTAGATGGTGATTGAGAGTGTCAATAGATGTTCGCCAAGCACCCATAGTGGTTGATGACTCAAGATATCTTCGGTTAAGAGTTGTACGCCCATTTGTTCCTTTTCGGTTTATGTTGGATTATAAGAACTTCTCGTCCAAGTTGATGATGTTTTCATGAAACACATGAGTTAGATTGTGTTTGAGAGGGTCAATAGATGTTCGCCGATCACCCATGCAGGTTGAAGACTCAAGATATCTTCGGTTAAGAGTTGTAAGCCCATTTGTTCCTTTTCGGTTTATCTTGGACTATAAGAACTTCTAGGCCAAGTTGTTGATGTTTTCATGAAACACATGAGTTAGATGGTGTTTGAGAAAGTCAATAGATGTTCGCCGACCACCGATGCTGGTAGAAGACTCAAGATATCTTCGGATAAGAGTTGTATGCCCATTTGTTCCGTTTCAGTATATGTTGGATTATAAGAACTTCTAGGCCAAGTTGTTGATGTTTTGATGAAACACATGAGTTAGATGGTGTTTGAGAGTGTCAATAGATGTTCGCCAAGCACCCATTGAGGTTGAAGACTCAAGATATCTTCGGATAAGAGTTGTAAGCCCATTTGTCCCGTTTCAGTATATCTGGGATTATAAGAACTTCTAGGCGAAGTTGTAGATGTTTTGATGAAACACATGAGTTAGGATGTGATTGAGAGTGTCAATAGATGTTCGCCAAGCACCCATAGTGGTTGATGACTCAAGATATCTTCGGTTAAGAGTTGTACGCCCATTCGTTCCTTTTCGGTTTATCTTGGATTGTAAGAACTTCTCGTCCAAGTTGATGATGTTTTCATGAAACACATGAGTTAGATTGTGTTTGAGAGGGTCAATAGATGTTCGTCGACCACCCATGCAGGTTAAAGACTCAAGATATCTTCGGTTAAGAGATGTAAGACCATTTGTTCCTTTTCGGTTTATCTTGGACTATAAGAACTTCTAGGCCAAGTTGTTGATGTTTTCATGAAACACATGAGTTAGATGGTGTTTGGGAAAGTCAATAGATGTTCGCCAACCCTCCATGGAGGTTGAAGACTCAAGATATCTTCGGTTAAGAGTTGTAAGCCCATTTGTTCCTGTTCGGTTTACCTTGAATTATAAGAACTTCTAGGCCAAGTTGTAGATGTTTTGAAGAAACACATCAGTTAGATGGTGTTTGAGAGTTTCAATAGATGTTCGCCAAGCACCCATAGTGGTTGATGACTCAAGATATCTTTGGTTAAGAGTTCTAAACCCATTTGTTCCTTTTCGGATTATCTTGGATTATAAGAACTTCTAGTCCAAGTTGATGATGTTTTCATGAAACATATGAGTTAGATGGTGTTTGAGAGAGTCAATAGATGTTCGCCGGCCACCCATGCAGGTTGAAGACTCAAGATATCTTCGGATAAGTGTTGTAAGCCCATTTGTTCCGTTTCGGTTTATCTTGGACTATAAGAACTTCTAGGCCAAGTTGTTGATGTTTTCATGAAACACATGAGTTAGATGGTGTTTGGGAAAGTCAATAGATGTTCGCCAACCCTCCATGGAGGTTGAAGACTCAAGATATCTTCGGTTAAGAGTTGTAAGCCCATTTGTTCCTGTTCGGTTTACCTTGGATTATAAGAACTTCTAGGCCAAGTTGTAGATGTTTTGATGAAACACATCAGTTAGATGGTGTTTGAGAGTTTCAATAGATGTTCGCCAAGCACCCATAGTGGTTGATGACTCAAGATATCTTCGGTTAAGAGTTCTAAACCCATTTGTTCCTTTTCGGATTATCTTGGATTATAAGAACTTCTAGTCCAAGTTGATGATGTTTTCATGAAACATATGAGTTAGATGGTGTTTGAGAGAGTCAATAGATGTTCGCCGGCCACCCATGCAGGTTGAAGACTCAAGATATCTTCGGATAAGTGTTGTAAGCCCATTTGTTCCTTTTCAGTATATCTTGGATTATAAGAACATCTAGGCCAATTTGTTGATGTTTTCATGCAACACATGAGTTAGATGGTATTTGAGAGACTCAATAGATGTTCGCCAACCCTCCATGGAGGTTGAAGACTCAAGATATCTTCGGTTAAGAGTTGTAAGCCCATTTGTTCCGTATCAGTATATCTTGGATTATAAGAATTTCTAGGCCAAGTTGTTGATGTTTTGATGAAACACATGAGTTAGATGGTGTTTGAGAGTGTCAATAGATGTTCGCCAAGCACCCATAGAGGTTGAAGGCTCAAGATATCTTCGTTTAAGAGTTGTAAGACCATTTGTTCATTTTTCGGATTATATTGGATTATAAGAACTTCTAGTCCATGTTGTCTATGTTTTCATGCAACACATGAGTTTGATGGTATTTAAGAGACTCAATAGATGTTCGCCAACCCTCCATGGAGGTTGAAGACTCAAGATATCTTCGGTTAAGAGTTGTAAGCCCATTTGTTCCTTTTCGGTTTACCTTGGATTATAAGAACTTCTAGGCCAAGTTGTAGATATTTTGATGAAACACATCAGTTAGATGGTGTTTGAGAGTGTCAATAGATGTTCGCCAAGCACCCATAGTGGTTGATGACTCAAGATATCTTCGGTTAAGAGTTCTAAGCCCATTTGTTCCTTTTCGGATTATCTTAGATTATAAGAACTTCTAGTCCAAGTTGATGATGTTTTCATGAAACACATGAGTTAGATTGTGTTTGAGAGGGTCAATAGATTTTCGTCGACCACCCATGCAGGTTGAAGACTCAAGATATCTTCGGATAAGAGTTGTAAGCCCATTTGTTCCGATTCAGTATATCTTGGATTATAAGAACTTCTAGGCCAAGTTGTTGATGTTTTGTTGAAACACATGAGTTAGATGGTGTTTGAGAGTGTCAATAGATGTTCGCCAAGCACCTATAGTGGTTGAAGACTCAAGATATCTTCGTTTAAGAGTTGTAAGCCCATTTGTTCATTTTCTGTTTATCTTGGATTATAAGAACCTCTAGTCCTTGTTGTCTATGTTTTCATCCAACACATGAGTTAGATGGTATTTGAGAGACTCAATAGAAGTTCGCCAACCCGCCATGGAGGTTGAAGACTCAAGATATCTTCGGTTAAGAGTTGTAAGCCCATTTGTTCCTTTTCGGATTATCTTGGATTATAAGAACTTCTAGGCCAAGTTGTTGATGTTTTGATGAAACACATGAGTGAGATGGTGTTTGAGAGTGTCAATAGATGTTCGCCAAGCACCCATAGCGGTTGAAGACTCAAGATATCTTCGGATAAGAGTTGTAAGCCCATTTGTTCATTTTTCTGTTTATCTTGGATTATAAGAACCTCTAGTCCTTGTTGTCTATGTTTTCATCCAACACATGAGTTAGATGGTATTTGAGAGACTCAATAGAAGTTCGCCAACCCTCCATGGAGGTTGAAGACTCAAGATATCTTCGGTTAAGAGTTGTAAGCCCATTTGTTCCGTATCAGTATATCTTGGATTATAAGAATTTCTAGGCCAAGTTGTTGATGTTTTGATGAAACACATGAGTTAGATGGTGTTTGAGAGTGTCAATAGATGTTCGCCAAGCACCCATAGAGGTTGAAGGCTCAAGATATCTTCGTTTAAGAGTTGTAAGACCATTTGTTCATTTTTCGGATTATATTGGATTATAAGAACTTCTAGTCCATGTTGTCTATGTTTTCATGCAACACATGAGTTTGATGGTATTTAAGAGACTCAATAGATGTTCGCCAACCCTCCATGGAGGTTGCAGACTCAAGATATCTTCGGTTAAGAGTTGTAAGCCCATATGTTCCTTTTCGGTTTACCTTGGATTATAAGAACTTCTAGGCCAAGTTGTAGATGTTTTGATGAAACACATCAGTTAGATGGTGTTTGAGAGTGTCAATAGATGTTCGCCAAGCATCCATAGTGGTTGATGACTCAAGATATCTTCGGTTAAGAGTTGTAAACCCATTTGTTCCTTTTCGGTTTATCTTGCATTATAAGAACTTGTAGTCCAAGTTGATGATGTTTTCATGAAACATATGAGTTAGATGGTGTTTGAGAGAGTCAATAGATGTTCGCCGACCACCCATGCAGGTTGAAGACTGAAGATATCTTCGGTTAATAGTTGTAAGCCCATTAGTTCCTTTTCAGATTATCTTGGATTATAAGAACTTCTAGGCGAAGTTGTAGATGTTTTGATGAAACACATCAGTTAGATGGTGTTTGAGAGTGTCAATAGATGTTCGCCAAGCACCCATAGTGGTTGATGACTCAAGATATGTTCGGTTAAGAGTTGTAAACCCATTTGTTCCTTTTCGGTTTATCTTGCATTATAAGAACTTCTAGTCCAAGTTGATGATGTTTTCATGAAACATATGAGTTAGATGGTGTTTGAGAGAGTCAATAGATGTTCGCCGACCACCCATGCAGGTTGAAGACTCAAGATATCTTCGGTTAAGAGTTGTAAGCCCATTTGTTCATTTTTCTGTTTATCTTGGATTATAAGAACCTCTAGTCCTTGTTGTCTATGTTTTCATCCAACACATGAGTTAGATGGTATTTGAGAGACTCAATAGAAGTTCGCCAACCCTCCATGGAGGTTGAAGACTCAAGATATCTTCGGTTAAGAGTTGTAAGCCCATTTGTTCCGTATCAGTATATCTTGGATTATAAGAATTTCTAGGCCAAGTTGTTGATGTTTTGATGAAACACATGAGTTAGATGGTGTTTGAGAGTGTCAATAGATGTTCGCCGAGCACCTATAGTGGTTGAAGACTCAAGATATCTTCGTTTAAGAGTTGTAAGCCCATTTGTTCATTTTTCTGTTTATCTTGGATTATAAGAACCTTTAGTCCTTGTTGTCAATGTTTTCATCCAACACATGAGTTAGATGGTATTTGAGAGACTCAATAGAAGTTCGCCAACCCTCCATGGAGGTTGAAGACTCAAGATATCTTCGGTTAAGAGTTGTAAGCCCATTTGTTCCTTTTCGGATTATCTTGGATTATAAGAACTTCTAGGCGAAGTTGTAGATGTTTTGATGAAACACATCAGTTAGATGGTGTTTGAGAGTGTCAATAGATGTTCGCCAAGCACCCATAGTGGTTGATGACTCAAGATATCTTCGGTTAAGAGTTGTACGCCCATTTGTTCATTTTTCGGTTTATATTGGATTATAAGAACTTCAAGTCCATGTTGTCTATGTTTTCATGCAACACATGAGTTAGATGGTATTTGAGAGACTCAATAGATGTTCGCCAACCACCCATAGAAGTTGAAGACTCAAGATATCTTCGTTTTAGAGTTATGTGCAAATTTGTTCCTTTTAGGATTATCTTGGATTATAAGAACTTCTCGGCCAAGTGGTTGATGTTTTCATGAAACACATGAGTTAGAAGGTGTTTGAGAGAGTCAATAGATGTTCGTCAACCCACCATGGAGGTTGAAGACTCAAGATATCTTCGTTTAAGATTTGTAAGCCCATTTGTTCCTTTTCGGTTTATCTTGGACTATAAGAACTTCTAGGCCAAGTTGTTGATGTTTTCATGAAACACATGAGTTAGATGGTGTTTGAGAAAGTCAATAGATGTTCGCCAACCCTCCATTGAGGTTGAAGACTCAAGATATCTTCGGTTAAGAGTTGTAAGCCCATTTGTTCCTTTTCGGTTTACCTTGGATTATAAGAACTTCTAGGCCAAGTTGTAGATGTTTTGATGAAACACATCAGTTAGATGGTGTTTGAGAGTGTCAATAGATGTTCGCCAAGCACCCATAGTGGTTGATGACTCAAGATATCTTCGGTTAAGAGTTGTAAACCCATTTGTTCCTTTTCGGTTTATCTTGGATTATAAGAACTTCTAGTCCAAGTTGATGATGTTTTCAGGAAACATATGAGTTAGATGGTGTTTGAGAGAGTCAATAGATGTTCGCCGACCACCGATGCAGGTTGAAGACTCAAGATATCTTCGGATAAGAGTTGTAAGCCCATTTGTTCCTTTTCAGTCTATCTTGGATTGCAAGAACTTCTAGGCCAAGGTGTTGATGTTTTGATGAAATACATGAGTTAGATGGTGTTTGAGAGTGTCAATAGATGTTCGCCAAGCACCCATAGTGGTTGAAGACTCAAGATATCTTCGTTTAAGAGTTGTAAGCCCATTTGTTCATTTTTCTGTTTATCTTGGATTATAAGAACTTCTAGTCCTTGTTGTCTATGTTTTCATCCAACACATGAATTAGATGGTATTTGAGAGACTCAATAGAAGTTCGCCAACCCTCCATGGAGGTTGAAGACTCAACATATATTCGGTTAAGAGTTGTAAGCCCATTTGTTCTGTTTCAGCATATCTTGGATTATAAGAACTTCTAGGCCAAGTTGTTGATGTTTTGATGAAACACATGAGTTAGACGGTGTTTGAGAGTGTCAATAGATGTTCGCCAAGCACCCATAGAGGTTGAAGACTCAAGATATCTTCGGTTAAGAGTTGTAAGCCCATTTATTCATTTTTCGGTTTATATTGGATTATAAGAACTTCAAGTCCATGTTGTCTATGTTTTCATGCAACACATGAGTTAGATGGTATTTGAGAGACTCAATAGATGTTCGCCAACCACCCATAGAAGTTGAAGACTCAAGATATCTTCGTTTTAGAGTTATGTGCAAATTTGTTCCTTTTAGGATTATCTTGGATTATAAGAACTTCTCGGCCAAGTGGTTGATGTTTTCATGAAACACATGAGTGAGATGGTGTTTGAGAGAGTCAATAGATGTTCGTCAACCCACCATGGAGGTTGAAGACTCAAGATATCTTCGTTCAAGAGTTGTAAGCCCATTTGTTCCTTTTCGGTTTATCTTGGACTTTAAGAACTTCTAGGCCAAGTTGTTGATGTTTTCATGAAACACATGAGTTAGATGGTGTTTGAGAAAGTCAATAGATGTTCGCCAACCCTCCATGGAGGTTGAAGACTCAAGATATCTTCGGTTAAGAGTTGTAAGCCCATTTGTTCCTTTTCGGTTTACCTTGGATTATAAGAACTTCTAGGCCAAGTTGTAGATGTTTTGATGAAACACATCAGTTAGATGGTGTTTGAGAGTGTCAATAGATGTTCGCCAAGCACCCATAGTGGTTGATGACTCAAGATATCTTCGGTTAAGAGTTGTAAACCCATTTGTTCCTTTTCGGTTTATCTTGGATTATAAGAACTTCTAGTCCAAGTTGATGATGTTTTCAGGAAACATATGAGTTAGATGGTGTTTGAGAGAGTCAATAGATGTTCGCCGACCACCCATGCAGGTTGAAGACTCAAGATATCTTCGGATAAGAGTTGTAAGCCCATTTGTTCCTTTTCAGTATATCTTGGATTGTAAGAACTTCTAGGCCAAGTTGTTGATGTTTTGATGAAATACATGAGTTAGATGGTGTTTGAGAGTGTCAATAGATGTTCGCCAAGCACCCATAGTGGTTGAAGACTCAAGATATCTTCGTTTAAGAGTTGTAAGCCCATTTGTTCATTTTTCTGTTTATCTTGGATTATAAGAACCTCTAGTCCTTGTTGTCTATGTTTTCATCCAACACATGAGTTAGATGGTATTTGAGAGACTCAATAGAAGTTCGCCAACCCTCCATGGAGGTTGAAGACTCAAGATATCTTCGGTTAAGAGTTGTAAGCCCATTTGTTCTGTTTCAGTATATCTTGGATTATAAGAACTTCTAGGCCAAGTTGTTGATGTTTTGATGAAACACATGAGTTAGACGGTGTTTGAGAGTGTCAATAGATGTTCGCCAAGCACCCATAGAGGTTGAAGACTCAAGATATCTTCGGTTAAGAGTTGTAAGCCCATTTGTTCCGTTTCAGTATATCTCGGATTATAAGAACTTGTATGCCAAGTTGTTGATGTTTTGATGAAACACATGAGTTAGATGGTGTTCGAGAGTGTCAATAGATGTTCGCCAAGCACCCATAGAGGTTGAAGGCTCAAGATATCTTCGGTTAAGAGTTGTAAGCCCCTTTGTTCATTTTTCGGTTTATATTGGATTATAAGAACTTCTAGTCCATGTTGTCTATGTTTTCATGCAACACATTAGTTAGATGGTATTTGAGAGACTCAATAGATGTTCGCCAACCACCCATTGAAGTTGAAGACTCAAGATATCTTCGTTTTAGAGTTGTGTGCAAATTTGTTCCTTTTAGGATTATCTTGGATTATAAGAACTTCTAGGCCAAGTGGTTGATGTTTTCATGAAACACATGAGTTAGATGGTGTTTGAGAGAGTCAATAGATGTTCGTCAACCCACCATGGAGGTTGAAGACTCAAGATATCTTCGTTTAAGAGTTGTAAGCCCATTTGTTCCTTTTCAGTATATCTTAGATTATAAGAACTTCTAGGCCAAGTTGTTGATGTTTTGATGAAATACAGGAGTTAGATGGTGTTTGAGAGTGTCAATAGATGTTCGCCAAGCACCCATAGTGGTTGAAGACTCAAGATATCTTCGTTTAAGAGTTGTAAGCCCATTTGTTCATTTTTCTGTTTATCTTGGATTATAAGAACCTCTAGTCCTTGTTGTCTATGTTTTCATCCAACACATGAGTTAGATGGTATTTGAGAGACTCAATAGAAGTTCGCCAACACTCCATGGAGGTTGAAGACTCAAGATATCTTCGGTTAAGAGTTGTAAGCCCATTTGTTCCGTTTCAGTATATCTTGGATTATAAGAACTTCTTGGCCAAGTTGTTGATGTTTTGATGAAACACATGAGTTAGATGGTGTTCGAGAGTGTCAATAGATGTTCGCCAAGCACCCATAGAGGTTGAAGGCTCAAGATATCTTCGGTTAAGAGTTGTAAGCCCATTTGTTCCTTTTCAGTATATCTTGGATTATAAGAACTTCTAGGCCAAGTTGTTGATGTTTTGATGAAATACATGAGTTAGAAGGTGTTTGAGAGTGTCAATAGATGTTCGCCAAGCACCCATAGTGGTTGAAGACTCAAGATATCTTCGTTTAAGAGTTGTAAGCCCATTTGTTCATTTTTCTGTTTATCTTGGATTATAAGAACCTCTAGTCCTTGTTGTCTATGTTTTCATCCAACACATGAGTTAGATGGTATTTGAGAGACTCAATAGAAGTTCGCCAACCCTCCATGGAGGTTGAAGACTCAAGATATCTTCGGTTAAGAGTTGTAAGCCCATTTGTTCCGTTTCAGTATATCTCGGATTATAAGAACTTCTAGGCCAAGTTGTTGATGTTTTGATGAAACACATGAGTTAGATGGTGTTCGAGAGTGTCAATAGATGTTCGCCAAGCACCCATAGAGGTTGAAGGCTCAAGATATCTTCGGTTAAGAGTTGTAAGCCCCTTTGTTCATTTTTCGGTTTATATTGGATTATAAGAACTTCAAGTCCATGTTGTCTATGTTTTCATGCAACACATTAGTTAGATGGTATTTGAGAGACTCAATAGATGTTCGCCAACCACCCATTGAAGTTGAAGACTCAAGATATCTTCGTTTTAGAGTTGTGTGCAAATTTGTTCCTTTTAGGATTATCTTGGATTATAAGAACTTCTAGGCCAAGTGGTTGATGTTTTCATGAAACACATGAGTTAGATGGTGTTTGAGAGAGTCAATAGATGTTCGTCAACCCACCATGGAGGTTGAAGACTCAAGATATCTTCGTTTAAGAGTTGTAAGCCCATTTGTTCCTTTTCAGTATATCTTAGATTATAAGAACTTCTAGGCCAAGTTGTTGATGTTTTGATGAAATACAGGAGTTAGATGGTGTTTGAGAGTGTCAATAGATGTTCGACAAGCACCCATAGTGGTTGAAGACTCAAGATATCTTCGTTTAAGAGTTGTAAGCCCATTTGTTCATTTTTCTGTTTATCTTGGATTATAAGAACCTCTAGTCCTTGTTGTCTATGTTTTCATCCAACACATGAGTTAGATGGTATTTGAGAGACTCAATAGAAGTTCGCCAACACTCCATGGAGGTTGAAGACTCAAGATATCTTCGGTTAAGAGTTGTAAGCCCATTTGTTCCGTTTCAGTATATCTTGGATTATAAGAACTTCTAGGCCAAGTTGTTGATGTTTTGATGAAACACATGAGTTAGATGGTGTTCGAGAGTGTCAATAGATGTTCGCCAAGCACCCATAGAGGTTGAAGGCTCAAGATATCTTCGGTTAAGAGTTGTAAGCCCATTTGTTCCTTTTCAGTATATCTTGGATTATAAGAACTTCTAGGCCAAGTTGTTGATGTTTTGATGAAATACATGAGTTAGAAGGTGTTTGAGAGTGTCAATAGATGTTCGCCAAGCACCCATAGTGGTTGAAGACTCAAGATATCTTCGTTTAAGAGTTGTAAGCCCATTTGTTCATTTTTCTGTTTATCTTGGATTATAAGAACCTCTAGTCCTTGTTGTCTATGTTTTCATCCAACACATGAGTTAGATGGTATTTGAGAGACTCAATAGAAGTTCGCCAACCCTCCATGGAGGTTGAAGACTCAAGATATCTTCGGTTAAGAGTTGTAAGCCCATTTGTTCCGTTTCAGTATATCTCGGATTATAAGAACTTCTAGGCCAAGTTGTTGATGTTTTGATGAAACACATGAGTTAGATGGTGTTCGAGAGTGTCAATAGATGTTCGCCAAGCACCCATAGAGGTTGAAGGCTCAAGATATCTTCGGTTAAGAGTTGTAAGCCCCTTTGTTCATTTTTCGGTTTATATTGGATTATAAGAACTTCTAGTCCATGTTGTCTATGTTTTCATGCAACACATTAGTTAGATGGTATTTGAGAGACTCAATAGATGTTCGCCAACCACCCATAGAAGTTGAAGACTCAAGATATCTTCGTTTTAGAGTTGTGTGCAAATTTGTTCCTTTTAGGATTATCTTGGATTATAAGAACTTCTAGGCCAAGTGGTTGATGTTTTCATGAAACACATGAGTTAGATGGTGTTCGAGATAGTCAATAGATGTTCGTCAACCCACCATGGAGGTTGAAGACTCAAGATATCTTCGTTTAAGAGTTGTAAGCCCATTTGTTCCTTTTCAGTATATCTTAGATTATAAGAACTTCTAGGCCAAGTTGTTGATGTTTTAATGAAATACAGGTGTTACATGGTGTTTGAGAGTGTCAATAGATGTTCGCCAAGCACCCATAGTGGTTGAAGACTCAAGATATCTTCGTTTAAGAGTTGTAAGCCCATTTGTTCATTTTTCTGTTTATCTTGGATTATAAGAACCTCTAGTCCTTGTTGTCTATGTTTTCATCCAACACATGTGTTAGATGGTATTTGAGAGACTCAATAGAAGTTCGCCAACACTCCATGGAGGTTGAAGACTCAAGATATCTTCGGTTAAGAGTTGTAAGCCCATTTGTTCCGTTTCAGTATATCTTGGATTATAAGAACTTCTAGGCCAACTTGTTGATGTTTTGATGAAACACATGAGTTAGATGGTGTTCGAGAGAGTCAATAGATGTTCGCCAAGCACCCATAGAGGTTGAAGGCTCAAGATATCTTCGGTTAAGAGTTGTAAGCCCATTTGTTCATTTTTCGGTTTATATTGGATTATAAGAACTTCTAGTCCATGTTGTCTATCTTTTCATGCAACACATGAGTTAGATGGTATTTGAGAGACTCAATAGATGTTCGCCAACCACCCATAGAAGTTGAAGACTCAAGATATCTTCGTTTTAGAGTTATGTGCAAATTTGTTCCTTTTAGGATTATCCTGGATTATAAGAACTTCTAGGCCAAGTGGTTGATGTTTTCATGAAACACATGAGTTAGATGGTGTTTGAGAGAGTCAATAGATGTTCGTCAACCCTCCATGGAGGTTGAAGACTCAAGATATCTTTGTTTAAGAGTTGTAAGCCCATTTGTTCCTTTTCGGTTTATCTTGGACTATAAGAACTTCTAGGCCAAGTTGTTGATGTTTTCATGAAACACATGAGTTAGATGGTGTTTGAGAAAGTCAATAGATGTTCACCAACCCTCCATGGAGGTTGAAGACTCAAGATATCTTCGGTTAAGAGTTGTAAGCCCATTTGTTCCTTTTCGGAATATCTTGGATTAGAAGAACTTCTAGGCGAAGTTGTAGATGTTTTGATGAAACACATCAGTTAGATGGTGTTTAAGAGTGTCAATAGATGTTCGCCAAGCACCCATAGTGGTTGAAGACGCAAGATATCTTCGGATAAGTGTGGTAAGCCCATTTGTTCCTTTTCGGTTTATCTTGGACTATAAGAACTTCTAGGCCAAGTTGTTGATGTTTTCATGAAACACATGAGTTAGATGGTGTTTGAGAAAGTCAATAAATGTTCGCCAACCCTCCATGGAGGTTGAAGACTCAAGATATCTTCGGTTAAGAGTTGTAAGCCCACTTGTTCCGTTTCAGTATATCTTGGATTATAAGAACTTCTAGGCCAAGTTGTTGATGTTTTGATGAAACACATGAGTTAGATGATGTTTGAGAGTGTCAATAGATGTTCGCCAGGCACCCATAGAGG